>JAHREE010000297.1:608997-837386 GCA_033628505.1 Tringa tobata | reverse complement strand
TTCTTCACGGAAAGGGTGGTCGGGCATTGGAATAGGCTGCCCAGGGAGGTGGTTGAGTCACCATCCCTGGATGCATTTAAGAGACGATTAGATGTGGTGCTGAGGGATATGGTGTAGGGGAGGACTTTGTAGAGTAGGGTAGATGGTTGGACTCGATGATCCCAAGGGTCTCTTCCAACCTAGATGATTCTATGATTCTATGAGGCCAAATTCCATAAAAAAAAAAAAAAAAAAAGAACTCAGAAAACATAATGCCCAGATTGTATTTGCTTCCAAAACCTGAAAACAGCCAAGACATGCAGCAAGGTCTGATCCTCCAGCAAGAAGTAAGACCTTTGTGAGACATTCATTCTCTGAAGGCCTGTGACATATATACCCATGGTGGTTCCACCAGCCATGAGGAGGCGGAAGCACAGTTTCTGCTCCATGGTGAGCTGACTCCTATAATCATTAGTCCCACTCAATATGGGGACATTACTCTTTCCAGCGTCTGTGAAGGACAATAAAAATGACTTTTCTCTATGGTGTTCACTCATGCAGGGTATGACATGAGTCCAGCTCATTGTACTTTATTACTGCTCAGCTGTTTTATTTGTAAGAGCAATAATAAGCTGAGATAATATAATTGCAGTTGCTTAAAACTGCTCAGTGCTTCTAAACTATGCCTTTCTGCATAGATGCAATAGATGCATCCTATCTCTTAATATAAATGTTTTACTGCATTGATGAGTACAGCTATTCCCCTTCTTGCCAGCTTGCCACCTGTGAATCGGGGGCTGAGGGAGGTCACTGTAGCAAGAAGCCCATTGGTTGCTTCAGAGAGCCATTTGGGTGCCATTTCAGTGTCACAGTGCGTAGTTTGTCATCTTAGTTTTTGTCTTGTTCCAACCTCTGCCCATCGTGAACTCCCCAGATGATTCACTCTTGCAAAACAGCAAGATACTCACTGCAATGAAATAAGAATTCCCCTTAATAAAGTATTTTCCATTTACTTTTAAGTTTTTCTCAGTCTCAAGAAAGGGAATTGCTAGCATCTTACTTCTGTGCTTCAAGTGATTAGAACCGTTTTGTCCCAATTATGCAACTTTCTAATTACATCACACCTAAAAGCAGTCCTGTAAAATAAGACCATGTCCACACTTGCAAGAAAGGAGGCCTAATGGGAGCAGACTATTGGGTGGATGCAGTTGGCAGCAGGGACCCAACATCCATGCTGTAGGCATTTCATTTTCTTACTTCATATTGGATCTAATCCAGTCCCTCTGATGAAGCTTGTCCCTATATACGTGGTTGAAAGCTACTCCATAGAAAGCTGTTCCACAAGAATCTTCTTTCTGGATTACAGGTCCTTCAGCAAGCCACTCTTCAAATACCATGCTGACAATTTAACTCACACAAATGATGTCAGCACTGCAGCTGCTGCCCTTACTGCCTGCACAGGGCTGTCCATTCAATCATAGAATAGTTTGGACACTGGAACATACTTGGAACATGAACACACATTGTCGTTTCATGTCCAGGTTTTCATCCACCAGTCCTTCTCTGCTGGTTGCTATCAATCTGTACTGATACTAGTGATTGCCCTACTGAGGTGCAGACCTTACACTTGACCTTGTTGAACCTTATGAGGTTCACACAGGCCCACTACTCGAGCTTGTCCAGGTCGCTCTGAATGGCATCCTGTTCCTCAGGTGTGTTAACCACACCACTCAGCTTGGTGTCATCTGCAAAGTTGCTGAGGGTGCCTGCACTCAATGCCACTGCCTCTTTCATTGATGAAGATGTTAAACAGTACTGGTTGCAATATGGACCCCTGAGGAACAAATATGGGAGTATGGCAGAGGTCCTCTCTCATAGAACTGTACTTTGCTGAATAAAATTTTGGGAGTCTCAACTTGTGTTGAAGATAATGACAGTTACCCTATGGAAACTCACTACTCACATTTCCTGTTGTTCAGTGGTTAACTAGTCTGGGGTTGGCAAGTCCACTGGAGTGGACAAAGGTGGCCAAAATGTTCTCCTTTATTAATGTGTATGGAAAAGGTAGATAAGATCATCCAGTGCGTCACAGTCTGTAGGTTGTCAACGTGCACAAGGTCTGCTGCTGAGATGCACTTCCTCATCCAGTCCACAGCCCAGGACGGCTCCAATTACATGAAGAGCAAGGGCTTCATAAACATGCCTGCCCTTGTGAACCACCAAGGCACGTGAAGGCCAGGCAGTCTTATGCAGGCCTTGACTTCACAGTCCCCAAAGCAGAAGAGATGCAATGGTTGCCTGCCCTCAGTCAGTGACTGTACTGTGGTTTTCCTTCTTTATTGCTACTGCGAACTCCATACCTTCCAAGTGAACAGTGGTCCCCAGAAGAGAGAATGCAGGTGGAGCTCCTCCTTGACACAGAAATTCTCCATGTTATGTGCATCTGGTTCAACATCCACATAGATGGCATAGCGCCCCTCCAATCTGAACTGAGCACACTCAAACCTTTAAGGCTGATCAATATTCCCTTTATCCCAGTAGAAGCTCAGGTGTGACCTGTCCTGAAAAACACCTATTCCCTTTTAGAAGCTTTAGGAAAAGCTCTTTTTTGTTTCTTTTGTATGTTTGTTACATAAAGCCATGGGAAACTCCATGATCCTTTAACTGTTATGATTTTTAAGTAATTTCTTATTTCACAAAACTACAAGGATGGCCAGTATCATCCAAGGTAATTATTGTCAATGGTATGCCAAAAATGTGTAATAAATTAGAGGTATTTAAAGCCATAACAAAGCTTCATTATTATGATGGTAATTTGTGATCCTCATGAGAGAATAATTGCTTTTCAGTATGAATAGAACAAGAGTAATCTTTTCTTCCTGTCACTGTAAATGTAAAAGCACTGATTTGATTTTCCCTTGGTGCTCTATTGTTTCATTTGGTACTCAGCCTTGCAAGCCTATTGTAATGTCCAAAAAGCAGAACTGGGCTGGTACATTGTGAAATAATCAGAACATTTGTATGACCTGCTATTCCTGTGACAGCCAAACCAATAATCCAGAGTACAGTATTGCCACTGGAATGCAATAAAATCTAGTTAACTAAACAATTAGAGCACATCAGCTGACTTCCAGTCAGTTACTGGAAGTGAAGAGTTTCCTAACCAAAAATGACCATAACAGAGAGGAGGCTGAGTTAAGCCAGTGAACCATAGACATCTTGCAGTCTGCATGAGAAAGTATCTCAACACAGAAGTTTGTTTTAACTTTTCGTGGTAGCATACATAGAAATTATATAGTTAAGGGAAATAAGGCAAATTTATGATATTTTGTTATGAAATAGCTTTTACTACCAGGCAATTTCAAGCCATTTTCTCTCTCTCGTCTTTGAAAAGAATGCAGGTATGATAGATTTGGATAATAGTGAATAGTGAAGTTTAACAAACCTAGTGAAAAAAGGATTTTTCCAAATGAGAAACATTTTTCAGGATAAAAATGGAAGAACTGTAAACTTTTCTTCATAAACTTGAACATAAAAGTGTTTTAAAACACTCCATTTTGGTTTTGGCCTTTTTAATTTTTTTTTTTTAAAAAATGAACTGAGTATCAGAGGAGGAAAATCAGTAGGAATACCAAAAAAAATATTTTCATTCTGAAAATGTCAGAGGACGTTTAATCAATCTCTAAATGCTTTCCAATCTTTCTAAAAATAAGGACTTCTTCAAAAAACCTGACCCATTCCCATGCAACAGATCATCATTTTTCAATAAAAAGCATATTATGTAAAGAAACTTCCAGACAGCAGTGGAAAACGAAGAAGGTGATAAAAATAATTAATCAGTTACTTTGAGGTCTCTATTTAAATATTTTACAAAATAAAGCAATGGATCAGTTAAGGTCAGCTGTTTGTCAGTAAAGGTTTGTTTTACAAGTGAATTAAATTTATTTTCATTGTTCAGGTTTTACAAATATTATACATACTTCTGCTGACCTTCTGGCTCTGAAGAGCTCTTAAGACAGGTGATACAGGTTGATAACATGATCCCAAACCTGTGCAACTGTGCCTTTTCAACCACACAGCAACAGTACTTATGTCAATTACAGTGATGTATCTCTGTGGTCCCACCAGATCAGCCCTGACAATGCCAGAGGAGTCGCAGCCTCTGAATTCTTCCCTATGATGCTGAAAGCTTTGTGGCTTTACGTATTGGGATCAGATTGAAAATTCCCAGTGGTAGCCAAGACAGGCTAAATGAGAGATAAGGGTGATGAATAATTCCCACTGGGGTCATTTCAGACAAAAAAAAAAATCCCATTTTTAAAGCTAATTGCTGAGCTGGAAAATGGCTTGTGCAAGTAAGTATGGTGGGAGGCAAAGGGATTGTTGACATGGTGAGGAGTCACCTCACCTGCAGGTGGGCATCTGTAAGTTAAGCATCTGGTATAATTCATCTTTATAAGCTCCTTCCGCAGCCCCCGGCACCTCCTATGTCTGTTCCCCCCGCAGGGCGCGGGGTGTCTGCACACAGCGAGGGGGCACCTGGCGCCTCCACCCACCCTGGGAGAATGGGAAGAAAAAGGCAAAACTCATGGGTTGGGACAGAGGCAGTTTCACAGAACAGCAAGGAGAACAGGAAAACAGTAACACTGATGGAGGAATGTACAACCAGGGTTATGGCCCCACCGCTCACCCACCACACCTGGGACGCCCCAGCCCACTCCACTGGGACAACTTGCTGCCCCCTCCCCCGGCAGCTC
The DNA here is from genome assembly GCA_033628505.1 of Tringa tobata. Lineage (NCBI taxonomy): Eukaryota > Metazoa > Chordata > Aves > Charadriiformes > Scolopacidae > Tringa > Tringa tobata. The sequence continues at coordinate 832,650 of JAHREE010000297.1, read as the reverse complement.
CCGGCTGTGGTCTGGGCATGGCTCACATGGGATGGAATGCCTGTGTTCTTATGAGATCCTGGGGAAAATTAGCCCTATCCTCACCAGAACGAGGACACCATTCTAACACAGACCAAGAAGGGCAATGGCTTCACATCTGGAGGTGCCTCTTTCTCTCTGGTGATTATTCAGGAAGCCTAGCTAGCTGCCCAGCTGTTAGCCAGCTGGAGGTCAATGAAACAAACTTCTCTGTATGGTCCAACATTTTGCTTGAAAGAGGATATTCTGCTTCAGCAAGGCCACCTGGCCATAGAGCTGCCTTAAAAAATAAACAAAACCCAAACATGATGAAGCCAACTGGCCATTGTTGGTTTTACCCCAGCTGTGTTGTCCTTGTTAATTCCCAGTCAGTTGAGCACAGGCACATGGATTCAGCCATCTCACTCGTGACACTCTTCAAGCCAACAACCTGAGTGAGGCAAGGAAGGCGTAGTTGTTTCGACCCCTTTGGTAACACGTCTCAACATCTGCCGAAGGAAGCTGAGATAACACATCAGATAGCTGCTCGTCTCATGATCAGAAAGAAATTCTCCTCTCTGTCTTGCTTAAGAAGAAAGATGTCAAAGATCCCCACAGCTAGGCCTGCTAAGCTAAATTGCATTAAGAGGTACAACAAGCACACAGCCCAGAGGAGAAGTCTTCATCACTGGAAACAAATAGTTAACAAAATAATGGGTGACATGGGTGCAGGGAACAACATGTCAAAGAAGGTGTGTTTCCTGTTATAAAGAAGCTTTAGATGAGAAAAAAAGAGGTCCTCCTGGTTTGAGCATTCATGACATCATGTGCAGTTTTCTGCGTTGTCTTTCCATTTCCATCTACTACCAGAAAGCAGACACACAAACATAGGCAGACTTTTCTGTAAATAAGGAAAATAAACCTAATTTGAAATTCTTACACAGGCTTAGAATCTCTTCTCTTGAAATTCTCACTGATCTTTTTTCAGGTCACTTTTTGTTTTATTTAGATCCTTTAAAACATATCATTTTGATATGTTTTAAATATCCTATAAAATATCAACAAGAGGGAATTTATTAAAAAAGCAAGATGCTGATGTTTAAAAAATATGAGACATTTTTTGTGATAGAATTTGTATTTAAAATACAGTACATGTACATTTTACTATAAAATTATTTTGAGCTAGTTAGGTTAATATATCCATCATAATGCAGGTCTTCTCAAGTACAATACACCAGAGACTAAAATAATTTCATTTTAGTTTGTAGAGAGAGTAATAAAAGCAAACAGTCCAACACTGTAGAAGCCCCAGTGATCATACATAGAAACCTGATCTTGAAATAAAAAAAAAGGAAAAGAAAAAAATGGTAAGAATTCAGGTAACACTAGAAAGCTACATTTTCAGACTTTACTTTTCCTATAGTACCCCAGTGAATTCATTTGCTTGTATAATATGAAGAAAGATTGCAATGCATTGCTGACATTCGAGAAGGTGAATATTTTGGCTGCATCTGTTCTTATCATTTTCTAAGATGACAGGAAGAGCCTTCTAGTTTCTGCTACAGACCAGGCTGGACGTGTACCTGGCGAATAAAAGGTAGGATTTTCTTTAGGAAAAGACTGGAACAAGATATATGATGGCTTTTGCATGCTGTTGACAATTTCCATCTTCCACGGTGATCCTGCCTACAGCACAGATGTTTACAGGGCTGGTGGCTCCCAGCCTCATTGAAGTCATGTCTGCAATGATCAAGACAGCCCATGAGGGGCGGTTCTTATCTCTGGCATGCTTGGACCAAATACATGAATAGTGATATGATATGATATGATATGATATGATATGATATGATATGGTGGGCAAGAGTCTGAGCCAGCTCTGAAACCTGGGGCTGAAGATCACATCATAGATTTCTCATATACTAATACTGTATCTGGAATAAACTAGTTGAATAATATCTTATATGCATAAGTCTCAGCCTTCCATCGAAATTTTCCTCATATGATGAAGACAGCATTGGGCAACCTTTTTCAGTCTCCATCAACTGGCTACACAAAGTCAGATGCATATCATTGCTATTTTCCAGTCCATTGCAACAAGCTGCTAAGGAAGGACAGAAAAAAATGAACATTTCTTATAAATACATTGATAAACGTACAAAACATAATGCAAAATGATTGAAAAAAAGAAGTATCTATTTTTGATGTGAATCCTTATATACAGCCCTGTTTCCCTGCAATAGTATGCTAACCAGAACAAGTCTATGATTTATATGCATAATCTGAGTTTCATTTGCTGTGCTGGCAGCTATATGGTAATAAATGGTGCATATAGAATTAACAGTGGGCCAAAGAATGCATTTCATGCCCACCTGCTCATCAGCCATGTTCCTGAAAAAATAACAATGTAGACATCTCTTATGGGGATTGGCTCCAAAGTCTTCCCTTGTCTTTCCCACTCTCCCCCAGCCAAAATTCCCAAGGATGCTTGAATTGACAGCTCTTGCTTGTTCAAGCCAAACTCTTCTTTACCACTCTCATTTGTGCACAAAAGCTTTAGAGAAAATACCAAATACATTGGAAATCTTTTATTAGCGTGACAGCAGCACACATTCTGGTCTATATCTGTGTTTCGTTGTGCTGGCTGCTGTACATGCTGCAAGACTATAATTTAGATGCACACAAATGCGATGGAAGATGCAGGCAATAGAACAGAGGGGAACAATGGAGCAATGGAGCACAGGAGCGCTGTGAACAGAGCAGCCAAACACTGTGGCGCATCAGCCAGGGAGTGGCACAGCAGTTTGCATGGCAGTTCATGTGGAAGGGTCTGCAGAAGGGTTCTGAAGCCATACCAGTTTGACCAGGGAGTCTTGGTATCCAACCGGCCTTGGCCTCCTGACTGCTGGAATCACAGCCTACCTTCCCAGAACCAGGCCCAACAGGCAGGCAGGGCACACAATACAAAGAATTCCCTGTTGTCTCTCTGCTGGCCAAACAAGATAACTTAGAGGATAGGGGGCTATGGGAAGAAGTTCCTGCCCAGGAAGCAGGTGTGTCTCCCCAGTACCTCCCCCAACTTTCCCAGTACCCTTGCAAAATAGGTATGAGACTCTGCAAGGGGAAACAAACCATGACAAAGAAGATGATTCAATGTCTGTGCAGGTGTTACCATGGTTAAGTAAAACTCCACCCCACATCAAAGCATCATCAGTAGACAAAAATAGATGGATCATTGTCATAGGTGACTCCATCCTGAAGGGAGCAGAAGGCCCCATGTGCAGACATGATCCACTTCTCAGGGAAGTCTGCTGCCTGCCTTGGTCTGGGCTAAAGATCTAAAGAAAAAGCTTTCTTCCCTTATGCCCTTCAGATTACTATCCACTACTGATGTTTTAGACAGGCAGTGATGAACTGGTAACAAGAAACCCAACGGCAACCAAGAGAGACTTCTGGGCCTTGGGACGAACAGTTAAGGGTCAGGAGCACAAATGGTGTTCTGCTCTGTCATTCAGGATTGCAGGGTTGGATAAGGGAAGAAACAGGAAGAGCCAGCTGATCAATACTTGGTTCTGAGCCTGGTGTCAGCAGCAGGACTTTGAATTTTTTGATCATGGGTTGGTTTACATAACCACAGGCCTACTGGTGACTGATGGAGTACACCTGTCTCAACGGTTCTTGGCACGGCAGTTGTCAGGGCTTATCGAATGTGCTTTAAACTAGATTTGAAGGGGAAAGGGGATGAATCATAGAATCATAGAATTGTCTAGGTTGGAAGGGACCTTTAAGATCATCTAGTCCAACCACCAACCTAACTCTGCTTAAAAAAATCAAAAAAAAACCCAAAAGAAAACCATACAGAAGAACCCCCTACATCACTTAACCATGTCTCTAAGCACTATGTCAACCTGTCTTTTGAAAACCCCCAGGGATGGTGCATCAATCACTTCCCTGGGCAACCCATTCCAAGGCTTCATAACCCTTTCCATGTCAATTTTTTTCCTAATATCCAATCTGAACCTTCCATGGCGAAACTTGAGGCCATTTCCTCTTGTCCTATCACCTGTTCCTTGGGAGAAGAGACTGACCTCCACCTCTCTACAAGCTCCTTTCAGCGAGCTGCAGAGAGCGAGAAGGTCTCCCCTCAGCCTCCTTTTCTCCAGGCTGAACACCCCCAGCTCCCTCAGCCTCTCCTCATAAGACTTGTGCTCCAGACACCTCACCAGCTTTGTTGCCCTTCTCTGCACCTGCTCCAGCACCTCAATGTCTTTTTTGTGGTATATAGAAATGAGGTATTCCAATTTGCACAAAACTATTGAAACTTTAAGTATTGCAAATAAAAAGACCAGATATTATATAAAAAGTTCTGAAACAAAATCTAAATTCTTGAAGAATTGAGGGGTTTTATACCTGCTTTGGAATTCCTACCAAATAAATAAATACACAATTAACAAATTAAGGAATAAAATTCCTAGCAGTTATAAAGCTCTTCATATTTTTCAAAGCACTCTAGACACATTAAATACATTACCTAATTCATTCCTCCAGAAGCCAGTGTAACAAACTCACTGCATTCTGTGCACTGAGAAACTGTTGCTTGATTTAAGGTTTATGTTTACTACCTTTCATTATTTCTCTTTCTGACCAAACAAAAACAATTCTTTAACATTTTTAATTTTGCATGGCTTTTTGTTTACATAATAAATACTTGAATGCAATTGATATTAGCTACCTTAAAGTCAGTAAAACTAGTAAAATAGATTACTACTAGATTTTCTGCAGAGTATTAATACTAAGCCGCCCTGGTGCGCAGTTAGTCAGGGTGTTTAACCGCACTAGACTCCCTTTCTCACAAAGGGTTGAACCAGATGGTCTTTCAAGGTCCCCTCCAACCTGGGCTGTTTTATGATTTTATGAAACCTGACTGACATGTAAGAAGTTTAAATCAAACAAAGATTTGACTGCAAAAAAGACAGGCTGAGAGCAAGGCACACCTACTGCAGAGTCTTCAATGTTTCAGCTATGGATCTAGCTGTATAGGAAGCACAGCAGACTACTCCAGGCTCCACTATTAATAAGGTTTCTTCTGTAATGTTTTTAGATTCTGAATAGGTATATGAATAAGAAAATATAAATGCATCTTCTCCTAAGTATTTTTTTCTGAAGAATATAATGTCTGGCAGAAGTAGGCACTTCTTATGCATAGTCAGATTGGGCACTAAGGATGCAGAAAATACAAGGGTGAACTGCAAATTGCAGATGTTGGGTATTTTTAGGGTGAAATGCTCTATTTTTTTGAAGGTCAACATTTCTTTTGAAAAAAAAAACACAAAAAACCATAGAACAAGGATGTGAGATAAAAATGCAAATTTGAATACTCCTTTATTTTTATTAATAGATGTAAATAAAGAAGCAGAGCTGCAGTTTGACTTTAGCGTTTTCTTAATTCATTCCACAGGATGTACTCTAAAACCAATTTGCTTTACAGAAACAAAAAGGATTTAATGAATTAGGCATTCTTAGTCTTTATTCTCTAACCCCAAACAGTGTAGACTGTACTTTTCAGAACAGTAGCTTACTTCACAAAACGTCTTCTTTTGGACCAGGAACCTTTCCAAAAAAAGACAACAGAAACCCAGCCTAGGTTTGGTATAGACAACACAATGCTGATTGCTCTGTGACACAAACTCTCTAGTTTCACAGAGTCCTTCAGATCTCTGTATCTAAGACCATGAGATCTCTCTAACATGAGATCTACCTCCTGGTAGACATATGTGGCACCATTACAGTGAAAGAAGCACTTACTCATGACCTGTGGGATAGTTATGCTAGCTATGGGTTCCCCCATAGGTATGAATTTCACTCTGATCATGTATCTTATTTTTGGCATTTCATTAGTGATCACTTAATTTTTTCTTAATCAGAAATTCTGGAGTTTTATCCCAGTGTATGTTGAAGGTAATGTGAACACTTTAAGGTACATATATTAGAATGAAAGTGCTTGCATTTAATTACACAAAATGCAGAAAATCCTATAAAAATCAGTATGTCTTACTATTTAAATTACACTTACATTATAAGAAAGGCAACAAAATAGCAACAGAAAAGTAGATTTTGTAAGAAATAAGGATTTGGGGCATGAAAATACTTTATTCCAAGGCACACAGACTCTGACATTGACTCTAAAGCAGTAAAACTGGTGCAAAAGTTTAATTAAAATTGAGTACCAAAGGATAAAACTAGAATTAAATTAATTTCAAGGAACACACTTCTAAGTTATTACTAGTGGAAGTGAAGAGGAAGTGTGTATTTTTAAAAAACTAGCATTCATTTCAAACTAAAAATTGCAAACTTCCTGATTGAAAATCTTAAACCTTGAGCTTCTTAGAGACTTGACTTCGCAAATTTGAAACAGTTCTGAAGCCAATGCAATATAGCATTGCCATAAATCAAAGTAAAAGCCTATTTTCCAGGTAAAATCATTATTAACCATGTACACACATACATGTCTACTGTCTACTGTCTACTACAGTATGCCTACTCAGTCTTGTTAGACTGGCTATGTTACATCTCCACAAAACAGTAAAAGAAATATCAGTTAAAAATGCAGTGATGCTTTATGCCAATGATAGGTTTGACAAGACAGCCATACAGCCTTGTTCAATGTGACTGAGAAAACCTATGTGCTGAGTACAGGTTACTGTCACCTCCACTTAATGTGCCCACCTTGTACCAGAATGCTTCTAGCACAAGAATGCATCAGAGCCAAATGCAACCCAGCTAACAATTGGAAAGGCTTTTCTCATAATTTACTAGAGTTTTTGTCTTCTTTTGTCATTATTCTGCAGCTGTGGTTTTGCTCATTTTTTTATTTAATTTTTTGTTCTTGAGTCTTTCCAATTAATATGTTACTTCTAGCCTCTGGAACATCTTTACAGGCCAAGCTCAGACAACAATTAGCACTTCTGAATTGTTTCTTTGAAGACAGCTCCTTATTCCCTCCCATCTCTTGCTGCCTGCAGGCCTTGCAAGATAAGCAGCTGCTAGCATATTAAAATTGGAGGTACTGCATCTATTAATTCCCAGGACCAGTAGATCTCAAAGACTTGGCAAAGAATTATATCTTGACTGTATCATCTTTTTGCTTTCTCCAACCAGCTGTTCCTTTTAGTTATAGCAACTCCATCAGTTTCACACACCATAAATTCTTTAATAAAGATTGGGATATAAACTGTATTATCTACTACCTATGTATTTCAAGGGTTCTGTACATGGGACTGCACATGTACTGAGTCATAGGTCCATAGCATTATTCTCTCTAATTCATGTTCAGGTCAAAACTCAGACCAAAAAGACAGTAAAGTTGGTGTTGAGATACACCCAAAAGTTATTCTACTTTAATTAAGCTCATTTACCACAGTAAGCTGAACTAATATGGATGAAGAGTGAATGGACAAAAATGTATCTTCACTGGGGGTTGTACTGGCCTAATCTGCTTAGCTTTTAAATCAGTTTTGACTAAATTAGTATGCCTTTACTGCATGGATAATATCTAGCACAGGTAGCTCCTTCCAATCTAACCAATTGGAAGTCATAACAGCACGTTCAATAGTCCAGAGTTAAGTGTTTTATGTGCAGAGTACACAGCTTTTTAAATTAGCAGTAGAGTCCTAATTTCAGGAGCAGCCTTCTGGTTTTACTGTAGTCAAAAAAAAAGAAATGCAGAAGGTGGAAAATAATATATGGAGATGCTGTTACATTGCATGGCACATGGATTCAACAATGGAGAGACAGGTAATGCACATTGTCAACAGATTTATTCAGTTCTCAAACAAGAAGAGTCATTCAGGAACTGTCACCTATGATTGCAATGGCCACTACATTTGCAAAGCGGTCTAGATTAATTGCAATGAAAGGATAAAGAAACCATCAAGGCTGAAAATCATTATTTTAATATGCTGAAGGTTGATATGTCAAAAATGTACCTTGGCCTTCACTTTCTATTGCAAATATATAGATCATATTTTTAAGAGTGCTGTCTCTTTAGATATACATAAGTACACACAACCATAAACTTCAATAGCATTTCTGTATCCATATGTTTACACACACACATATATGTAGCCAAATATCTATTCAGAGATGTATATGTACAGTGTAATGTGAAAAAATAGTCTTGTGAAATGAAGCATCTCAATTCAATTCATGTTACCAAGCCCCACAAAGCCTGGTGGTAATTGGATATGTGCGCACATTTGGTCCCCAGAAGAAGTAAGGGCATTAGGTTTAGCCTTCAGTGCAGCATCTTGTATTTGCTATTGGCTAGGAGCACGTATGTAGGTGGTTACCCAGATCAGCCAAATGATCCAGGACAACTTTTTAAGTTGCAGTGATAAAACTTTATCTGAACCCAAGGGCTATAAGGCTAACTACAGAAAAACACAAATGATAAAAATTAATTCTGATTATCCCAGGAAATTTTATGTTCCTGATGGTGGTGAGTAGACAAAATAAAGAGTACTGTGAGCAGCTACCCCCTAGAAGAAACAGGGTATCTCATACATGGATAAGTATGTAGAAAGCCTCAGGTGTCAATGCAAGGTCCTACAAAGGATAAAAATACTCCTTCTTCTCCTGTGTGGCTTACAAGCACTGTGGGAGAAATCAGCCTGGAGAGTTGGCTCTGTTGGCTATTGTTTTCTCTGGAAGGGCACAGAGTCAGAAAAGAGATGATAGTAGCCACGCTTCACATTAACAGCTGCCTAGGTAAAGGATGGACACAGACAAAGGACTGGGACCTCCCAGACAATATAAGATCTATGAAAGAGTTTTCTCACAAACACTCCTTTGCAAAAGTTTCCTTCCATGGCTTCTAATATAACAGGGAATGATAGATCTGAGAGCCCCTTGCCGTCTTTGAAAGAGACTGAACGTGGCTTTACACTTGTATCTTGGCCAGAAAAAACAGGGCCTGACTCTGGGAACAGAAAAAGGAACAACAGACAATAAAGTGGGATTCATCTCACCTAATACCTGAGTGTTAGAACTCCTCATTTATGCTAGTTACCCTCCTTCCTGCTAGAGCCATTGGGAAGAGAGAAACACTTTTCCCCCAGTCTTGAACAATTCTCTTAGTGGTGGAAATATGACCTAATGCAGTACAAAAGTTCCTCCGTGGACAGTGTAGAAAGTCTCAATAACTATCCTAGGTTAAAGGGCTAACTTTTACAGGGTTACATTTAGATAAGATGACTTCTGGAGGGGGTCTTATTTTTTCAGTGGAACTGTTCTTTTAAATAAAATTACACAGTATTTTTTAGAGCATTTGCTTAACTCCGTCATGCTTAACTCTCAAACATGTGTGTCACTCACAAAATACAGCACCAGACGGGTCCTTGATTTCAATTGCACTTTCAGGGGACTAGCAAACCGATCTCTGGCCATATTATATGCCAGGTCTGGCAAGATGGAAAGCAATAATTATAGTGCAATAAAGTACATGCAGATACTATTTAATTGGGAGAATTCGCCTTTAAATTGAAGTTTTAAAATGAAAACATGTAAGAACTTAACAGATGCAATATTCAGTATACCTTATGCTGGCAATCTGAAACTACATTTCCTAATGTTCCATTGTGTTTCCTTGGCCCACAGGTAGGGGGAAAATCTCTGCAAAAGGTTAGGCTCATTTTGAGACTGAAAATTTTCCTAAATTTTATGCTGTAAGGATTTTTTTTAGCTATTTGAACCATAGCAATTATTACAAAAAATATTTGACTACTGACATTGGGAGCAAAGATCCCATTAGTGGGGCCCACTTACTCTGTTGCTAATGAAGACTTGGATCTATAGAAACCACAGGAAAGCTTACTTTGATTTTAAATGGATAGATAAATTGATTTTCTTGCAGCAGTAATAAAATGAAGAAAAATATGCTTTGCATACATGCGTATTCACACTTATGAAGACAGATAATGAGTAGCACCTGCCAAATAGACATGTGTATACTGTATTTCAAAGTGTTGTTAATTATCTCAAGACAAAAGCTTAAATCAAAAGAAACAAAAATCCAGTTTATGAAATAATACAGTTTAGTTTTAGGCATAACATGCAACCTACACCATCTGTACTTCAAACAGACAAGGGAGGTGGAAAATGTGTTTAAAACCACAGCCAGAAAACAATCAAAAAGACACATGAAGCCATATGAACTCTCCAGTCCATGGTTATGGTTGGGAGATTACTGGATAAACCAGAGATATGACTTCCATGCAACTACACTTACCCGCTTTTAGTCATCCTTTATCACATCAAATGTTCTATCAAAATTCAGGCTGCCTGCCCAACAGTTACGTCAACCTAGATCAATCAATCCATCAATCCCCTGAACAATGCATTCTCTCAAATTGCATTAACTGGGCATCAAATTGCGTTATGTGATGCTGTCCTCCTTTGGCAGACAAATTAATGTTGAGATAACATAGCTTCATGTTATTTTTAGGATTTACAGATTTGAAAAAAACAATCTAACAATGAACACCAAGTTACTTTTAACTTCCGGAGTTAAGGTGTTGACAAAGCTTGTAAGTGCATAATGTTACTTATGAAAGATATAGAAACTGTTTTAGAATTGTCATCATTTACTAAGTGATGATTAAATGAATTTTATTTTATCCATTTTACTTTATGTTACATAAAAAAACAGAACATTAATGGGAAAAAGGCTTCAGGAATGCTTTAGCTTAGAGAAGAGCACTGTTCATTTAAGCAATCCCCAAATGACACCCCGTAGGTCATCACAGAGATATGAGATTTCGTATTCTTCAGTAGAAAGGTCCATGGCCTACCAAAGGAAGAGAGTTACATTCATGTATTGCAAGGGCTAGAAGGAAGAGATGGGATGATGCATCTCCTGCTGTGACGCAGGAACTCCAAACCAGTTTTGCTGAAACTCAAAACATTGCTGGAGAAAAACACCACAATCCCAGGCACACCATACTAGTGATGAATTATTCTCATTGCTGATAATTGCATTAGGTTTTAGTGCCTTAGTCTACCAGACTATCTGTAACCATTATTTTGATAAATGCTGAGTTCTTGACTTCGCTCACTCTTCAGTTGGCTTTCCAAAGCTCATAGCTCCTCTGATAATCCTTTCATTTTCATTCATACATTTCTTGTGGGCAACAGTATGAATCTAGTGGCATTTCCAGCCAGGACCCTTTCCATGACAAATTTTCCTGACAACCACATAAGGAAAAGAATCCAGTTAATGATCTCCCAGTATCACACAAGCAAAATATCTATGCAAGAATGAACCAGTCCTCACCCCTGGCCTTACTTCTCTCTTGAAATGAGTGAAAATTACCTGCATTAGGCCATAAGAAAAGGGCCACAAGAGAAGAAAACAGATGCAGAGGTAGACTCTGCTAAATAAGTTCAGGATACAGAGCAGTTGCCTGCCATCTCCTAATTTCATATGTACTAGAGAAAGACATGAACATACAAAAGGAAATAGTTATATCTTCTGAGTAGGAAAAGCTTATTTCTATTATCTGTAGCTTAAAATTAATTGTCTTCTATAGCTAAGCCATACTGAAGCAGTTACAGCCCAAATCACAAGCCAGTTTAAGTCCCCAGGACCACATCCTACTAAGCCGAGACACTGGGAATATTAAAAAAGTCATCTGCTAAGATCGCTAGTGTCCATTACATGTCTTAGAGAAATTTGCAACTTTGGTCAAGAGGCCCCTATCTTTAAATGTGTTTGGTTCCTCCTAACCAAAGAGAGTTTCACGTGCACAAGAGTTCCAGCCAACACTACTCAGCAGAGGCATCTGCAACCTACTCAGTGATGCTGGGGCAACAGGATCTAGATCAAACACTTTGGAATGAAAATGAGTAAAAAGACTAATGTTTACTACAGCTAGGCTTTGTTTGAGGTTATTTTTCAGAAAAAAAAAGGTTATTTTCTAGATTTCTCAGTCTTGCTTTCAGCCAGCAAAATTGCAATCCTATTACTAAGTTTTAATTTAATTGTTGGCTTAGTATGAATTCATATAACACAAGAAGAATGTTTCTTCTGCTTAACATACAACAGGACCATTATTTATTTTTATTTTAATCTAAGTGAGGAATTCAAATCACAGGTGGTCTGATAAGAGAATAATTCTTTTTTGTGAGTTGCTTTCCTTGTGTAAACGTATTTTGATTCATCCTACTAAATTTAAAAAGACAAAAGGAAAAAGACCCCCAGTTCAACTAGATGTGATAAATCTGGCTCAGAAATGTGTGCATATGCAGGCATGTGCATATGTTTGTGAGAAGGGGTGACACACAATAAAACCAAACCATTTAACCTTAACTCTGTTGATACTCTAAAGCAATCTCCTACATCACGAGAGATACATTTTCATAAGCTTTGTGCTCAGTATTTCACTCATTCTGATTACTCATTCTTAGTCTGAAGATGTTTTCTTCAACAAGTTTTGGATCCCTCCAAGAAATTAGAGTGACTTAAGTTCATAGAGATACTAGTGCTTTTCATCCCTTTAAATGGAAAGATGCAAATGCAAAAGAGCTTTAAATGTCTTTGTCCAAATTGTCTTTTTTTCCTTACCTGTTCTACAAGAACCAGTCATGTCTCTGCAAATCCCACTTCCATTAACCTTTTGAGTACTGGTGACATTCTTGTAAGTTTTTTTGCAGCATATGTCAAGAAACAGCTGACATATCCTTTAGAAGTCTCTCTTGCTGTATATTTTGACTCTTCCAGTTGGTTTGCAGGTCAGATGACTGTGAATATTAAACTGAAGCTTAATTTATAGTTTCAGAATTAGTTCCCAGACTGAAACGATTGCTTTCCATCTTACTCACTCTTCACTTCTCAATGCTCAAAGGTCAGAGAGTAGAGGTAATTTTTGTAAAAGCAGTAATAATGTAAAACTGATGCAAGACCTGGAAAGTTGCCTGTGTTAAGTACGAAGAGCCCTGGAAGCTTTATCAGAGCATTGCATTTTTTTAGCCTATGGTTGAGTGTTTGCTTTAACCTGGCAGAAGTCCACTCTGCTACTGAAAAGAACATAGGTACCTTCCACTGCCTACCACAGCTGCTAAGCCTTGCCCCTTGGCCTTACACGAGGCCTAATGGGAACTGATCCAGCTGTAAACTAAGGGGTATTGGTATAGGGAGCTGGAATGAGCAGCTCAGGACAAGAGGCAGATGGAGCTGCTGCTTTCAGTGGCACGGGGGTATATTCGCCTAGTTAAAGCAAGTGCATAACTGTACTCCCTGTGCTATGTGTGCTTAACTATAGCATTCATATATAGAAGCTGTCCAAGCTCTAGAGTTCACTTCTATGAGAAAATCTTTTTTGATGAGAAAGCGAATCAATTGCAAAGCTAGGAGCAAGAGTTTCAAACCTCTCAATTATCTAAGAGTGTTGGGTTCATAAAGGTCAGGGGAATGTCTGCCTCAAAGTCCCTTAAAGACCAGTTTGTAGGAGCTGGGAGTCTGTGTGTTTCTGAAAATCCTTCAGTGTTCCTAAAAGCATCTTTAAGTTCTTACGTACTGCTAAACATCTCACTCAGAGATATTTTTTAAATGTCTCACCTCACTTCCATTTCTAAGCTTGAACATTAAATACAGCATTTGCAGCAAATAGTGCAGTGAAAGAGAAGCACATATAGGGCCTATATCAAGTGAACCCTTATAATGATAATGAATGGCATTGGTGGTTTGTGAAAACAAAACAAAATATAACTTTCTGTGAAAACAGCTGGTACACAGCCCTGTTTTACTCATTTTCTACATCCGGTCAAGGGATTAGTATTCCAGCATGGCATAATAGAGAATTAAATTAGTATTGTTAATGAAATTATAAGATTGAGCATTTCTGTACTTACTTTGGCATTTATATATGATTTAGAAAGTGTGTTATCTTACACTTTGGAAGTGATGTTTGTTGAATTGATGTACCGCTGGATCTAATTTCCTTGCAAGGCTTTACTTTGAGCTAAGAACTTTACCTTTGCTATCTACAGAGTAGAAACATAAACATATACTTAAAGTTGGTTTTGTCAATGTTAGATATCAGTATTTTTCATATTCTTCTGCTGACTTACACTCACAGGTGAGATGTTGATCTCCCATCCACCAATAGGCATAATTCCATTTTTTACACCTCTGTAAATGTGATCAAAATCTAATCCAATGTGCCCAATGTAACAATGTTCCTCCACATTGCTATAAACATACTATGTACTATCACAGCAAAGAAAAAAAAAAAACAAAAAAAAAAAACCATAAAAACTTTTAGCAGATACCAAGAGAAAACAAATTAAAGTGAACTTGATTAAACAACTTAAAGAAGAGTTTGAAGGTAGCAAATAATGATGGTAAAAGATATACAATGATAAAAGGGCAAAAACTGTCACAGCAGCAAGTCAGACAGAACTTGTTGAAATGCTAATCTAGTTTTCTTCCTTCACTGTGAAAAAGAAAAGAACAATTCATACAAACAACTATTGTATGAGCTGTGTTATGACTGATCACTTTGCTATGAATCAGTCACCCCAGATATTTCTAAATCTTGTCAGAGCTTTAGTTTTTTCCTTTATGAAAGTAAAAAGAATTCCAGGGTCTGCTAGTAGGAAACAGAAGTGTTATGTACTGAAAGAAAGAGAGATGCAGGAGATGGAAAAAAAGATTATTTAAGATCATGCTACTGTGCTTTTCAATACCATTCTACTCATATGATCAGGAGCAGGAGACAGATGGTAGGAATAAATATGAAATAAGACCAATTAGAACAAAATTAGTATTGTTTTTAATTCCCATATATTAATGCTTAAACTGTCTAGCACTATGGGTATTAACAAATCTTAGCAGGATTCATTTATCTTTTAGACATAATTTAGTACAGTGATTACATAGAAGTGCCAGTTAGCCTTCTGTAATACTATGTTGAAAGTTGTTAAAATTTCAGATGCTACAAACAAAAAGCTTCCTTTTCTTTGCCATGTATGACACTGCACTGACCTGTTTTCATTGATTTAAAACTATTTTACATCTGAAGAGCTTCTATGTTTTTGAATTTTACTTAAAACATGATCTCCTGTTACAGAAAAGCACCTCTAACCCCACTGAAGTAACAGGTATTAAATCCTCTACAGCAATGAGCTATGAATGAGAAATGATGATTTTCTGATATCTATCTGATACAGGTTGAGTGTGTGTGAGCAGAGTGGCTGGACTGGAGATGACCTCCAGACATCTCTTCCAAACTCCACTATTCTGCTATTCTGTAATATTGTCTAAGAAAAACTGAAGACATACTCATGGAAAGGCCAAGGCTCATTTATTATTTTGGGACCTTTTAAAGATTATTTCAATTATTGTCATTTTTTTCTTTGAAAAAACTAAAGCACCCAGTATCATCCATGAATGAAACTACATGATAATTTATACAAACTTTGCTAAAAGATATTCAGAGGTAGTGATCAATCTGCTCATAGTGAAATAGAATGAGGATTGCTAGCACAGTACCTGCCTTGCCTTCACCATGTGTTTGCAATCACACTTGACTCAGAAACAGTGAGCAGCTTCAGCCTTACTGTGGCCCAAAGCTGTGTCCTGAGGAAGTTAGTCAGAAGCAGCAAACATGCTGCAAATTCAACTGAAATCCTTGCTTGGTAGCTTCCCCGGCAAACAAAGCCTAATTGAAGGCAAATCTGCTTCAGAATTTTACAAGGGTGCCCTCAGAGCTATGATCTGTAAGCTTTTCTTTTATTTTCAATTAAACAGAAGGCAAAATGTTGATTCCTCCTTCCTCAGGAGTTAGTATTTGTGGTGTTCAAGGTAATGAATCTATTCAGCGAGTTTAAAATGCTGAAGAAAGCAGAGAAACCATTAATAACATGAATATAAAAGTAATCTAATGGATCCGTTATAATCTACGTACACACATAAAAATAGATTATAATCTACCACTTTTCATCCTGAGGCAGGCATTTTGGTTTATAGTACCTCATTAATTTTAATCGTAAGCCTAGGAAATAATCTCTTTTTCTCCCTGCTTTTATACAGAATGCAAAAGTGTGACCAATACATTTGTAATTTTGTTTCAGGTAGTTAACTTTCCCTTCAAATGCCAGTCTGCACAGATTTTATGAAGCATTGAGCATTTTTTTAAGCACAGTGGAAAATTAGGGACTCCTTCAAAAAAAGAAAAGACTACCAAAGAAGGATCATAAACTGTCCATCACTACCTCAAAGACTGAAATAGCTCTGTCATTCTCTTATTTTTTGGTAATATATCCATGAACTCACAATCAAAAAAGTTGCAGACTTAAATTACAATTGAAATTAATGTCATGGTTTGCCTTCTAAATGTTCCAACACTTAAAAACAACAATAAAGTAGAATAGAGAAGAAAAAGAGTAGCAATTATCATCTCATAATTCTGAGTTCTGTCCTTAGTACATTAATGACACTTATACTGAAGGAATCAAATCACAGCAGAGCTTGAAGATATCAGCACTGAAACTGCAAATATTGCAAGACAAAATTTCCTTCATTTTTTGACAGAGTTCCTAAATTTGGAAAAACAGAAACTGGAATAATTTAATTTTAAATTATGAACTACCGTGCATAGTTCTAGAATTAGAGTGCAGCATAGCAGTGTCGCACTGTAGTATAGTATTATATATACTACTACAGTATACTGTTTTTTCCATTCCTCAGTTTCCCACTTGCAAAATGGTTGAAACAACATTTGCTTCTAGCTAATGCCTGTCTGTGCTCATTACATACTTCAGACCACCTGCTCTGAGCTGCACGAGTACCCCAGCTAGGATGCTGGTGTCTTTCAAAAGTCTATCTGTAGAATTATTCACTCTCACAATACAACATTGAAAGGAAAAACTTATTCTGTATTTTTTCATCAACCTGGACTTATAGAATCATAGAATTGTCTGGGTTGGAAGGGACCTTTAAGATCATCTAGTTCAACCATCAACCTAACTCTGATAAAAAAACATCACTAAAACATGTCACTAAGCTCTATTTAAACCCATCTTTTAAATATCTCCAGGGATGGTGCCTAAACCACTTCCCTGGGCAGCCCATTCCAAGGCTTCATAACCCTTTCCATGTCAAAATTTTTCCTAATATCCAATCTGAACCTTCCATGGCACAACTTGAGGCCATTTCCTCTTGCCTCATTGTCTGTTCCTTGGGAGAAGAGACCGACCCCCCGCTGGCTACACCCTCCTTTCAGGGAGTTGTAGAGAGTGAGAAGGTCTCCCCTCAGCCTCCTTTTCTCCAAGCTGAACACCCCCGGCTCCCTCAGCGTCTCCTCATTAGACTTGTTCTCCAGACCCCTCACCAGCTTTCTTGCCCTTTTCTGGACCCACTCCAGCCCCTCAATGTCTTTTTTGCGGGAAGGGACCCAAAACTGGACACAGCCCTCGAGGTGGGGCCTCACCAGTGCCCAGTACAGGGAGACGATCACCTCATGAGTCCTACTCCCTATGCTGTTCCTGATACAGGCCAGGATGCTGTTGGCCTTCTTGGCCACCTGGGCACACTGCTGGCTCATGTTCAGCTGACAGTCCACCAACACCCCCAGGTCCTTTTCTGCTGGGCAGCTTTCCAGCCACTCTTCCCCAAGCCTGTAGCATTGCCTGGGGTTGTTGTGACTGAAATGCAGGACCTGGCACTTGGCTCTATTAAACCTCATCCCATTGGCCTCGGTCCATTGGTCCAGCCTGTCCAGATCCCTCTGCAAAGCCCTTCTACCCTCAAGCAGATCAACACTCCCACCCAACTTGGTGTCATCTGCAAACTTACTGGGATGCACTCAATCCACTTCTCCAGATCATTGATAAAGATGTTAAAGAGAACCGGCCCCAGTTCTGAGCCCTGGGGGACACCACTTGTGACCAGCCGCCAACTGGATTTAACTCCATTCACCACCACTCTCTGGGTCTGGCCTCCAGCCAGTTTTTTAACTCCCATCCAAGCCATGGGCAGTGAGTTTCTCCAGTTGGATACTGTGGGAGACTGTATCAAAGGCCTTACTAAAGTCCAGGTAAACAACAACATCCACCAAGTGGGTCACTTTGTCATAGAAGGAGGTCAGGTTTGTCTAGCAGTACCTGCCTCTCATGAACCTGTGCTGGCTGGGCCTGATCACCTGGGTATTCTTCATGCGCTGCATAATGTCACTCAGTATGACCTGTTCCATGACCTTCCCAGGCACTGAGGTCAGACTGACAGGCCTGAGGTTTTCTGGATCATCCTTCTGACCCTGCTTGTGGATGGGCGTCACATTTGCTTGACGCCAGTCATCTGGGACCTCCCCAGTTTGCTAGGACTGCTGGTAAATGGTGGAAAGTGGCTCAGTGAGCACTTCCATCAGCTTCCTCAGCACCCTCCGGTGGATCCCACCTGGCCCCATAGACCCATAGACTTGTTTATATCCAGGTGTTGGAGCAGGTCCCTCACCAACTCCCCTTGAGTTATGGGGGCTCCATTCTGCTCCTCACCCCTGTCTGCCGGCTCAGGGGTCTGGGTCATAGGGAATAACCTATGCCATTACTAAAGACAGAGGCAAAGAAGGCATTAAGTACCTCAACCTCCTCATCATCCTTTGTCACTATGTTACTCCTACATCCAATAGAGGACAGAGATTCTCCCGAGTCCTCCTCTTGTTACTAATATGTTTATAGAAATTCTTTTTATTGTTTTTAACATCCAAGGCCAGGTTAAGTTCTAGTTGGGCTTTGGCCTTTCTAATCTTTTCCCTACATAGCCCTGCAACACCTTTGTAATCTTCCTGAGTGGCCTGCCCCTTTTTCCAAAGACCATAAACTCTCCTTTTTTCCCTAAGTTGCGATCATCTCTCTTTGTTCAGCCAGGCTGGCTTTTTCCCCTGACGGCTCGCTTTACAGTGCACAGGGACGGCCTGCTCCTGCACTTTTAAGACTTCTTCCTTGAAAAATGTCCAGCCTTCCTGGACTCCTTTTCCCTTCAGGACTGCCTCCCAAGAGACTCTGTTGAGCAGGCTCTTGAAAAGACCAAATTCTGCCCTCTGGAAGTCATAGAATCATAGAATCATTTAGGTTGGAAAAGATCCTTGGGATCATCAAGTCCAACGTTCTGCCATACTCTACAAAAGTTCTCCCCCTACACCATATCCCCCAACACCACATCTAAATGACTCTTAAACACATCCAAGGATGGTGACTCAACCACCTCCCTGGGCAGCTTATTCCAGTGCCTGACTACTCTTTCTGTGAAAAACTCTTTCCTGATGTTCAGTCTAAACCTACCCTGTTGGAGCTTGAAGCCATTCCCTCTTGTTCTATCACTAATTACCTGGGAGAAGAGACCAGCACCAACCTCTCTACAATGTCCTTTCAAGTAGTTATAGACAGTGATGAGGTCACCCTTCAGTCTTCTCTTCCTCAAAATAAACAGTCCCAGCTCCTTCAATCGCTCTTCGTATGATTTGTTCTCCAGGCCCTTCACCAGTTTCGTTGCCCTCCTCTGCACTCCTCCAGCACCTCGATATCTCTCTTGTATTGAGGTGCCCAAAACTGGACACAATACTCCAGGTGTGGCCTCGCCAGTGCTGAGTACAGGGGGACAATCACCTCCCTACTTCTGCTGGCCACACTATTTCTAATATAAGCCAGAATGCCATTGGCTTTCTTGGCCACCTGGGCACACTGCTGGCTCCCATCAATCCCATCGGGCTCCACAGATTGATGCGCATCTGACTGGAGCAGCAAGTCTCAAACAAGTTCCGCATTGGCTGTGAGTTTATCATACCCCCAGTCACAGCCTTCTAACACCGGGCTCTGTAGGTGTCAGGGCCCATCCTCAGCGTTGAAGACAGAGGCATAGAAGGCATTAAATTTCTCTGCTTTGTCTACATCCCTGTCTGTGAGGGGCAGACCAATTTTTTCTCTGATTCTCCTTTTGCTGTAGGTTACTGCTTTGGAAGTCTTGTTGGATAAGGACTGCCCATCATTTTCACACAAAACCCATGGATGACATCTGAGAAGCCCAATACCTTTCTCATATTGAGTAGGGCACAAGATCTCAGCATTCAGGACAACATAATTTACAGGAAAAAAAGGCTAAAATCCTAGCTCCATTGAGGTCAATGGCAAAACTCCAATTGATTTCCAAGGGCCAGATTTTCAACCTTGGATTTTAGAAAGGCCGTAAAAGAAAGAATTATAGAGGTGGATGAAGACAAGAAAGGATTAAGGCATGTTATTCAACAAAAAAATAAAAAAACCCCTAGATTTCACAAAAGCAGGATAAATCCAAGGAAAAATTCTAGCAATTTTCTCAACCATAAACAGATTTATAGACAGTGGAGGGAAAAGAAAGTTCATGGCTGGGCTGGTGGTGAGATTGCCAAGATCTCTGTTTGAAGAGAGCTAAGAGTTACAGATGCTTGCTAAAAATGATCACCACTACTACTAAGTATGTTTCAGAAGCACAACATGTAATTGATTTTGAGGAAAAAAAGTTTATTCCCCTCATACTCTAGCACTGGGATAACATACATTGTCTGACTCCAGTTATTTTTCGAACTTCAGTATTTTCCAGCAGTTTCCAGAATGTTTCAAACTGCCATCTCAAGTGATCTAGTACAAAGAACTAGTTTTCTCTCTGGTCTACCATATGATTCTATGATTCTATATATACTGCTGCAATTAGAAGTATTTCCAAATATTCAGATATACATCTTATTGATATACATATCAACTGGATAAAATAAGAAACATTTATTTCATTAAAAAAAAGTAAATAAATTTCAGATTGTTTGATTTGGAACAGTGTCTACAGAAAAACTGCTTAAAAGGTTTCCCAACAGAATAATTTTCTGTTAGAAAAAATTGTCAATCAAATTGACATGTTCTACAAGAAATGTTTTATATTGAAAAGGTAAAATTATTTCACTTCATTTTTTTGCCTATTTGACACAGTTTGTTCATTTGGTCTGTTGCATTATAATGTCAGCAAAACTTCGCACTCAAAAATTAATTTGTACTTTGCTGATAATTCCTTACAGGAAACAATGTTGAAAGTAAAAATCATGCAGAGCTTAACATTCTGACCATGCTTCTATTCACTCATGTTGTTCACCAGTAAATCTGAAAATCCAAATGCTCCATCTTTATTGATGCAGAACCTATCACTCCTACTATAACATATGACTTCAAAATATTCCAACTTTCATAAAATACTCATTCTAACTTTTCAAGCAAATCATTAAATTTCTGATTTTCCCACAGAAAGAAGATGTTACTGGATCAATTGGCACACAATTAGAGTGAGTAATGTATATCTCCTTAAGAGTTCCCATGTCTTTATCAAATACTTTTGCTCTAAATTTAGCTTTGCTTATCAGAGAGCAAATTTATTCATGTCATTCCATGTGATGATTTAATACAACCAGAGATATTTGATTCTGTGTGGATGTGAAATGGCTCTTCTTCATGATTTCTGTACTCCTTGGGAGGCTTGGTACAGGTCAGTTCATCTCTATGATTTCTAACAGTTCTTTTAGAGAGATTTTGAACTCTTATGGGAGTTGTCCTGCAATCTCTCTTCTCTGGCAAGAGTCTTCTGCCAAACAAAGTCTCTATTCAGAGGCTGGTGTTGGCAAATGACCTTTAAAGGTCCTTTTCGACCCAAACTATTCTATGATTCTATGACTCTGTGATCATATACCTTTGTCCAGGATGGCACTGGTAGGCACAGGGCAAAACAGAGAGCTATTGGTTTTGTTCAGTGGCACACTTAAGACTACTGAAATCCAAGACTAGGATCCCAAAACCTTGTTCCCACTACAGTCATTGCTGCAAAAAATGTTCGTTTAGCCATGTCCAAGTTCTGTTTAAATGACTGTATCTAAATGCTGCAATGAATTTCTTGGCTTTTTTCTGGTTTTCACCTGAAAATTGGTTTGGTTATACTACTCTCACTGGTTAGTCTAAAGCTTGCTCAGAGTCTTCAACATCTTTGATGAACTTTGTAGCTACACAATATGGTCTAACCAACAACCAAATAACAGTATAAGGTATCATACTTTTATATACTCTTTATTACTTGCATGTTTTCTATTCCTCCTACAGCTTCTCAGGATGCAAATTACACCAGCTTAAATCTTCCATGTAGGCTTGCTGAGTCAAATTCTGAAGCAGATATGTATGTACTGCAGTGAGACAATAAAAGTTCTTGAGTTTCTAACAGTCCATTAGAGTTTACACATGCGGGATGAGGGAGAAGTTTAAATTAGATTATTATATTCCTATTATACTCCCGTTCACTAAACTCTGTAGTTTGTATCATCATTTATCTTCATTTTCATTCCTGAAGAAAAGCCTTCTGTCAGCTCTTGTGGCACTCCTTCACAGTAATATTTTGGAATAGCTCTTATCTTCCCAGTCTTCCACCCCTTTATGTTATTAAAGCTTATATGTGAGGTCCCATATTTCACACAGTTTCTTTGTAATAAATATAACATTTTTATGGCTTCAAACCAGAAGAGTGGCTGTTGTTTGCTTCTTTTTTTTTTTTTTAATGAAGTTTTGGCTCTGTTACAGTGGAAGTTCCCTTAGAATCAATTATTCCAGCTATAAACAGCTTAAAAATATACTCTGCTTATAAGTGTTCAGTTTCTCTAGTGAGACAAAACCCAGCACATTAAATGACATATAATCTTTGCAAATGGAAAGCAAGAAGCTAATTAAGAATTAAAACTCTGACCATTTTGTTTTCTGGCATTTAAAAGTGGAATATTAATCACATATTAACCATGTCATGGAGGAGCCGGAGTAAATAGTTCTTGCTGAAAAAAGAAATGCGCTTTTATGTTAGTGGTATCAAAACTGTAAGGTGTCATTATTCCTGCAACAAATTATTTTTTCCCTTACAGATATCAGAATCTGATTTTAAAAGGGATTGTTATGAGATGTTTTATTCTAGTGCTTATCCTGGTGCCTGTGTCTAGTTCAGGAAAGATGTCATCCTCTATACGTCTTTTACTGTTAACATTTTTAAAAACATGAATGCTTCCTTGCAGTTCAGCTGTCTCTTATGGGAGATACCTGTAAAGATACATGTTTTCTTGCAGGTTAGCATGACTGCTTGTAGTGCTGTTCTATCACTGTACTTGTGGGACAACATCTGTTGATGGCTGACACCAGTTAGATGTCTGTCTTCCTGTAGGACTCACTTGCAGTGTCAACACAGGCTGTGTCAACATGTGTCTTCCGTGATTTGTTGTCTCTACTCAGTAGCACCTCTTTAGTTGTCATCTGCCTTAGCAAATTGCTTTGAATCTGTGCTAGAAAGCTGTGGGATTTTGATAATCACATTGCTTGCCATTCATTCCAAGACTTCACAGCAGTTTGATTTCTTAAGCTAGAAGAAGCACTCCGGGAACAACCCTTGCAATTCTCCAGCATGCCTATACTATAGCAGTACTATACTCTAGTGGGCCACCAAAAGCCTAATTGAGAAGCTCTAAATCACCTGCTGTCCACGCAAAAGGGAAAAGAACTGTGATGCTCTAAGCAAGGATGTGTGGCCAGGTTCAGCAATCTGCCAAGCAGATTTTCAGGATGGCCGAATTCTGGGCCTTCATGCATAATGGGGTTATATAAAGCTGAAACTGGTTTGCGGGATCTTCCATTTGAGGATAATGCAGGTGTTTATTGGCAAAGGATGACTTTGCCCACAGGACTTTCTGATTATTTTTGATAAAAAGGAGAAAGTCAGGAAGGACATATATGACTAAAACAAATGATAAGAAAATCAAAGATAGCTTTATCATCTTTACAGAAAACAGGAGCTCATTAATATTACAACAACAGGAGCTCAGAAACATTAATTTCAATGACAAGTTATTTACAATATAAGTCCTGTAGTGAGACTGTTCCTTTTTCCCCTTTTCATTTTGAATCTCTTATTTGTAAGGTATTTTTAAAAATCCCTGAAAGTAACATATAGAAAGACAAAAGGTGAGAAAAAGCAGACACATTACACTAAGTATATGCTATGCAGACATGTCCTGCCTTCAGGGACTTAACATCCATGTTTCTGCGTGGACCAGCTGAGCCACTGAAGAGAGCAAAGATTACTATGCACTCCTGCTATTAGCAATACATAGCTATTAAGGGTAGTCTTTCACACAATTTTCTGCCCCTTTTAGGTGGAATCTATATCCAGGTAATCCTCCTTATTTTGGAAGATAAAATTTATAATCAAATAAAACATTTACTTCTATATCTTCATTTAGTATGTTTCCAGGGAACCTCAATTCTATTAGTATGTAGGTCTGCTTCAGGCTGCAAGTGCCTCTGGAATCTCCTTGTAGAAGAAGGAACAGATCTGTGCTAGATAAAATAAAATTTTCCAAATACAACACAGCCTCCTCCACAAAGGCATACGAAAGTTACTTCCTTTCAGTGAGACTAAACTCACTGATTTAAAGCTGAGGATGACTACATCAGGATTTTCAGAGTTGTGGAACCTATATCCCAACTAAGATCAGGAAATAGCAGTCGGGTTTAGGATTTTGCTATACTAAGAACTTTTGAACCAGCCTTTTGAAAACTTCCTCTCCCATAACATATTCTTTTGCTCCCTCCAACATATGAACCTCTCAACCACTCAGAAAACTTTAAGTGCAATGAACTTTCTGTAACACATACCGCGTGTCTTTTTCTGCAACACATACCATGTGTCTTTTTCTGCTTAGTTCTAAGCTGTGAATGATTCACATCCTCCTCTGTTTGAACCTTTTAATCTTTTAAAAGAATGAGTTTCGTTCTAGGGATTAAACACAAGTCTAAGAATTTTACTGACATATTCATTCCTGTGTCCAAAACTTTAGTTGAAGATTAAAGTCCTTTGATGTGCTGAACACTCCAGATTTCAAATGTCCAGTGTACTGTTTTGATTAACTCATTTTTCCCAGAGAATTGACTAAGAAAAAAAAAGGTTCTGCATGTAAAATCTTATCAGCAGCTCTAGATTTCTTTTAGGGCAAGCATTTAAATCTCTTGTTATTTTCTGCTATTTTTGTATATGATCACTGAACTCACATGCAAAGCATCACTGAAGCCATTCAGAAAGCTAAATACATGCATACTTGTTAGTGGGATCAAAAAGCCTTAATCACCAGATTTTAATTTTCTCCTGCATTGTGCTGCTGTCTTGTTTCCATTATGTTTTCTATCACATCTGTGTGTCATATCTTCTGTTGTTGCAAAAACATCACTTCATATTAATTTAATTTGTCATTTGAAGTCATCTTACAGTAATCAATGCCTGTTTTGAAAACCCTTCTCTTTACTGGGGCATATTTTCACTATTTGATATTATGTTCTCTTATCTTTTGCACCTGATGTATTTATCATTGTATTGTTTCCCCTGTTATCTGCAACATGTCATGTTTTATGTCTGTTCAGATGACAGTTTTGAATTTTATAATAGATCTATCTTTCTACCAAACGTACTTGAGCAGTCACAGAAAACTGGCAGCAAAACTTTGTGGTATACTACAGAGTTTTAGGTCACTGTCAGTCCAATGAAGTTAAGGTCTGTATTGAAAATGGTAATAAAGCACAAGACAAAGGCACAAAGTGCAATTCTTTTTTCTTTTTTTGATTTTGAAGTTTCCTTTGTAGTGGTTTTAAATGTTAATGAAACTTCATACCCTGCCTGGACTTCACTGGTAGAACAGTTCCAGATAGCATATGTTTTCAAAAATGATTAAGGCTTTTTTTTATTTATTTTTTTTTAAATAACATTAGCTTTTATTTTGTGCTGGACATCTAGAGAAATGCTTCTTCTTTTATCTGGAAACATGAATACAAGCTTCTGTCTCTTCTCCCAGTGATCAGCAAGTTGTGAAGAAGTCTATCTTAGTGAGGGACAGCTCCCTTGAGAGCATCTGCATCTCAATCTCAATAATCCAAAAGATACAGGGAGCATTTTTAACAGCTGCTGAGACACAGAGACCCTCATGCTGTTGCGCAGTGCAGGGACTGCAATGGTGAAATCAGCTAAAATAGTTCCCTTCTCACTCCAAGCTGTTCTTGCTCCCTGCTGCAGCTTGTCTTCTCCCCCGGACTGCTGACACTACCATTTTACACGACCATATTTTGAACCAGATCAGTGAAGTGATCCAGGTCAAATATAATCCTATTCTTTTCAGAAGCCTAGGCAAAGTATGGAGCAAAAAGTGGAGAAAATGAAGGCAGAAAAAACTGAGAGAAACAAAGCTTCCCTAAGCTGATCTTGTTGCTCAAAGTCCCAAATTTTGGAACAGCTGCTTTAGTCTCTCCAAAAAATCTTATATGTGATTATGCCACATAGAGAAGAAATTACCCAGTAAGCTTTTCCACAATCTTACTTTTATGGCTTGTTTTTAATGAAATTATTCAGTGCACCCCACCCCCTTGTGTACAGTGATCAGGAACTGTCATAGTTTCAGCCGAATCTACCAAAAGCGGACTGACAGATGGCCCTTCCCCCCCCTAAAAAGAGGAGAGGAAGAGATAAGGAGATTTAGAAGTTTAGAATGAACTAAATTACATTAATGAAGAATTAATATTAAAATAAAAAGAAGAAAATAATGAAATAGATACAATATATACAAAACAGTATCATGCTCCCAGGATGACAATCACATCCCCGACAGGCACTGGGGAAGTCCCAGACTGGACTCAGTGATGGATGGGAACTGGATTCCAGCTCTGGAGTCAGGAACACATGGATGGGGATCAAAGGCAGATGAACAGACAAGAGTCCTCTTCAGACGTCGGCCATCGCAGGAAGAGAGTTGACCCTTTGATCCCTCAGCTTTCATACTGAGCATGGGGCAGATGGGATGGGATACCCCAGTTGGTCAGGTTTGGGTCACCTCTCCTGTCCACTCCTCCCCACAAATGTGACCCCTCTACGTTTTTCCATTTCCGACCCTCTAAGGGGCAAATAACGAAATTGGCTGACCGTGGTTGTTAGAGCAATAAGTATAAGCAAGGGCCTCTCTGCATACCATTCCTTGGCATTTAGCACAAACATTGGTATTATCATTCTGAGAACAAGCAGTTTTCTCCACAATGTGCCATTAGTTTAACATAGTTAGAAGAGGCCGAGCTAAAATGTAAAATTACAGGACACAAAATTGGTTTGGTTTTACTTCGAACCAGGACAGACACATTGACTGTCTTGGACTGGTTGAAGCTTTTTGCAAATTAACATGTTAACATGCCAGGGACCTTAAATCTACTGTAAGATTTAGTCTGCAAGTGAGTGAAAGTGCTATTTTAAGCTTTCTAGGTTTACATATATAATACAAAGGAAACACATAATATGAAGAGTGTAATATGGAACAGTCCTTCATTATATAACTTATTTTATTCTCAGTAAAGGTCCTTCTAAAAGCACCTGGAAGTGCCTCAAAAGGGCAGCACAAAAAAAATTGCTATGAGGACTGACTTAATGACTATTTGGGGAACCTGTTATAAGACAGATCTAAATCACCCAGCAATCTTCTTCAGTGTTGGTAATGTTGATGCCCTGGCAGGCAATCTGGGGACATGAAGTTACAAAACATAACAGGGCAAAGCAGGATATCAAGTGTTATGGATTACATGCCATATGAGACAAAGAAACTCATGTTACAGCTCCAGCAGCTTCTTGCTATTTAGAACCAAAAATAACATGGAATTGAAGAGAAATAATTTCAGAGTTAGAGGCATCAAAAGGAATATCACTGATCTGTGCTAGAGACGGTTACAAAAAGAAGAGAGTTTATGGTCTTTAAGGCATGGCCTGATACTCAGAAGGATGCCTTCAGCCTCCACACAACACAGAGCAGGAACAGGTATATTCATTGATATTCATAGAATCACAGATGGTTGGAAGGGACCTTTAAGATCTTTGAGTCCAATCATACACACACCAAAAAAAAAAAAACCCCAATCAAAAATCTCGTGCACTAGAGTATGCCCTGAAGTGCCACGTCTACACATTTCTTAAATACCTCCAGGGATGGTGACTCCTCCACCTCCCTGGGCAGGCTCTTCCAGTGCCTGACCACCCTCTCAGGAAAGTAATTCTTCCTAAGATCTTATCTAAATCTCCCCTGACGCAACTTCGGACCATTTCCTCTGGTCCTGTCATGATTCCCTTGGGAGAAGAGGCCAACACCCACCTCTCTCCACCCTCCTGTCAGGGAGTTGTAGAGGGCAATGAGGTCTCCCCTCAGCCTCCTCTTCTCCAAACTAAACATGCCCAGTTCCCTCAGCCTCTCCTCGTAGGACTTGTTCTCTAGACCCCTCGTCAGCTTGGTGGCTCTCCTCTGGACATTCTCCAGTACTTCAATGTCCTTCTTGTGGTGAGGGACCCAGAACTGAACACAGCCCTCGAGGTGGGGCCTCACCAGTGCCCAGTACAGAGGCACCATCACTTCCCTACTCCTGCTGGCCATGCAGTTCCTGATACTGGATGGTCAGGATGCTGTTGGGCTTCTGGGCCACCCTAGGCACTCTGCTGGCTCATGTTCAGCCAGCTGTCCACCAACACTCCCAGGTCCTTTTCTGCTGGGCAGCTTTCCAGCCACTCTTCCACAAGCCCATAGCGTTGCCTGGGGTTGTTGTGACTGAAATGCAGGATCCGGCATTTGGCCCTATTAAACCTCATCCCATTGACCTTGGCGCATTGATCCAGCCTGTTCAGGTCCCTCTGGCCTTCTGACCCTCAAGCAGATCAACACTCCCACCCATCTTGGTGTCATCTGCAAGCTTACTGAGGGTGCACACAATCCTCTCCTCCAGATCATTGATAAAAATATTAAAATACTGGCCCCAAAACCGAGCCCTGAGGGACACCACTGGTGACCGGCCACCAACAAGTTTTCACCCCACTAATCACAACTCTCTGGGCACGGCCATCCAGCCAGTATTTTACCCAGTGAAGAGCACACTTGTCTATGCCGTGATTCGCCAGCTTCTTCAGGAGAACACTGTGAGGGACGGTGTCAAAGGCCTTACCAAAGTCCAGGTAGACAATGTCCACAGTCTTCCCCTCATCCAGAAGGTGGGTCACATGGTCATAGAAAGAGATCAAGTTGGTTAAGGAGGACCTCCCTTTCAAAAACCCATGCTGGCTGGCCCTGATCCCTTGGCAGCCCTGCATTTGCTGTGCGAGCTCACTCAAGTGAGCTCACTCCTCTCCAAGATCTGTCCTGGTACCGAGGTCAGGCTGACAGGCCTGTAGTTCCCCAGATCCTCCTTCTTGTAGATAGGCATCACATTGGCCACCCTCCAGTCATCTGGTACCTTCCCTGTTGACCAGGATTGTTGATAGATAATGCAGAGAGTCTTGGTGAGCTCTCCCACCAGCTTCCTGAGTACCCTTGGGTGAATCCCATCTGGCCCCATAGACTTATGCGTGTCTAAGTGCATAAGTAAATCATTAACTGCTTTCTCCTGGATTATGGAGGGGTTGTTCTGCTCTCCATCCTTATCTTCCATCTCAGGAGGCTGAACACCCTGGGGGTAGCTGGTCTGACTATTAAAGATGGAGGCAAAGAAGGCATTAAGTATCTTAGCCTTGTCCTCGTCCTTGGTTGCAGTGTTCCCCCCCTGCATCCAGTAAGGGATGGAGATTCTCCCTGACTCTCCTTTTGTTGATGTGTTTATAAAAACTTTTTTTGTTGTCCCTTATATTAATGGCCAGGTTGAGTTCCAGCTGGGCTTTTGCCTTCCTAATTTTTTCTCTGCATAACCTAACAAGATCTCTGTACTCCTCCTGAACTGACTGTCCCTTCTTCCAAAGGTGGTAAACCCTCCTTTTTTCCCTGAGTCCCATCAAAAGCTCTTTGTTCAACCAGGCTGGACATTTTCACTGCCCTTTAATCTTGCACCTCATGGGGACAGCCTGCTCCTGGGCCTTTAAGATTTCCTTCTTGAAGAGCGTCCAGCCTTCCTGGACCCCTTTGCCCCTCAGGACTATCTCCCAAGGGACTCTCCCAACCAGGGTTCTGAACAGGCTAAAGTCTGCCCTCCAGAAGTCCAAGGTGGACATTTTGCTAACCCCCTTCCTTACCTCACTACAAATTGAAAACTTGACCATTTCATGATCACTAAGCCCAAGACGGCCTCTGACCACCACATCTCCCACTAGCCCTTCTCTGCTTGTGAACAGTAGGTCTAGTGAGGCGCCTCCCCTGCTAGGCTCACCTACCAGTTGTGTCAGGAAGTTATCTTCCATACACTCAAGGAACCTCCTAGCCTGCCTGCTACTCAAAGAAAATATTTCACAGCATCTGTAAAGTTGATCACAACTTCAGTGACTTCTGACACAGGAATGGGCTTAAGTATTATGGTTACGGTTCTGAAAAAACACCTGCCTGTGCAGGTGTTGCCTCAGCAATAATCTGTGTGTCATCAGCCACCTCCATTCCTGTGTAATGTAACAAATAACTATCTATCTAAAAATCAGAGCACAGGAAAATCTTTGGATTGGAAATTGTTACAAGAAATGTGCTCCAGTAAGTGTGATGATTGGCTAAAAGACAAATTGAAGTTATATTAGTTTGAGTAAATCAGGCACAACCAAAAAAGACAGGAACAAGCAAGCAAATCAATCTGTCCAGCTCTCAGCTCCTCACCATCCCACTGCCACACTGAATCCTCAACCCACAAGCAGGGCATTCAAGAGGAAACTACTATATTAGAGGTAGCATATTGCAGGAATACTGGACAGAAAAGTGCTTACTAAGCAGTTACTAAATTAAGAAATAATTAAAATATTTCTAGTATATGAGCAAGAAACTAAAATACAAAATATCTGATAACATTTGCACACAGAGAAATACATGGATTCTTACTCTTTCTGTCTTCCACACCTACCTGGCCCAAACCATGCCCATTTCAGGCTATCCTGAGCACAGAAACTAGATTTCACTGAATTTCACTGAATTTAGAGTTGGAAGGGAGGATAAAGATCATCTAGTCCAACTCCCCTGCTAAAGCAGGACCACCCAGAGCATGTCAGATCATGCCACTCAGGATTATTCATCTCTTGTTTCTCTATTATTGAATTCAAACTACATTGCAAAACTCTGACAGTCTTGGACTCTACTTACGGTCAGGACATGGTGCAGCTGACACACTGCAGGGAAGTGATGCCATCCAGGACTCTTTACAGGCTTCAGGAGTGGGCCCATGCAAAACTCATGAAGTTCAACAGGGCCAAGTACAATGTCCTGCACCTGGGTTGGGACAATCCCCAATATCAGTACAAACTGGGGGAAAAATGTGTTGCAAGCAGCCCTGCAGAGCAGGGGATACAGATACAGAATTTAGGCATGAGCCAGCAATGCATATTTGGAAATAATGCAAAGAAATCCACAAAGAAATCCAGTTGTATTTCTTCTCTTCCTTTGACAGAGAGAAACTGCCTTCTGATATTTTTTCCCTTTTCCACAGATTTTGCTATCATCAAACACTTGTTACCTATTACTACCAAAGGTAAATCTGAGGCCAGCTTCTGGGGTGATGGATTTCCTTTTTTGTGATGCTTTCAGGTGATGTTTTTTGGTAGCTATGTTGAATAGAAAAGAAGATCCAACAGTCTAAAGAATAAAGATGATTTCAAAAACTCATAATAAAAGAAAGTTTGTCTTTGTGATGGGATATGTAAATTGACCAGATTTAAAGTGAAGAGGTGGACTTAACGCGTTGTTTCATGTTTGCAACAGATAGTTGTTTTTTTTCCTACGAATGCAAGTCATAAAGTTGTGCTCTTGACAATATATACTATTTAGGTTGGCAAGAAGACATTAAGAAGTCAGTATTTGCTTCTAGAAAGAGGTACAGTGAGGGAGAAAGAGCAAGTATAATAAAAAAAAAGACTGAACAATTTCTGGAACATGGTGGCCATTCTAAATAGTGGAGTGTTATTAGGATGTTGGTTGGTTATTAGGAGTTTGGTTGGGTGCAACAGTGTGGAGTTGAGACTGGGTGCAACAATGAAGAAGGATTTCATTGCATTGGGGTAAGGGTGAAAGAAATTAATAACTTCAGAAGAATGAATCATTTTTTTAATGATTGCAAAACAAATACAAACCCCATGTCCACGTTATTCCTAATGCATATTAATTGTCACAAATTGTATTTGGACATTTTAAGGAGGTCCAATAAATAATCAATGACTTCCTTATACAAAAGTAGGTGCTCTAGGGAGAGCAACCACCTAAAACGAAGGTCATTGCTTATTTACTAAGATGCAAGTGATCCGATCCACGACATGACTTAATTTTACTTAATTTGGAGGAAGGAATCAACTTGTCTTCCCATGGTGTATGTATATTTTGGTGATTCATTATTTTTTCTACCGATATACACATGACAAACACACTTTGGCAACCTTTCCTTTCTGCTGTGCTTCCAAATTGCCTCAGTGTACTTTTAGACTTTAAAAAGTCAAGTAAACACAAGAGTCTTGGGCTACATTATGAAATTACCCACAAGGAAAAACCAGCAAAGAAATCTATGGAAAGAATCTATGGAAATCACAAGTTAGACTCACAAGTGCAACTACCTGAATAGCTACCTACTGTTGTGATACTTTTCACATCTATTTTTCTGCTGTATGGTTTGGGTTGTTTAAACTGAAATGTTAATAAATATGAAAGAAGTGCCACTCATTTGGTTCTCTTTTACTCTGAGTTATATACAATCCACCACAGATCCTTCATATTGATCACTAGAACTACCTGGTTCAGCACCCAAGCAGTCCACTCTCCCAATGCCATGTAGGAAATAATATCTTCATGTGGCAGAGAAGCTGCCTTAAGACTTGCAGAAAGATTAAATGTATCTTGAAACCTATTTTTAATCACATGATCTTTGTATGCAGGAGCAGTAGTTGTAGAGCTACCTGAATGTTTGTTCATTTATTTCTAAGCAGCTCAGCAAAATGGCAGCAGAATCTCTGGTACATTGCTACTCTTCATTTGTTCATGCATTGGCTTTGGACCAAAATCCTGCTGATGAAAAAGCAGAGCAGTCCCTTTTTCCAGATCCATTGTTCCATGGTAAGGATTTCCTCTAGTTTATTACTTTTTGTTGCTTTCCATCTCCTTTACTCCTTCCCTCCTTTTCCATTTCCCCCCAGTTACTATTTCATCTTTATTCTGCTTCTACTTCACATATCATGCAATTCCAACACTATCCAGCACATGTAACTTTTCTGCCAGAGGCAACCTGCAAAACGTGATAGCTACATTCAACATTTTTTGCTCTGAAGCATGACACATCACTACTGCATTAAACACTATACTCCAACCTATTCAGAACACTGGAATTATTCCCACAGTCTTAGATGTTCTAGGTTATATTCAGTAAATAAACTCCCCAATCAGATTGCTTCTACAAAAGAAATCAGAAAGCCTAGTTTCTTCATCTTTGATCTTCTGAAGGCCTTGGAGTCTGAACTTTGTTGGTCTTCCAATGCATTTACATTGATACATAAAACATTCTCCCTATGCAAACACATTTCCGAAAGAACAATTTACCATAGGTTCCAGCTTCTTATGCCAGTATTTTTATTTACCTCTTCACATTTCATTTCACCACTGTACTTTTTCTCCAGAGGTCTCATATTTAATCCCTTCCCCTGCCTTCTCTTTTTTTTTCTTTTTAATTTAATCTTTTTGGAGAATTAATTTATAAAATCAGAACTAATTTTTGAAGGTTTACTTCAGAAAATTAAATGGTTTTAGTCCAGATGAAAACCATATGGACAGATCAACACATTCCTTGAATGTTTGTCTCTAATGCCATTGCTATGTACAAGTAGTATCATGTATCTCTCCCTTCATGTACCTTACACCTCTGCAATAGAAACATTAGCGAGAAGAAAGGGAATTAAAGAGAACAATTTAAAGCTGCTATGCTTCTATGACCATTCCAGAGCTACACCTCAAAGTATGATACTCTTGTGTCATCCGTCCCCCTGTGTTCCACCCGGAATTTAGAGGAAAGTATTCAACTCAACATTTTGTCATTTGGCAATGAGTAGCCTTAGATGGATCTGAGAGTAGAGGTTTTGCAGAATCTTTACAGTCAGCCTTACTAGGATTACACACATTTCTTGTCCAGTTCAAATAGCAACCACTATTTCTGCCCCGATGCCAAAAGAATAACCCACAGGGGCAGCAGCAAACCCAAAAAAGTCAACACACACCACACTTCTACTTGTTGCTTTCTCAAATAAGTATGCAAGAAATAGGGCATTTCCTTTCAGTCAAGCTGCACTGCTTCCAGAAGCTCTGCTCCTGCTAAATGTTAACTTTCCTAGTTGATAACATTTAAACAAGGATAGAGAACATAATGCAGCTATAAACATAGACATAGACACAAACACCATTCCAATGAACTCACATCAGCCCGCTTGCTAGCAGCTTTTATCAAGGACCAAGGGCCAGTGGAGAAAAGCAACTGCAGAGGTAGTGTTTCAATAAACACCCAGAAAAAAAAAAAAAAAAGGAAAAAAAAAAGAGGAAATACATTCAAAGAAAAATGCACGACTCTTGACTGCATTTCTCTCCCCTTCACTTACCCCTTCTGTGTTTCTGTTCTTGACCTATCCTAAGCTCCTCAGGGTGAAGGCTTTATCTGAGGTTTGCCTGGGGTTTGGAACACAGCTTCTGACAGACAAATCTCTGGGTGAAAATGCATGAACACGATGCTGGAGATCTGATTACAAAATCGTCAAGGTTTTGTGTATTTTCTGCATCTATAAAACCAATAAATATTAAAAAATAACAAAGGACTAAGGATGGGAATGGGGAACATCCCTGGCATCATTCCATTAATGTTCCCCTCTCAGAACAAGCCAGTGATTTAGACTCCAAATTTTGAGAGTAATTCAAATCTACTGGAAAAATATTTTTTACCAAAGCTCTGTGGTGTAGCTGTTTACTTCTGTCAACAGCTGGGCTTCAGGCCTCTCCAGCACAAACCTAAAGAGCAAGATTTATTTCCAAGTCGTAACTAGATAACCATATATAATTTCAGTTTTAGCACATTAGTTCTTACACGTGGCTGCAATCATAGTAAGTTCTCATGATACAAATCAACAGGAGTTTCAGGGACTACAAAAGCTGATTCTTTCCAGACTATCCGCACAGCAATCAAAAGGATGACTTTGTAGGACTGTGTATATCCATGCAGTTCCACACAAGCATGTTGATACCCTTTTTAAGAATCTTCCCACCTACCTTTTCCCATACTGAGCAGTATTAATATATTTTCCAGCGTCTTCTTACTGTTATAGTAACAAAAATTATTTTTTAAAGTGTCATAATTAAATGGAAGCAGAGAGCCACTGAACAAAAAAATGCATTGAAATCTGCTGCCTTCAAAGGCAAAATCTAATTAAGGTTTAAACTGCAATGTTAATTGCACAGTACTGAGATTCCCTATGTATTATGAGTTTATTGTCATTTTTCTAACTTGAGTAATTTTAGAAAGGCAAATGCAGCTTCTGGGACTCATGCTATGACATGGAAATGGACTTAATTAGTAGCAGGAAAATATTTGCTCTATAGTTGGTTTAGGGCAAAATATCTGAAAATATCTTGTTAAGAGCTTGGGAAATAGAGCACCAATTAAATCACAATGTTGTATTAAGATTATCCTCAGAACTGTTCGTGGATTGCTTTTCCATTTTAATCATTTCAGCATAGTTTGGAGAGAACTGAACCTGCTGTTAACATTGCTGCAAATAACCAGATTCTAAGAAAAGACCAGAAACAAAACAGAAGAATTAAACCAAATATTTTTTCATGGACTTTAAGAAAACAAAAAACCCTCTTTTTTGTGTCAGCACCATTCAATCCTCAGGAAAGACAGGATTACAAAACATATTTTTTTCTTAACTATTTTCTTACACAAAAGTTTTAAAGGAGGAGAAACATTCTTTCCTCTATGCACTTTTGCTATATTTTTGGCTCTCAGCTAATTCATAATAATATATAAGCCTCAAACTGAAGCCTAACACTTAGGAATCTGATTATCTTTTCTTTTATAGAGACTTAGGTTAACTGAGGCTTAGCTCCTTAGAGGCATTATGTACTCACTCACTAATGAATTCAGCACCTAAATATCTTAGAGGATTTAAGTGCTAAGAGCCTATGTTACTTCTAGTAATAGGATTGTGGTGCCCAGGTAAAATTTGCACTTTCATGTTTTTTTCCCATTATTTTGAACCTTTACTCCCATACATATTAGTATTTCATAAACACACTTAGATGAGTGCAGGTGACATGGCTAGGTTGTTTGTAATCATATTTCAAAATTCTTCATTTAATGTCCTCTGCATAGGACAGAGGAGTTCTTGCTAAATATAGGTGAAAAGTGAACACAGTGTATTAATTAAAAATTAAGCATGTAAATCAAAACTAGACTATCCTTTAGTTACAAATTTTCTGCTATTTACTGTCAGCTCTTTTTGTAACTCTCAGTGAAGGAATTTTGTTTGCATTGAAGACCGTGGAAGGGTTATTCTTCAGATTGACGTGTAGACCTTTGTGAGTACTACTGTTATTCCACAAATATTTTTGTGATTTTCAAAGTTCAGTTGTCCACTGAAGAAGTGTGGTTGGTTTTGGCAGGCAGTTCAATCCCATGGAAAACAAGCTGTTGGATGAAACTACCTACATATGGAAAATTTCTCATACCCAGAAGGAATCAGGCAAATAGCTCGATAGAATAACCTTTAGGCTGACATTCTTCATTCACAAAAAAAAATCAAGTAATTTAATGAATGATGTGTGAACAAAAAATATAACTAAATCCACAGCTAATACTCCTTGCAATAAACTATTCAACCAGGTCTATTTTTTGCCTAAACAACACAGCTATAAGTAGCCTTCCTCCATAACAGTAGAATTTTTTTTTACCAAGAAAAAGCACATTCAAAGGGTGTAAGATCTCCTGTCTCTATGAATGATCCATTTTAAAATGGACTCTTAATTCAGTCATTTTTATAGACAGTTTCTTGCATCCTGATTAAAGCAGGATGCAATCGATACAAGTAGATTAACAGCTCAATATATAAAATATTAAGGATATAAGTACCACATTTACTAATTATACATATATTTCAAATAAGAGAATTATGCACAGAGAGATTTTTAGAAGTGTTCAACACTTACATCTGGAGTCAATTCTTTGAAGAAACCTCAATGTTTAAGACTAGACAGCTTTCAAAAGTCTGGGAAGTAGGCCACTCAGTCCAAGCTTTGAAATGTTTTAAATCTTGAAAGCCTTATTCGGCAATTCTTGAAAAGCCAAATTCATACCTCTGGAGGAGACCCAACCACCACTACATTTTCATGCAGTCAATAAGAATTGTATGCCATTACAGGATCACATACTAACCCAGTAGCACAGATACACTAGAACACCATTCACACAATCTCACTAATTCAATAGCTATTACTTCTCCTGAAACTGACAAGCACCCAATTTGCAAAGCTGTGAAAATAAATGGTCATTTTGGTTATTTGACAGTTTATAAAATCAGGGAGGATAATAATAATAAAAAAATCCAGTCTTCTTTAA
The DNA here is from genome assembly GCA_033628505.1 of Tringa tobata. Classification (NCBI taxonomy): domain Eukaryota; kingdom Metazoa; phylum Chordata; class Aves; order Charadriiformes; family Scolopacidae; genus Tringa; species Tringa tobata. The sequence goes on along the minus strand of JAHREE010000297.1, from coordinate 794,976 downwards.
CAAAACCTTTTTGTATCATCAAGAATAAGAACATCATAACTGTAGTTACTCTTGGGGCTTAACAGATACAAACTGTTCCTGCAGCTGTAAGACAGAGTACTGGGCAACAGGGACAAGTCACAGGTCTAAGATGAGAAGCTCACATTGTAAACTCTTTCAAAAAAGTGTTGTCAACGCCTTCCAGCAGATGCCTTTACTAAGCAATACACAGATGCCATACATCACTTTCCAGAAGATGTATATAGACAGAAGCACATTAACTCTTGAAGGGTTTAACAGACATACAATTTTGCATTTACATACCAAGGCTGAAAAACATGCTTTTTGTCATCCGAGAGTTCAAAATGCAAATCATATGCTACTTTCCTGAAGCGACAGGTACCCTTCATTTTTTTGTTCTAGGAACTAAATTGTTCCATTGCTTTATCAGGCATCGGCCCTTTCTAAAGGTATCTGCCAACACATACATACCTACTGATAGCAGTCTTTAGGTCTGGCTATCAAGAATCACTTTTCCCTTTTGGAAGATTGCATGACCCATTGCTATGAACCAGGAAACATTCTTAGCGCTTATCACATATGTCCCGTGGCAAGGGGTCTTGCAATGACCTATTTTCAAGTATTATGGAATCAGGAAGACCTACACAACATTATTTCACATGCAGCTGAGGATCTCCATTTTAAGAAGTTGCTTTGTAGGATAATAGAAAGTGGGAGCAAATTGCTAGGAACAACACGCATAGGATACACACACTGCACTGTCTGTCCAGAGGATACTAATTGCTCATCATGTGCTAGTCCAGCTGCATGGTTGTGTCTTGCTTCCAGGATATCACGGAATCACAGAATTGTTGGAGTTGGACCTTCTAGAGATCATCTAGTCCAACTCCCCTGCCAAAGCAGGGTTGCCCAGAGCACATCACTCAGGACGGCATCCAGGTGGGGCTTGAAGATCTCCAGAGAAGGGGACTCCACACCCTCCCTGGGCAGCCTCTTCCAGGGCTCTGCCACCCTCACTGGAAAGAAGTTCTCCCTCATATTTGAGTGGAGCTTCCCATGTTCCAGCTTGTGGCCATTGCCCCTCATCCTGTCACTGGGAACCACTGAAAAGAGTCTGGCTCCATCCTCCCTCAAACTGCCCTCTAGATACTTGTAAGCATTAATAAGGGCTCCCTTCAGCCTTCTCTTCTCCAGGCTAAAGAGCCCCAGCTCTCTCAGCCTTTCCTCATCAGGGACATACTCCAATCCCTCCATCATCTTTGTTGCCCTAGGCTGGACTCTCTCCAGTAGTTCCCTGTCTCTCTTGAACTGGGGAGCCCAGAACTGGACGCAGTATTCCAGTTGTGGCCTCACCAGTGCAGAGTAGAGGGGGAGAACGACCTCCCTGAGGTCATATCATTCCAAATATCTTGGATTATTTGATCCCTTAGAGAGAATTAGCACGCCAGGAATTTCCAACATAGACCAAACTGCACTTCTCAGCATGAACTACAAGGCTGGAAAAGCCTGGCATCTATTGCTATGTAAGCACAGAAGATGGGGCAAGGTAGGGAAGGGGGATATACAGTAATGAATTAAAAACATATTCAGTCCTTTCCTGCTCCCAGGAACTGGAATGATATCCTTCCCTCACAAAGGTTGACAGATTTCAGATTATCCTGTCTGCACAGCAAAGACTGGAGTAGCTGACCCAGGAACATATTGCATCCAGCTCGTAATAACAGACTTAGTTGTAGCAACTGTCAGAAACATATAAAATTTGAGGTTGTGCAAGGGACATCTGAATCTCCTTGGTATTCTTGCTTGAGCATACTCCTGTCTACGCTAAACAAACCACACAGATCTTGTAGGGATTTAATAGCCTTCTATTCATAAAGCCTTTTTTATTTTTTTCACTCACCTGTCTCTAATTCTGCAGCTTTCACAACACCCCAGATGTAAGGACTATGCATGTATTTTTGTAATGTTTTATAAAACATTAAATTCTCCATTTGATGGGTGTATTAACATTAAGGCATCACACAGCTAGCACATACTGACAAGGCCCCCTGCTGAGAATGTCAGAAGTGATACCAAATGCAACTGTGCTCAGAAGATGGCAGCTGCCAGAGGGGACTAACTAACAAGCTCTCAAAAAAATTGCCAACCTTAACTTGAACTGACAAATGAGAAATTCATAGTTCATGCAAAAGCAGCAGCTCCTTCCACAAACAAAACTTTCTAGATTGCTGTGCTGGGCAAAGCAGGTGCCATTGTCCTCCAGTCCTTTCTAAAAAAAAAAATGTCTTGAATAGAGGCATCAACTCAAACCCTTCTATTTCAGGTTAATTTAGTCCAAGAACTTGCACAAATAGAAAAACAATGATGTAAACAGCTAGTTATGCTTCTGAACAAATTGTTAATATCAATTGTCCAGGGAGCTGACCTTTCTGAGAAAGATTTCAAACAACGCATAAATGAACCTCTTGATAATCCTTTTTCTAGACAGAACATGAGTAGAGTTGAAGATATATGGAATCCTTTGTCTTTCATAACATATGCAGGAAAGCAACAAAATTAGAACACTCTCATCACATCAGGATAGACCTGTAAACCAATGCTTATTTTTTTCTAATTATACTTGCTGTTAAAAATCCTCAGATCAAAGTTATTGAAAGTAATGAAATAACAGTTGTTTTTTAAAAAATAATACTCTAATCTAATAGAAGGAATTATCAATTTGATACCTTATTTGTTTTCCTATCTCTGCTAACTCTTACAGCCTAGATTAAGATGTAGTAAAAAAGGATGCATGTCTGACATCCACTATACTGCATATAGTGTTCCTCTTTCTTTCAGGCTTTTATTGTTTTCACAAATCTTATCCCTAGATACCTGCTGGGGCTTCTTCAATAATATTTAATGATTTTTCTGTTGCTTTTAGGTATGTCCTCTATTCTTAGGCTATTACTATCCAGATGCCTGGGAAGATGCTATGTGTTGCTTCTGTTACTCATGCTAGAAACAAAACCTTCTTTTGTTAGCATGCTATTATCATAGAATCATAACATGGTTAGACTTGGACGGGACATTAAAGATTATCTAGTTCCAGCCCCCTCCCACGGGTAGGGACACCTTCCACTAGACTAGGTTGCTCAAAGCTCCATCCTTCTTGGCCTTGAACACTTCCAGGGATGGGGCATCTTTTCAGATGATCTTGAACCTGGTCTTCTCCTACAGTTCTTTATTCTTCCAGTCCCTGCCTTTGTCTTCTGCAGCTTGAGCAGTGTGGCTAGAGCACTTACCTGTGAAGAATGAGGCAAAGAAGTCATTGACTACTTCAGCCTTCTCCATATCCCGGGTGACTAGGTCTCCCATTTCCTTCCAGAGAAGGACCACATTTTCCCTAATCTTCTTTTTATCACTGACATACCTATAGAAGCTTTTCTTGTGGCCCTTAATGTCCCTGGCCAGATTTACTTCTATCAGGGCTTTGGCTTTCTTAACCTGATCCTGGCTGCTCAGACAATTTCTCTGCATTTCTCCCAGGTTATCTGTCCTTCCTTCCACCCTCTGTAGGTTTCCTTTTTTGTTTGAGATTGTCCAGGAGCTCCTTGTTCATCCATGCAGACCTCCTAGTGCTTTTGCCTGTCTTCCTCTTTGTTGGGATGCACTGCTCCTGAACTTGGAGGATGTGATCCTTGAATATTAACCAGCTTCCCTGGGCCCCTCTTCCCTCCAGGGTTTTATCCCATTATCTGCGAAGTAGATCCCTCAAGAGTCCAAAGTCTGCTCTCCTGAAGTCCAGGGTAGCAACCTTACTGTGCACCCTCCTCGCTGCCATAAGGAACCTGAAGTCCACAATCTCATGGTCACTACAGCCAAGGCTGCCCTTGAGCTTCACATTCCCCATCAGCCCCTCCTTGTTGGTGAGATCAAGATCCAGCATGGCACCTCTCTTCCAGTATTTTCCAGAAAAGTTTTTTTTTTGCTTTGCTGGTAAAATAAAATGGGCAAAACCTTCTACTTCCATTAGAACTCTGGCTGCTCATAAGTTTCTTTTTGATGAGATTTATGAGATACAGTTTTGAGAATGAGATACAGGGGCTGTTGTTTTTGAAAGAACCTTGATGTATCATTATTTTTTTAATTGCAGTGCAGAGACTTCATCACCCAAGGACCAAAAGAGATTTTTATTTTTTTGAAGTGCCTGCACACACAGTTAATAGGAAATTTTTACCAAAAGAACACAAACCCCCAAACCCTCAGATTTCTATTGGATGTTGCCAATTCTTTAAAATTTTCCATTAATGTTTTCTATACAATTTTCTATGAATGTTTCATTTTGAAAAAAATGTCCTCAGAAATATCACATTTAACATTTCCTAAAAAAGTAATTTTATTTTCAGTTGGAAGCATTTTGTTTAGCAATTTAAATGAATGTATAGTAAGATGATAAAAAGTTACCATAGTTGCTATGGTAATTTTGTTCTTTCAACTGGTGTGTTTTCTCCCCTTCAACTGTTCAGGTCACAGAAGCTGAGAACATTTCAGCCCTTTATCCTGATTTGGGATGTGTTTTTATTTTATTCCCAAATCTTTTCAAGGAGTCCCTTGGTAGCATCTGCTTGCAGATTGCAATGGGCCCACCTAAGAGATAAATAGAGAGAAGTGATGGGCTTCCAATGGAACAACAGTGAGAAGGATCAAGGGAGAGAAGCAAACTTTCCTCTTTGGAATGGCTTCTCAGAAATAAATGAAGTCACCAAATCCCTAATAAATTTTTTCCGCAGACTGCATGGTATGGAGAAGAGTTGCTAATCCAGTATGTAAGAACACCATTTGCCCAGTGACTCCAGTCGCAGCTAAAGGAAGACTGGAAAAGGATTGAAAGCAGGTCCTTAGTACCAGACAGTAGAGAAAGAGGAAATGACCTCATTACTAAGTGTTACACAAAGGCCTAAGTAAAGCACTACATGCTTTGAAAATTTTTCTTTTATTTTCTTTTTGTCCCATTCCACAAGGAACACTTTGTAAATCCTGCCTTATCAGCTTAACACATGGACACAAGAATGCCCCAAATGCTTGAGTAAACTAGGTTTTATGGTGTTAGCAAGATTATGACGGATTTGGTGCTTGAGGAAAGTGGGTCATCCACTTTCCTTTGTAGGTGACTTACATTATAAACATCTGTCCTTACATTACAACAGCAAAATTGAAATCCTGAGGCAAGCAGCTGACTTCCAGCCTCTCTGGAAGTACAAGATTTGGAAAAATAACGTAAGACCTATTTGTTCAAAATTGGTTAAAAGCAAGGAAATGCGAGGAACTGTCTGAAGGATTTGTTATTTCTGACTCCAGGCAAAGATGTTGCACTTCTGTACCTCTCCACGCATTTCCAGTTTTGAAGGAATATTTTAATGTTAGAAAATACTATGCATTACTCCAATCCCTTTCAGCCAGTCCCATCTTCCTCCTGAATTTTTTTCTAGCAGCCCTCAAATAGTTAGTTTCCACTGCCTACAAACATCTGCCTTTTGAATATTGAAGTCTGTGTACCAAGGTTTCTTTGGAATTACCCATTTGCCCTTCAATCACTGTGTGACCACTACCATGTTTAAGGCCTCTGTCCTGGAAGGTGACCCAGGATTCTCCTTAATAGGTAGCATTCCTTTCAACACTGCACACATGAGTATGGGAAGGAAAAAGGCTGCAGTAGTGACTTGCCCCCCTCTCAAAATGCATTCCAGTCCCCCAGCTTATTTTTCCTTCACATTTTCATCATGTGTGTTGCGACGGAGGGAAGCAAACGGTCGACTCAATATGAGTGGTAAAGCAAGCTTCAGCTTCATTACGGGGCGATCACACTTTTATACTGTTACAGCTAATTATCTCTACTAGTTACTTGTTTATTTGCTAAGCTCTAAGGGTTACATTATCATACTCCTCCTACTTGGGATTTGAGGCACAGGGTTCCTCCTTGTTCTCGGACCAGGTGTTTTTTCCTCAAAGTCGTTTATTTCTTATCTTCAAGGACAGGACGTCCTTGCCAGTTTAGCATTCACAAGAGCTGAGTCCGATGTTTCTCAAGCTCCTGCTCAGCTAGCTGAATCATGTCTACGTGACCCTTCTCAGCTAGCCAGTCCTCCACACGTGTTCAAACTACTCCTGCTTCTACTTGCAAATATCCACATCTAGACTTTTCCAGTCCCTCCCCTAGAAGCCATTGCTTCAAGCTGTCCCACCTCCAGAGTAATCCTCGCTGTCTGCCTTGTGAAGGAATAGAGGTGGGAAGCTTTTTTTCAAAGATTTAGAAGCCCTACACGCAAAATCTTAACAAACCCAAGTTTAGGGGAGGAAAAGAGAGAAAAGAAATACTGAGTAATTGCCTGGAGTAGGACCTAATGGTGGCCTAGGCTCACAACAGGTTTTTAAATTTCAGACATCTGCTTTCCAATTAATTAAAATTAAATTAATTAAATTAGATATTTTACTGTAGAATTCTCTTTCAGGTTTACATTCTACACATAACTGTTATTACTGCATTAGTTGTATGTGGATCTTTGTGAAAGTACACGTTACTCTTCTCTGTCTGCAAAATACAGCAAGCAAGAGTTCATCTCTGCTCAGTGAATATTTTCCTTTTCATTTGTTGTGTTCAACGTCCAGAACAAGCCAGCCATGGGAGATGCAAGTACAACAGTGTCCTTAGGAGTGATATTTTCATATGCACCAGAAACACTGTTCTATCACTTTTCCTATTGACTTCATCAGTAAATCAAGGTCAAATCACTTTTTAAAATACTGCTAACATATTGGTTTCAATAGCGTAATTCACAAACAGCTCATTCACCCTCTTTGAAATCACATCTGTGAGTTACTTTGGTGACCTGATAGTTTTAGCTACCCCTCAGCTACTTTCAAATCATGCTATATATGCAGCAACATCTTTTTCTGCTTCAGTCATCTTGTCTTCTTATATCTAGTGTGATTAATATTTGTTTCCCTAATTCTTACTTAGTAGAAAAGACACAGAAAGAAAACCATCATCTAATACATGGAACAGCTCCTCTCTGAGGAAAAATTAAGTAGACAGAACGCTGCAGTTTGGAAAACAATTGAACAGGGTGCCCTGGTTCCAGCGGGGACAGGGTTTATTCTCCCCACGCTCCAGCAGGGACACAGGTATCCCATCCCATGGGAGCCACGCCCAGGGATACCCAGGAGCTGCTGGGGGAGGCAGAGGCAGTCACCATGTGGGAGCAGAGTGGGCTGGGGCGCCCCGGGTCCGGTCGGCGATGTGGATGTGGTTGTGTTGACTTCAACAAGAAGCAGAAATGTAAATTACAGTTCAGATTATAGCATATGAAAAGGCACCGGGACACTTTAGTCACCTGCCAAGCCCAAACCATGACAACAGTAAAATAGGAAATTATTAATTTTAATATAAATTTATTATATATTCCCATTTTTCAATTGAATGTTAAGGTGAAAAATCGAAAAGTACCAAATACCTTTTTCCTAGATATTCCCATACACCATCTTGAAATATCACATATTCCTCTCTTATTATAAAGTAACTTTGGGACATACTCTAAAAAAATACTCTGATGACAAGCTGTTCTAGGGTCTAGTCCTGTAGTATTCAAGTAGACAAAAATTTCTCTGGGTTGGGGCATGAGGTTTACTTTGACAGGATTGCAGATCAGATCCCAAATTTAGCAGTTGTTTCTAGTTCAGTGCTGTCTGGAACATATTGATTACTTTCAAGTGGCCTGAGCTACCTTGATGGATAGAGTGATGCTGGCTGTTTCACCCTCCTAGGGGTCGTATTCTGGCCATTTTTGCTGTGTAGTAGGATTAAAAGAGCTTGAAATGGTTTTGTATGAACTATGGCTACAGTGAAGAGATCTATAGACCACAGTTTGGAGGAAATGAAGAAAACAATGGTGGAATGATGAACTAAAGAGCTGTATTGCACTGGCAACTCATGTTACTTTTAAGCACCTACCAGACATGAAAAACGCACACAAAAATTTGTTATTTTTACGAATCGATAAAGGAATTCATAGAATTCACATGATAGTGAAATCTTCCAATTTTTATCAGCTTCTGCATGTGAAAGCTAATCACATTTCACCAGGAATACAAAGACACAGTTAGATGGGTTGACCTTAATGTGACAGAGTTCCATCACTTGATGAAAAAAATAATTGTCTCCTCTCTTTTCTTGGTGCAGATTCAGTGTTGTAGGAAGAAGCCTATTGCATTATTCCATCCTTTAGCCAAATCAGGTGCACAGTATCACTATCTCTTCTGCAGATTGAACACTCTTATACTAAAACAACTCACATTTAATAAAAGGTGGTTTGCCTAGGGTTGGTTTTTTTGGTGGCTGAAGAATCTCACAGGCTCACAAGAAACCAGAATGTGATACCATCCATAGCATTGATCTCATTTATTGATCCTGCAGCTACCTTACTCCAGATTTTAGTGGGGATGGTATATGACCCAAACCAGATAACGCACAGCACTATTCTGTAAGGTAATTGAAACCTTGAATTGGGTTGATACCTACTTGTAAGGAAGTGTGAGGCATGATAACTGAACTACATAAGAACTGAAGGAGAATAGTTTCATTCATAAATATCACTTACAACCATTGTCACCTCTAAAAAAGCTTCCCATATTTTCACCATGCCAAGCATGTCCTCAAGCAACCATCACAGCCCAATCATTATAAGCCCAGCTTTGTCACCTTCTAGTGTCAGACTTGCATTTGCTAACATACTAAGTAGAAAGCATGGTCTAAAAATCTATACCAAAACCTGAAAGGACCATAACATGAGGAGGTAAAGCAGTCAGCTGCAAGAAACCAGTCCTCCAGTTTGCTACAATTTTACAACACTACCGATTTTCTTTTTTCAAGTCTTTGAAATTTTCAGTTAGTGGGTAAGAAACCTGACATTCATCTATCACACATCCCACTTAAAATATCTAAAGTTGTTGTAATTCACCATCAGAAATTTGTAAATAAATTGCAAATTCACCTGTCACATAACATACAGGTCAAATTTCCTCATTTTGGAGTAAAATATTCAGTAGTTCTCCCCAGTGCTTGTCTGGCTTTGAAGTCTACTCATGTAAAATGTTCTTGCAACATTCCCTTGCATCACTGTTTACAGAAAGGAAATATCTGGTTATTGCATACCTTCTGTCTTGTTGTCCTGGTTTCAGCTGGGAAAGAGTTAAATTTCTTTCTTGTGATTTCTGTGAATGTCAATAATAACTATTGTTTTTAGTTGTTGCTAAGTGATGTTTGCACTATCCAAGGACTTTTTTTAGCTTCCCATAGATGCATAGACAGAAGGATGGAATAGCCAATTCCATACCATAAATGTCATGTTCAGTATATAAATGGGAGTAGCTGAGGGGCAGGAATCTCCTATACTGCTCAGGACAGTGCCAATTCACTGGGCAGTGAATGTCACCCATGTCATTATAATTGTTATTATTAGTATTTTTCCTGTTCTGTTACTGTTTATATTAAACTGTCTTTATCTCAACCCCATGAGTTGTTTTTCCTTCATAGAATCATCTAGGTTGGAAGACACCCTTGGGATCATCGAGTCCAACCATCTACCCTACTCTACAAAGTCCTCCCCTACACCATATCCCTCAGCACCACATCTAATCATCTCTTAAACACATCCAGGGATGGGGACTCAACCACCTCCCTGGGCAGCCTATCCCAATGCCCGACCAATCTTTCCGTGAAGAATTCTTCCTTGCCTCTACTTTTTTTTCCATCTTCTTCCCACTTTTCTTGGGGGGAAAAAAAGACAGGGGTTTCAGCCAGCAGCTGTGTGGTTCTAGTTGCCAGCTGGGGTTAAACCACGATAATTTTGAACACACAAAGAGAAAAAATTCTCCGCTTTTTCATTGCTGTGAACAAGAGACTGCCAAACTTCCTCTCTACTGAAGGAACAAGCATGTAAATCAAGAAGAAACAGCCCTGAAATAAGAAACTAAGCTTAATTTTCTAGAAGTGAGACTATCCAGAGGTGCCTGCGTGACTTAAGGGAAATTTGTTTCTTCAACTCGTAACTACCACAGTTGCATATAAATGCGCACACACGGTTGAAGAGGCTGAAGCTGTTTGTTGCAGCCACTCCTGACTCCTGTTCCTATAGCCTGTTGCACCCTTGCTGAGACATAGAGCCTGATCACATGAAGGCACTTCAACTTCTGCTTCAGAGCCAGATCCACTGTGCCACTTGTACAGAGCTCCTTCACAAGTACTAAATAATGCTATCTTTCCCTCCTTTCCCCATTTTTGCCTGTTTGAAAGTTGTTTTACCAATTTGATATTTTTGCTCTAGATTGTCATTAAATGTTTGGATCTCCACGTTACCTTCTCCTGTTTGCTGTCTTTGACTCTCCTCAGGAACACAGTACACAAGCCAAGAAATACAACATAGCTGGAGACAATCAAGGCACTCACTTGTCATCCATTTTATTTCTGCTTAAACTCATGTTTCTATCTTTTTTCTGCCAGAGAGCTGTCAGTCCTTTCCACGCCTGTAGGGGAAGCCCCCTATGCAGCCACTCATCATTTTCTCCTGTGTTTCTCTAGGGAATCACTGGGATTATGTTCATCCTGCCAAATTATCCATGTTGGTTCCTCCTACTGGGAAAATGTAACCATCCTTTAGTTGGTTGCATTCTGCTGAAAAATGTCTCTCTCCCCTGCCATCATCCCCCTTTACAATTTCCTAAAGTCTTATTTCCCCAGTATTTTGCTCCCTTTCCCTCCACTGTAGATGTCTTCAGATTAGCAGTGACTTTATAATGGAAGACAAACAATTTTAAAACTAAAACAGGGGCTAGGAGGATGAAAAAATTACTAACGTTCCACTTTATCTTTCAATATATTAACCATACTTCTATGAATTCCCCAATATACTTCAGGTCATGTTACAGTGCAGTAAAACCTATACACATAAATAATTGATCATTTTGTTTCTTAGTAATGACTGCCAGTGCTGTGCTCCAACTTCACAACCCAAACACCAAGCTATCAGACGATACAGAATACACACCTCATCTCCCCCATTCTGTCCATCTTCCCTGCGCATTTAGATGAAAACCAGAAAAGCAGCAGCAAAACTGCAGAACTCCTTAAACAGTGGCTGGAATTGAGTGGAAAAATCAGTGAGGCTTCTATAGATTTATAGTGGCACACAGTGAATACTGTCACAGACTTCTCTGTGGCCAGCTGGCTTCAAATTTCACTGATAGTTCTCTTAAAAGAACAGCTGAATGTTTATTTGCAGAAAAGTATATACATGCTATATACTGTATGCTTTGCTAAAGAGGTAGGGCTATTATTAGAGAGGAAGCTGCATTGTTCCTGGTCATCACTGCTGCATTCTGCACCGGGGTTAAATCTTTTGGAAATGAGGAAGGAGCAGGAATCATTTTCTGTGAGAGCAGGTTCAGGTTAACAGGCCAGGTTCTAGAAAATCTTCTGGAAAAGGACATAGAGCAAGCAGATGGAGACATAGCCTCAAGAAAAAATACAATTCAAACTAATACTAGAAGGCAGCCATCATTTTTATGTTGCTGTCTCCTCCTTTTTTTTTTTCCTGAGAAGGCCAAAATGTATTTTTTATTTTCACACTTACCCAAATTGCTTCCTACCTTCACTGTTAACAATCAGTTCCTACAGATTAGTAAGTCGGGTCTGAAAGATCACCCTTTCTAGTTGCCCTCTCTCCAATTTCTTCATTAAAAATGTCTCTCAATAAGCTACAGGAATCCACTATAAAGTCTCTGCTGCTCAATTGCATTCCCAGCAGATCAGATAAACTTCATACTCAGCTAGTCTCACACTTTGACTAATATACTACTTGCTCAAGAAAATAACCTCATTCCCCAGATCTCCCTACCTGAATGGTCTGAAGTAATTTCCTGCCTTCACAGAACCCTTTTCTTTTTCTCTTTTTTTCACCGTCCAGGGGCTTTACACTTCAGGGTATATATTCCGTTGACTGCTATTTCCACTTCTTTACTTGGCCATGCTGTGTATAATTCAGTATTGGTAGTAATAGTCATGCTTGTGATCCATTAGTGCTACTGATAGCACAGTCTTGACATGACTTAATAATAGATATAGGCCATTTCAGTAAGAAACTTCTGCTGCAAAACTCAGGCCAGCACTACATATTGCAACAAAGTGAGTTAAAAACAGTTGTCTGGTATTGCTAAGTGTAGGCCTGTCTGAATTTCTTTTTCTCTTCTTTCATTTTAATCAACATCTGGACTTGCACAGAGCCAAAAAATGACAATGAATGAGCATGACAACATTTTCGTACTAAGAAAAAAGTCATGGTTCAGGTTCATGCAGAGTTAACACGTACAACACATCTCAGCACTTTACAGAGGGTTTTCTGCAAAAACATGTGGGTATGTCTCAAGTATTTCAGAGACTGTTTGTATGACCTAATAGTTATGCATTAGAAATACATATATGTAAGCAAATATTTACATACATATGTACAGAAATATTATGGTATATCAAACAAAAGTGGTCACACCTTTAACTTGGTGTCTGAGCAAAGTTCCTGAGATGGAAAAAAAATAATCTATAGTTATGGATCATTTGTAGACTTCACCAGAAAAGTGAAAAGCAGATTAAGTCACACATTTATAAATACCAACTGTTGAACAAGTGGTGGACAGGAATGTCATGTTTTCTATGAGATCACATGTATTAGGTAGCATGGTTTATTTTTCCAAGGGGAAAAAATAGAGAAAATAAACAAAGTAATTTTGAACCATCTCAGTCTCTGTAGGCTGAGATTAAAAAAAAACAAACAAACAAACTTTTGAAGGAAGTTTAAAAGTTTAGAAAGTACAAGCAGTATGGCAACTTATGCATATTATTATTTTAAGGAAACACACTCTCGAAGATTCACATGATGATGAGAATGTTGTGCTGATATACTTGTAAAAGCTTACCTTAATTTCTTTATTTGGGCAAACACCTGTTTTGAAGCTGGGCTCAGAAATTAAATGAAAGGCCATATATTTGAAATCACAGTTTGAATTAAGTCATGCCTGGCAACAAGCAAAACTGTTTCTGCTAATGGATATTGCATGGCCTTCTTGGAATAATCATAGTAGCCTTATTTTTCCTTCCTATAAAGAAATGAGTAATACTAGTAAACTAGCATAAATAATACCAACTGGCAACAGTGTCAATGTTTTCTGAATGGGAAGTGAAAGGAAGCACAGTCCAAGAGTGGCATTTGCAAATTGGTTGTTGACTACTTGGCCACAGAAATGGCACCAGCACTGTTCCTTCTTGTGCTGTGTCAGTTCTTGAGCTCTGCACTTTGAATTTGCCCTGGTGCACTGCTTCATACAAATAGATGCTTTAGTCTTCCCCTCTTCTCTCCTGGTTGCATGTAACATACTGAGATTTTGCCAAGTATCTATGGACATGTGGGAGGCACTGCTTTACACAAGTCACAAGCTGCCTCTCGGACTCTGGACAGTGTTTAAAAAAGTTGAAAAATTCCATTTCCCCTACCAAAGCTAACGTGTCTCTGCCATAAATGAGAGCAAGCTTAGGAAGACAGCTCAAGGGTTTCAGCCACCCTTTGATAGTCTGTTGCAGCACATTCTCCTAATGACACTACAAGGCAGCACAGCTGCTAGTTCCCTTTTCCCTTCCCCATCTACAGCTGCATCTAGCCCTTCACATCACAGCCAAATTCTCAGCAAAAGCTGTTAGATCTATCCGGATTTCCATCAGCCTCCAGTAATTTATGACATACTGATTTGTGAGAGATTTAAACAAAAATTGCAACGTGGCAACTTACTGACTTACACAATTAACTCCATGTAGTTGAGATGGAGTCTCAGACACTGACTGCTGATTTGGAAACACAGCCAAGTGGTTAGCTCTCATGAAATATTTTACAGTTGAGAAGTGCCTTGGTATGAGCAGCATATTTTTGTTGTGATTGTTATGGAAGTACTTTTGTATACTGGTCTTCATACAGCTAGAGGCCATTTGGTATCTGCAGAGCTCTAATGACAGCTTGTGCTCTTATCTCCTGCCTCCCATGCTATTAAAATAAACAAGCAAAAGATTCTGTAGACAGAAGGGATCTCAATTATTAGAAATTTCACTATGCTAAACAGCTTGGTTTGCAGACTATCCAAATTGTTTCATGATAATTTGGCAGACTTTAATTCCGAAGAGAGGAAAAATTCTGTAAAATTTACAGCAGGAACTCGCAAAGCTGTATTTCTTAACAACAGAGCTGACTCACAATTATTCATTACTGACTCCTCATGGTGAGTTGTTACTGGAATTCAGTCCCAAATGGCAGGTTAAGCTGCAGAGAAGTGCTCTGTATTTACAGTACTGAGGAGACACGCAAAAATGAAATGGTTTACTAGGAAAGCAGGCTATTCTTGAGACTTGTGTACTCAAAAGTGTAACTTTCAGCATCTGTCTTCACAGACAACTGTCTCCTTCCAAATCTTTGGCTGAAGACACCTTGTTTATTCAACTTTTGGAGTAACACCAAAAAAGGGGAGAAAGGAAAAGCGGGGGGGAAGACAGCAAAAAATTTAGATTTTTTTTTTCTAATAGACTACCCCTCTGAAGGTGACAAAAAAGAACAGAGTAGCCATATAATTAACTAACCCTCAATCCACAAAATCAATTAAACACTTTAACCTGTTCTTTGTTGAACAAGGGCTTTGTGGTTTAAATGAGGTGCAGAATTAACAAGTTTTCCATGGGGCTGGATGAGATCCACTGAGGAAGCTGGTGGAAGTGCTCACTGAGCCACTTTCCACCATTTACCAGCAGTCCTAGCAAACTGGGGAGGTCCCAGATGACTGGCGTCAAGCAAATGTGACGCCCATCCACAAGCAGGGTCAGAAGGATGATCCAGAAAACCTCAGGCCTGTCAGTCTGACCTCAGTGCCTGGGAAGGTCATGGAACAGGTCATACTGAGTGACATTATGCAGCGCATGAAGAATACCCAGGTGATCAGGCCCAGCCAGCACAGGTTCATGAGAGGCAGGTCCTGCTTGACAAACCTGACCTCCTTCTATGACAAAGTAACCCACTTGGTGGATGTTGTTGTTTGCCTGGACTTTAGTAAGGCCTTTGATACAGTCTCCCACAGTATCCAACTGGAGAAATTGGCTGCCTATGGCTTGGATGGGAGGACTCTCTGCTGGGTTAAAAACTGAGCTGCCCAGCAGAAAAGGAGCTGGGGGTATTGGTTGACTGTTGGCTGAAAATGAACCAGCAGTGTGCACAGGTGGCCAACAGCATCCTGGCCTGTATCAGGAACAGCATGGGGAGTAGGACTCATGAGGTGATCGTCTCCCTGTACTGGGCACTGGTGAGGCCCCACCTCGAGGGCTGTGTCCAGTGTTGGCCCCCTTCCCACAAAAAAGACATTGAGGTGCTGGAGCGGGTCCAGAGAAGGGCAACGTAGCTGGTGAGGGGTCTGGAGCACAAGTCTTGTGAGGAGAGGCTGAGGGAACCTGGAGTGTTCAGCCTGGAGAAAAGGAGGCTGAGACCTTCTCGTTATCTACAACTGCATGAAAGGGGGGTATAGCCGGGGGGTTCAGTCTCTTCTCCCAGGTCACAGGCGATAGGACAAGAGGAAATGGCCTCAAGGTGCACCAAGGAAGGTTTAGATTGGATATTGGGAAAAACTTTTACACTTAGTGATATGGTTTAGTCAGTGTTAGGTTGATGGTTGGACTGACCTGAAAGGTCCTCTCAACCTAGGGAATTCTATGATTCTGTGCTGAAATTGCCAGTGGGAGATAGGTCTCAAAATACAAACGGAATTCCAGATATTATTCTGGTTAGTCAAAATGCCCAGAAACCTCCTTCCCCAGACCATAGGACACTCTTTGGCAGAGGCTGTTGCAAATGCTTACATGCTTCTGTGTGAGAAACTGTCACAGCCATGAAGTTGCTCCATCAGGTACCAAAATCCCTATAGGCCTTTCCATTATATAGAATACCTGGCTGCAGGTCCTTTGACACAGCAATAGATGCTTGCTTACAGACACTACATCAGCTACACAGGAAGCACACACCTCTCAAACTTGCTGCCAGTTACTAAGTCTCTTTACCTGCCACCACAAAACCAGAGTCAGTTCGTGCTGGAACACATTGTCTCAGCTTATTAAGTTATGTCCAGAAAAGCTGCAGTACTGAGAAGTTGGTCCTTCCTCTACCTAAGCCTACCAAAGCAGTCCCGGGGGAAAGAGAAGGAGAAATCTGTTTAAAAAAATTATTAATCCTGAATCCCTTCTGGAGAACAAGTGAGAAGAAGAGCTAAGGAAACCTACCAGGAGAGAGCAGTACAAGAAGTTACTGGAGAACTTCTCCTAGTCATAGAAGTCCCTTCTTCTTCACCAGAAGCATGGCCTCTACAGTCTGGGAACACAGGTATCTCAGACTGGTATTAGGCCAGGCAGCCTGAGCGTTGCTCTGTGTTTAGACCTGTCAGTTTGCATTGTGTTGTAAATTTTCAGGACAAAGGTGACAGATATCTTTCGAGCTTTCTTACTCCCCAGAGAGCACTGCTCAGGAATCACAGAAACAGATCAGTGTCCTGATGCAGATTCGGGAGGTATTAACACAAATAAAAATTGATCTGTTTATGTGTACTAACTTAAGCACAAGACATCACATGAAACGATTTTCATGCATTTACTGAAGCAGGATGAAGAATACGACGTACCTTACTTTTTTTTTTTTCGGGACTTCAGGAACACTCAATTATCATCATGATCTAGTTATAACAGCCATACTTTGAGTACCTACATGTTAACCAAATTTAGAGCAAAATTAAACAATTAGAAGGTTGATGGTCTTAGACTACGGAGATTCAGGCTATCCCATCTGTTCAAAGCTTTATCCTAGAATGGGTCTTTATTTCAATCAAATATCTTCTGTTAATTAGCTTAATGAACTCCATCTGCCAAATGGAGAGTGGGCTGTCTCTGTGTATTTCCAGTACTCTGAACAATAGAACATAAGCAATTATTCAAAGCATGCATCTTGTGTAGCACAAAACCCTGAAATACTAATGCATGGCAGAAGCAATTAATATTTCATACACAATAACTTAAAAAGCAAGAAAATTATTAGTTAATGTATGTGCTGAACACATGCAGGCAAGGTCCTGATTACCATCAATTAAAGTTATTGTCAGACTAGTTACAATTTTCAAATGCATTAGTATCGTATATATTTTATATATACATATCTGTATTGGTATCTTATATATTTGTTTAAGTTTTTTTTTTTTTTTCCTGAAATGGTATAGGCTTTGAATAACCAAAAATGATAGAACTTTTAGATGATTCTGGCTCCTACTTTTAAAAGAGTGATCCTACCATTAATGGCCTTTTCAGTCCTAAATTTGTAGTTCCTTTGGCCACGGCTGCAGCACCGTGCCTCGAGACACATACAAACACCCTATATTTCTGCGTATAAAGTTGCTTTCATTTTAACTATAGTTCAACTGAAAACAATAAAACATGCAGAAAAAATAAAGCCATTTTAATCCGATTCCATTTCTACATGCTATAGTATACACATAATAAAACTCTCATGCAGTCTGGGGATGGCAATATCACACTCCCTGAAAAATTCTGAACTGCACAATATTAATTTTTTTCTGCAACAATTCAGCAAAATTTTGAGAATTCAGAAAAAAAAAAGTTTGCTTTCTAAATGTGGACTTACCATCCAATATAGAATCATTTCATGTAGCGCTATCATGTGGAAACATACTTTGAGCAAAGGAGTACAAGAAATTTTGCCAGATCCCATCACTTGTAGATCTTAATAACAACTCTCAAAATATCAGTTTATATGTATGAAAACTTAATGAGCCATGCAGTTATCACTTACAGAGACTGGAAGTGGAGTTGGCAGAATAGAGAGGAGCAATATATGCTTGTTGCCCAGCCATAACCAATGAGGAGCTAACACAGAGGAACTGTAGAGACAATGCTGCATTTTGTCTGGTGGACTAGCTATTTGTTCAGAATAAAGGTTACTGCCACTCATTTGAACAAAAAGGGCATTGCATGTATCTTAACTGTCAGGCAAGATACAGCTGAACGGTGCTTTTGTTGAGCGTGACAAAAGGCATGAGAAACTTAAGAATAAGGAGGTCTGTTTGGTACAAACTAGGTACCCTCCTGAAATACCTCATTTTCTTGGGACAGTATCAACTTGCTGTTAGAATAACCCTGGTATTTTGCCCTCAGAAATCTTGCCATGCAGACAATCACAAACATTTACTACCTTCCAATTAAAAAAGTGCTGGCCTGGACTGCCATGCACTTACTCCAGGCGCTTTACTACCCTAATTAAAAAAAAATATTCTAACATGTCAGTGGTAGCATTGATGAGGGTGTACTTCATGGAGACTGATTTACTAAATGCATCTTATTTGGGGATCTGACATTCTTGCTCTTGATGCTTCCCTCATGCAACACACCTATGTTCTGATTCTTAAACTATGAAAACATGCTATGCTGCATGAAAACAGCACAATCTAGTCCTCAATATGCAGGTTCTCTAGGAAAAAAAAAAAAAAAAAAAAAAAAGACAGCTCCTGCTTTATGTTCCAATCCTTTCACATTGGCTTTACACAAAGAGAAAGAACAACTTTAGAAGATGAAAATTCAAATGTGTTTAATGATGGTGGTCTGATCACAGCAATTTAGCTGCCTCAGAAGTCTTATTATTTCACTTGCAGGCTTTCTACTTCATATTTTGAACAAAAAGTCGAGGACAGACTGCTTTTTTCACCTTTGACAGAAGGTCAGACAGAAATGGCTTTTTGGAAGTCCTAAATTTTTTTAAGTTACCATGGCCAAGTAACTTCACAATTGAAAATGACAAAATGCAGTAGTCCAGGCAATTTTGCTTCAGTTCCCTCATGCATCTTCAATTACATTATTTTTTTATTGTGTGTTTTTTCATACCATGATAACTACATGAAGAAACGTCATGGGAATAATTCCATGAAAATATAATGCAAAGTGTTTTTCCTAAACTACGTGTTCACACTGACAAGCTTGCAAACTTGCTTGCCTCTGCTTTTTAACATGAGGAATACAATTAATTTTGTCTCAACTATATTCCCAGTAAGCAAAGTATCCAATCCTCGGGCAGATATCCAGTAAGGGAAATTTCAGACTACAGAGTTAAACTTTTTCTAGGTTCAAGGAAGTGAAAGATGGGCCTTAAAGTGAAAAATGTCAGGCAAGTTTAGCAAAGGACAGTGCTGTGGACAATGTCCCTAACAAGGAGCTTTCTAATACTTCCTATGTATTTGCAAACAAATTAGCTGGAGTTTGAACTGATGCCTAGCTGAATATTTCAGTTGTTTTGTAGTAAAGTGCACAGATCAGAATTTCTTGGCAATTTCAAAAGAGAGGCAAACTCATTGTGCTATGCTTACTCTCATCATCCTGATCTGAATCCAGGACAAGGATTCTCCCAAAATTATTTTCAAAAATCACAATGGACAATGACCCTAAAACCACCATGTCATCAATGAACTTTTCTTCCTAGCCTTTAACCATCTTTCAGTCTATAAATGAACCTTTCCTCCAGTCCCATGGCAAAGTTGTTCATTTAATGAGCTTTGGCATGGAAACTTGCCAAAGGCTTGTTGAAAACCCAAATACATTTTGTCCACATGTTTACAAACATCCTCATTGCAACTCTTCTTGTGTGCTGTAAACAAGTCCCATGAAATAAAAAGACATGCCAGGACATTTGAATCTGCCCCGGAATGGAGGTTTTCAATTATATTAGGAGATAGGCATGGCAGTCCCGAGACAAAGCAGCATGCTACAGAACTGCTTTTACTTTCAGAACATTGCCAGTTGTAAAATTTACACTTTTCCAGCAGCAATGACATAAGAATCAAAACACAAAATTTTTATAACTACTAATAATTTAATTAAACTTTTAGAACAAAAGGAGGACTGTGCTGGAACAGAGCAGAGCTATCACTGTCAGCAGACACCACATTGCTAGAGACAGCATATAAGGAACACGGCAAGCATACAATGATGCATCCTCCCAGTAGCCAACTAGCTGCATGCTATACATTTCCAGAGGCCGCATCTTAGGTGGTTTCAAAATAATTTTTAATGCCATTCATGATTTTTTTTCCCCACTATTTACATTTTATTCACATTTTATTACATTTGGGATAAATTGGATAAAAAATTTCCCTGCAGCATAAAATTCCATGGTTTTGCATGTATGAGAAAGGGATTCCCTGTATGTACTGGAAATCTTCTGCCTTTTAGGGAAGAAGAGCAAATAAAGATCCTATATGCATTTTGAATATCATGTACTTTTATATATGACTTCTAATATCCTTCTTCAGCTTTCATTTTTCCAAATGAATGAGAAACAAGCCTATTTAATCAGTTCTCATACGAAGTCCGCTCCATATCTTTGACCAACCTTGTTCTTCCTTGTACCTTTCCTAGCCCTACAATAACATTTCTTAGATGAAGCAAAGAAAATACCACGCTGTTAAAGTGACATAATTATGTTTTTATTTTTCCCTTAATTTCTCCCCTAAATCCCTAACATTCTATTTGTCTTTCTGTATAGTGATAAAAAGAGAAATGAGGATTTAGAATACAGATAAGAAGTTCTGTGATCTCTTTTCTGAGCTGCTCTGTTAGAGCACCCTACTATGCACATGTACTGTTGAAACTGTTTTCCGTATACATCACATTGTGTTTGTCAGTGATGAAATTCATCTGCCATTTCATTAACCACCACCCTAATCTTTACAGTCAGTTTAAGTTTGAATAATTATGAATAAACTTTGTTATCACATTACTTGCTTTGCAGATCACTTATGAGTATAATAAACAGCAAAAAGTTCACAGGATACAACTGCATATCTGGGTGTTGGAACTAGATGGTTTTAAGGTCCCTTCCAACCCAAACCATTCCATGATTTTTTTATCTATCTGATGTATATTCAACCCATTATTTCATATCTTTCTAGTAACCATTAATCCAGAACAGGCTGCCTATTCTCTAAGAATACTTAGTCTTTAAAAATACTTACTGAGGGACATTAGTTTCAGATGCTTCAAAACCTAAGTAGAATGGTCTTACCTCAGTGTTTACCAATTCCTTTCAAGAAAAGCTCCTCAGACTTAAAAGGCACTGATTCTTCAGCTGCTAAATATATTGATATGATTTTCTATTCTCTCTCTTATCATCATTTCATCATATCAGCCATCAATGACAGAAGTCTGACTTGCTCCATAGTGCTCTACATCTATTTTGGGTCACTTCTTTAAAACTTCATCGCATCTTCTGCTTTCTATTTTCCTGGGCATAAGCAGATTAGAACAATAGATTTTATAGCACCATTAATACTTTGGCAAATTCTCTTTCCAGTTTTCAGTAAATATCATCTGAACCTGGCAATTGGCTACTTATCTATTTTAGTAAATTTTTCTAATGTCTCTTACATTGACACTTCAGCTTGAGGCAATGTCTCAGGCCCTTGTAAAAAGGCTGACGGAAATAATTTCTACTTTACTGTGACTTGATATTTTTTTTAGTCCTCCCTTTGTTCATCAGTCACCTATCTTATCTACAGAGTGCCGATATGTTTCCTGAGATGAACGTCTTAAAAAAAAATCTACTAAAATTTTAGTGTGTTTCACAAGCTACTTCCCAAGCTATTTTATGCCACCTGCTAGGATCTGCTTGCATTTAACTTGACAATCTTCATAGTCTTTTCAGCACATAAGCTGTCTTCTCTGCATCTTCTTTGCCCTAGTTTTCTTTTATCTACATTTTATCTAAATTCCTTTGTTAGTCTGATTTCACTGTTTAAGAGAACAGTGTTACAACACAAGCTTTCCTACCTCCATCCAGAATAAGTATAAATGTCATTCTTCACAATTTCAGTGGTTAGAGATTTCAACATATTGATTATTGCTTTTTATTTATCTTTAAGATCAATGGAATAATCCAGAGCTGTAGTGTTACTTCCATGAAAAAGCCAAAGCCATAAGATTTGAAAGCAAAGTTAGCTGTGGTTTCTAGGGGAGGAATAGGTAGGCAAACTCACATCTAGAATTTTGAGAAAGATTTCAAAGATCGAATTACTGATTCCCACTGAAAGTTAGAAATAACTGAATGATGGATTTACCAATGTATTTGTGGAAATCTTGACATCTGTCCCCAATCTTTGGGGACTGCTACTGTGCTTCTACTAAAGTATACACACTTCACACATACAACTGAAGCCTCTTCATATCATTATGGTGCTTTTTCAGTGATAAGAGAACTGGTGTGGTCCTTTAAAACATAAAGGTGTCAAACAAGATTGAAATATCTTAATAAGTTTGAACGTAAAGTTTAAGCAGAGAATGAACTGAAGACAGTAACCAGAACCCTGGATATTTGCTTAACATTACCACAAACAGAACAAAAATAAATCTCTTTGGAAGAGTTTTGATGTGACATTAAACATGACCTTTTAAGTAACTGATTGAAATGGGATTCTTAAAAAAAATAACAAGAGACATATACAAAATGTCGAGTAAAATATTGCAGTCATTAATACTAGTCTCATTCAGTTTAAAAATCTGACTTCCACAGCATATGTTTTTTAAAAAAATGCACTGTGTACAAAGCAACAGTCAGAAATTAATTCTCTCCCATCAGTTTTACATATGCTACTTAGTATAAGATATTCAAATAATTAATTTTTACAGGCATGCCAATGCAAAATCAGCTAACAGACTGAACATTTCAGATGGAAGCGGAAGTAAATGAAATCATGATCAGCCAGGGATTTCTTAGGAAAAAAGCAGGAGGAACTGAAGAAATGTCAGGTCTCCTCCCACCTAGTACATGGTGTGCCTAGTACTGTTTTCCCAGCACCATCATTATCAGCATTCTGTACATCCCTGCTGAGCAGCATTTGTTGAAGTATCCCCCTCATAACCAGTTCTCCACAAAACAACAGATTTAAAGGGCTAGAGCCTCCTAGGTTAAAGATGACATTTTCAAAGAGCACCTCTGAGATTTAGAGGACTGAATTTTATCACTTTTAAACTGCATTCCAGACTTTGAACTTCCAAAAGCTATCCAACAAAAATATAGGGTAAAATCAGTCTGAAGATCTCAGTTCGCTTTTAAAATACCTCACTCTATGTGCGGTGCATCTCGGTTCACTGAATTTAACAGTGTCAGAAGCAATGCTTTTTTAATTTTTTTTTTTCTTTTTTCCCCACATCACATTAATGGCTGTGGTTAGGTAGCATTTCCACAAAATCAAAACTAAGGGTGCAAGTGCCTACCCAGTACCAAACTCTGTACCCCTCTGTTGATAATGGAATCCTGATGCAAGAAAAGTCCATCTACATGGACTTCTACATTTCAGAGATTTAGAAACCAATCCCAAGCGAAGTGGTGCATCTACATGACACACTGTATGTTGGCTAGTTATTTCCATGTGCCAGGACTAATTAATTTTGTGTTACAGCTCCACAGGCAGATATCCAGTATCTACTAAGCTGGTGTGTGACATTCTCAGCATGCCATACAGAAAAAGAGGCACCATGACCTTTCACTGTTCTGCTATATGGAAGTACTATACAATTTGAAGAAAACAACCCACAGCAACCACTTCTTTGCACAGGGCCCAAACCAGTAGCTGTGCATCAGAAAAAATGAAAAGATCAAGTCCCTTAGACAAAACTGATAGAATAGATGTCTAGTTTCTGAATCTTGACAGCACATGTCAAGAGACAGCTGTGAACCTACTCAGCCTCTGCAACAAACAAGATGCATCTGCTGATGTGCTAAAGCATGTATTTAAATCTACAGGAAATTCAGCCCTAAAAGTTAGACTTCAGGTACCTCTATGTTTAACTGGTAGTTGTGCAGGTACTTCAAAGTATTCTTTTTTAGGAACTCAGAATATAAACTCCCAGTTGGCTTCACAGGTTCAAGACACCAAGGTGACTGCAAGTTTTACCCGGCACTGAATTTCAGGGAAAACTTTCAAAGCCAGGAGCCATACAAAACACCTTCCACACATGAGAAGGACAGATGCATTTTGCAGTAAGCATGCTTCTGCCTCCTCTTCCACAACTAGTTCATAGACTAGTGATTTGAAGGTCATCATGCCTGAGGTGCTGGAGCTGGAAATATTAAAACTGAGATAAGTAGATGAAAGCTGTTCCAGGTCCATTGTTAGAACTTCTTCTTAAAAACAAATTTCTTGGCTTCCAAAAAAATTATTATATAGGGGTTTGTGTCTGTTATTCAATTATATCATACCAAACACAATGAGAGCATGAGCTTGGCTGGGATTTCTTATGCTATCTCCGTAACAATGAAGAACTATTTTCTGGATTAAATACAGATTTTGACCAAAGTAAGGAAATTATACTAATAAGGTCTGTCATATAGGTAAGAAAATTATCAGAACAAGGTTGGGAGGATGTGTTATTGGTGTAAAAATACTTAGAAATTAATTCAGATTGCACTCTTTTATTCTCTACATTGGTCATTGCAGAAAGAGCAGAATAGCTGAGTGATTAAAGAGAAAAATATATTACCTATAGTTTCCTACCCTGAATTTTTAACTTACTTTAATTGAGAGGAATGAGCTATAACCCATTCCTGGAAGTTTCATAAAAAAATATTTGAATATCATGTAAATTATTATTTTTCTAAAGTTATATAACTTTGTTCTAACGATATAAATGAAAACTGCCAGTGTATGAAGAGGTGATGAATTTTTTCAGTTTTAGAACCCGGAACAGACGACAAGAGCACTCTAAGGTTCCCATCCAGGAAAAATTGCTTAGGATAAGATTTGAAAGGAAAGAAATATTCAGTGAGTGGTTTAGAATCACAGCTTGTACTTCAGCAAGTATTAAGTTGTTCAAGTTCAGTATGCATTAAGTTGTAGGATGCTCTAGATAACCCTAACAAAGCCAGTTTATACAAATGGAGATTCAATCTAACATACCTGATGTTCCAGAGTAAAAGTATTTCTAAATGTTCCTTATTTTGTTACATAGAAAGAAGAACTATGATATGTTTTTCAACTGTCCTCAAATAGTGATGTGAAACTGCAACAGGAAAAAGCTTTTTCAAGGGTTTTTGGACTGCAGTCTAAAAGATGGTAGCCTATTGATTAACTAAGCTAGTTTCTTGTTGAAAACAAGTCAAATTTTGATCAATGCAGTCACTATTTGACCTTTATAAATCAAAGAACAAACTGTAGTGGAAAGTTCCAAAGCATATTCACACTTTACATTACCACTCAGCAGTTACTGCTGCAGTCCCATGATAGTGCTTCAGCAGCTCCATGCAATGAAATCAGATCCATCAGATCCCTTCACCATAAAAAGAGATGGAGTAATGCATCACAGCATGTAAATAACCTGCTGTAGCTTTCTACAGACCAACCAACCAGATAATTTTCATCTTCACACAGGTACGGATGTTTTGGGTGCTTTAAAATAGAGTATAATTCCATAAGGTAAAGACAGATTAGCAGAGTGGTTTCCATTCTCTTTACAATGAAATATCTTTACACAATATGCAATGGAAAATATAATGAAGGGTTACAGGTGTGTCAAATGAAATCACTCAGTATGTTAAAATTCTCAGAAAGCAAAGTTAAGCTTCTCTAAGTACAGCTGCTAGAAAGCTTTTGTTAGATAGCAAGAGGCAATCTGTTCTGTGATCTGTCAGGAAGGAAAAGACTGGGAAAACCAGCTGTTCTCACTAAGTATAGTCTACCTGAATAGAGCAAGCTGTTGTCTCTCAAGTATGTGTGATGTCCTCATTCACCATAGGTAGTGAAGCACAGCAAAGACATATGAACCACAGACATAAAACTGGTCAAATCCTCAAACAGAGGCTTAGGTAAAGCACCAACTAACATATATACATAACATATGTGCTGTTTATAAAGCTCTCCAAACTCTGAAGTTCTCTGAAGAGCTGTATATACAACGGATAGCAGTCCTTATTTCCATTCACACTGAAGAAAATTT
This sequence comes from Tringa tobata, assembly GCA_033628505.1. Taxonomy (NCBI): domain Eukaryota; kingdom Metazoa; phylum Chordata; class Aves; order Charadriiformes; family Scolopacidae; genus Tringa; species Tringa tobata. The sequence continues at coordinate 768,836 of JAHREE010000297.1, read as the reverse complement.
ATTACATATTTCCTTCCTTTTAGAGAAACATACGTAATTGAAGTCCATGTCATATGAAAACTATACTCTTCTTGCCTTTAGTTTCCTTCCATTCATTGATTTGCTTTTCGTTTGTTTTTTTTTTTTTTCCTCAAAAATCTGCAAACAGCTCCAATGTTTCAAATTGTGGTTTGACTGTAGGTGTATGTAGGTGTAGTAGGACTGTATGAAATGGTGTTCTCTTATTTTTTAAATTCCCTCTCATATTCATTTTCAAGATGGAGCCAAAGTAAGGAAAAAATGGCAGCACAGGAGTCAGGTAATGTAATTCTGGAAGGACAAATGAGCTTGGTACAACAGCAAATGGTCGGTATTTCAAACAGGGGATTTTTTTACTCAGTTTGGAACTGAATACTCTGCTGAAACATACTACACATTTTTCTCCAAGTGACCCCAACAAGTGTACTCCATGGCTTTTATTGTTTATAAATATAATTAAGACTGTGGGTCTTTCTAGAACGGGCCTTTCTACTAAAAAAGATTTTAAACTGAATTAGGTGGCCCAAAAAAGATGCATTTGATCCTGAACTGGCCGACATTTTTGTTCCTGATTTGAGAATTTGTAGGGGATGCTGGAGGAGATTAAGGAAATGAGTAGTACAAAATTGAAGTATTCCTGCTTTGGGAAAGGGTGGTAAGATACGGAAACAGAGGAAAGGAGGACATAAGAGCTAACTATTCCTGGTGCCATCAGCTATTCTCAGGTAATCTATAGCTGGAAACCTTTCACCCAGAGAGATACAAGAGAAGAAGAATGTAAGAGAAGGGAAAGAAAAAGGTATTTTCTTTGCCTTGTTTTAAACAGATTCAGAACAAAAGTCAGGTATTCTGATTACCTTCTCCCCTGAATTATATCATTTGGTAATAAAAGCATCTCTACCCAAGAATATTTTCATTTTCATCTTCCATTGTAGCTGCTTGAAAAATCCCCTCTATCTAGAAAGTATGATTTGAAGAAATGCAAAAAAAAAAAAAATCTCTGTGAGTACAAACCTAAAATATATTAACACATCACAAAGAGCTCCATCGAGAGGGAAATAAATGCGAACACTTGGTTAAATAGCTTCAGCTTTTCAGTATTATCAGCTGTGTGTTCACCATGGAATTATCTGGCTACCTGGATTTTACACATCTTTCAGCAAAAATGGAGTTCCAAATGCAAACTGAATAGGTCAGGAAGGTTATTTCTCCCAGTGAGGGATAAAGGTCACAAACCAATGCACAGATTGAAATGAAACACATAGAGCAAGATTTCAAGGTGCGATAAAAACAATTTGTTAAATACTGTTTCATGCTTCATATCATTAATTTTCTTCAGATCAGTACTCTGGTATTTCATAAGAAGAGAAGCTCTACTTAACATTAATATGTAGTGAATTCCACAGGGTAATTAATTTAAAAGGGAGAGCTGCTAAGGAGACATAAATTAAGGATTTATTCTATTAAACTACAACATCAGAGAATATCACAAAACAGAGAGGAGGTTTTTCATCTAGAAGTACACTATTAATTATCACTGCTTCATGACAATGCTGTTGTCTCTGTCAGATAAGCCATTTTTAGAGATACGGACAAACTGACTTTACCAGACAGCTCTTTGCTTTGAGCTTCACTCACACACAAAACTCAAAGGTCAGGGGTAGCAACAAGAGGCATGTCCTCAGAAGACATTGGACCTGAAACAGGGAGATTAATTCTCTGAAGCTGACCTGAACTGTGGGTTTTGGTAAGATCTTTTTTCCCTCTGAGGCTTGGTTTTCCCCATAGCCATCAATCCTGGTTTTGTTGACAAGGTTGGAAATGCCAAAAGGCATGGAAAAACCTCTCAACCATGTTGCCTTTCCAGAGATCGTTTAGTTGTATCAGACTCTGCTTGCATTCTCCAGAAACTTGAATCTTGACTCTGAAAAAATGTTGAAATTCTAAAGGTAAATCTCAGTTGTTCTTTTGTTTAAATTACTCAAACCTTATTTATTCATTTAATTTTTACAGTGGTTAAAACAAATAAAGAATTTAAAATCCAGAAAATAGCGGGACAGCTGTTGTGAGCCAATGAAATACCAAAATTTTGACGAGGTCATTGATTAAAATGTTCCCTTCAGAAAATACTAAATAAATGGCAGCGTGAACTCCCATTTGGCTCAGGAACTGAAGCCAGTACAGCTCACTTTATTAGCTGCCAAAGAATCATTAATTATGAGGGATCAAACACTTTGCTAGCTCACAAATATCAAAGCAGAGAGATTAATCATGAACTGCAGTCCAGAGAAAATTGTTGCAGGACCCATCACTGCTTTTGATCTATGAAGGCTAGATTTACCTTTGGCAGTTCCCAATGATGAGGCTGGCAGAACAGCTTGGACTCAGATGAATACTACTCACTGTAGTTTTACTAAAACCCCTCTAAGAATCTTACCAATTCCATGGAACTTTTTGAAGTCTTCTTGGGAATACAAAGTACTTTTTAATCTTTATTTATCCTAATTCAGTTGTTATGACAGGCAGTCAATTCACTGAAGTACAATCGAATCAGGCCTGTAATTATAGATTAGGCATGGGGCTACTGGAGTGACTTGAAAATAGCGTTACATTACATGCTGTAAAGCAAAAGGAAAAGAAACAACTGATGATTATAATTTCCTATTACACTATAATATTGAGCTGTCTTTCCAAATCTTTTCTACAGCAATATGATAAAGATGTAAGCAGGATTTCCAAAGGTTTATTCATTTTAATCAGGGAGATCATATCCATTAATTATTTATTCACAATAAACTTCTTCAAAATAAGTTAGCTGAAGGGTTTACTGATAAAAATTTTAGTTCAGGAATCTCATGCAAATATTTTCAAGTGGAGAAGAGAGTTAAGGCCCTTAGCAATACCTAAATGACTGACTGCAAGGTGCCCTGATCCATAAAATTTCAGCCAACAGACATTGGGCTAACAACTTCAGGTCTCCTCAGAAAAGAAATATTTTAAATCCTAACAAATTTTGCTTGTTGAGTTTGAGGCCTATTATTTATATTTCTGTGAGGCACCATATGACATTATTTTCATACATAGAACAGCACTGTATTCCTGTGCCTTGCTACCTATTCTGGACACCAAGCTCCATTTTTTTTCTGACAAACTCAAGACTTCTCTCACATCAGCATCTTATACTGTTAGGCTTTGTTATTGATACTTTCCTATTGGAATGAGAAATAGCTTTCTCAAAAATATTCACTCTCTTTGGCATGAAATAAAAGATCCAGTGTAGTTAGTATAGCTAGTGGCTTGAGCTTGTGAGTCCTCTGTCATTCCTTCTCATAAACCACCCTCTTCAAAAGTACAGCAAGATTTTGACAGCTCAAGTCTATCGCATTTTTCACCAAAAAAAACCTCCCTGATGATATTTTTTCCCACAGGAAAGAGCAAACAATGCTTGCAGTAATAGTCAGTCAATTTTTCTAAATCTGCATGATTTTTTTTCAAAACTAAATCTCTTTAAAGCCCACAGTAACCTCACTGCATTTGGAATCCTGTACATTATTCTCTTCTCTACAAGAAAATCTCTTGTATAAGAAGAACAAGAATGAATAAGCTGCTCTTATTCATTTAGTTTCCTGTGCTGAAGCCCTTCAAAGTCCTGAAACCTTCCCAAGACAGAAAAAAAAGTGAAAGAAAATGCTCTACATCTTCCAAAATCATCTTCAGAAACTCACAGCATACTAATTCAGCTGTATTCTCAGGAAGGATGAAGCTACTCACTTCATTAAAAGTGTTTTAGTTTGGGCACCAAATAAAGTCAAGAAGTCAAAAGATTTTTTTTTTGGAAAAGTATTATAAAATTAATTTTAGTTTTATTTAAATTTCCCCCTGTTGTACATTTCAGGAGATATTGTGAGATTAACCCGAGAACACCTTGCGAAAAAAGCATGATAGGCTTTTGCTTGGAAAGATTTTTTTATAAATAACAATATAGCCAACTAAGTGAAAGTGGGGCAAGAGATACTGTATATTCTTTTATCAAAACTGGACCAAAACTTTAAACATGAAGTCAGCGTTAAACTTCTGTTAATTGGAATGGCATATTCTTATATGAAGACATTTACAGTAAATATTGTCATATAAACAGTGAGCAAAAAAGGCATATCGTGCCTTTTTTTTTCTTTTTCTTTAAAAGATCAACTCAATCAGCCTCTGGAATGAAACTGAAAATGAAAATTTACCAAGGTCATTCTCTCATGCCCTCATTGACTTTCCAGAACTCCCTCCAAATTTCCTTCGGCCTTTCAGTGACAAGCCTTCAGAACACTCCAGGGAAATTATTCCAGTTGATGTGTCTATACAAAGCACAGAATACAACTCCTCTCGCCAGCAGATTGACTCTGACTGCACATCTCATATTAGACAATCCTAACTCTGAGCAAGATTTTCAGAGAGATACTATTGACTTACTGTCCCTATGTCTCAAACCAGCAACCCGTAAATCATATGACAAAGTATACGGGGAGTTTATTTCTGGGTCCAGACAGGGAGATAAAGAGTAAAGATGGCCCTAAAAAAGATTGAAACTTGAATCATTGATTTCCTCAGGCAAAATTAATAGAAGTTTTTTCTCATCCTACATAGTTAAATCTTTGACTGCTTTCTTGGTAAAAAGTTTTCTGTTGGCTAAAAACCAAACATAATACCAAGTAACTGTTAAGGTATTTTCTTCTATTAAACTGATTACACCCAACTTTAACTCTCTGTGGCAGTTTCTTTTTTCTTTTTTTTTTTTTTTTCTGTTTGTCCAAAATGAAAACTCTCACATCAAAGCAAATCTCAGACTAATATAAGGATATGAAATCCATGCCACGAAGAAAAAGAAAAGAGAAAAAAAGTCATGTGTATTTAGTATGCCAAACATTAAATGTATTTTATTGCTAAGAATTTTTTCATGAAACAAAAGTAAAATTACACTTATCAGAAATTCTACTTCAGAGGAATAAAGTTCTCAATACTTCTTTATTCTAGAATTATTAAATAAAATACTTCTAAATATAAATAAATAAAATACTTCTAAAATATAGTATCACAAGCCTTGTTCCAATGTTTGCTGCCTTGAACTCTATCCTGTAATTTTTGCTCAGGCTACATATGTTCCACTTGACAGAATGATAGCTTTGGTCCTGCTGCTTACAAGATCAAATGGCAGGGGACAGAGGGGAGGATAACTTTGTGGTAAATAATTCTAATATGGTCCAGTTATATCGTGTAATGTTGTAAAAGTGCCTTTTCTCAGCTCTGGTGCATGTGAACATGTTTATTGAAAGAAATACCAGAAAGATAATAAGAAGGTGAGAAATGGCAGACCACTCATGCCACACCTGCTGTGTAAACAGCATGAGACAGAAGATTGGCTGCTCAGAACAGCTCAGTGCTGCCCTCATTGTGTTCGCAGCTGATGGCACTATGATTTCTACCTTCTGCTCAAAAGAAAAGTAGATTTAGCTAATCGCAGGTTGAAAATCCTACCCTAAAATGCTCAATGAAATATTCACAATAATCTGGCTAGTGATCTGCTCTCGGTTCAAAATATTAAAAATGCCTTAATAATTAAATATTCTAAAGTCTTACAGTATTGATCCCTAAGGAATTACTATCAATTTCCATGTTTTCATGGAAGGTTATTTTTTTCCAACAATACTTAACTTTTAAAAGCTTTTTCTAGAAAATTGAATTTGAAGTTAGGCCAATTTTGAGTTGGTGAAAGAGGTGAAGAGGAATTCTGTCTTGAACACTTGTGCATCCTCAACACTCATGAGATACACGATAAAAGAAGAAAAAGCCTAAGCATAAGGCAAAATAATTCTTGAACTGATGTGTAGTCTAGAAGCCACCTCAAGTTCCACAAAATAAGCTATGTTCGATTAAATTTAGTTGGCTGTTACTGAGTTACTGCAGTTGTTCTAAATGAAATGCATGGGAAAATTACGACGTATCTGTCCAATGCGCTATTTAAAAATGAGTGAATGGAATCTAACAGGATTCTTTAAAGCAAGTTACCTTGAGGACGAATATTTTACCTCAAGTATTTTAAAGGATGGTCATGATCACTTCAAACTTTACAAAAATGCTGAAAAATGAGGGTTTTGTTGTCTTTCTCCCCTGCGTTCTGAAGTAAGGATTTCTAAAATTTAAACAGAAGACTCATAAAGGACTGAAATTTTAAAGTAAAACTTTTTTTGCTTTTAATGGTTATGTTAAATGTCAATCCTAAATGGAAAAATTTGTTATAAACAGAAAACCTTATCCTATCAAAATAAAAAAAAACTTTATCTTATCAAAATAAGGTATTTTAAAGATATAAGATAAAAGAAAATATGCAAAAATATAAAGATATAAGAAAAAGAAAATTTTATCTTATAAAAATAAGGTATTTTAAAATCAATCATTCTTGAGTACTGATGAATTACAGAAATCTCCCATTTCCAACATAAAATGTTACACTATATCTAGATGTTTCTATGTTTCAATTTGGGACTGAGATGGAATTTTTCCATTTTTAAACTGAAGGCATGTTTATGTTCTAAAGAACTAAAAAGAAATCATATTTTAAAAAATCATATTTCAATCTCAATGCATTGATTATTACTTCCACTAATGTGTCTACAGAGCTCTGAATGCAGTTTCTTTTAAATTAACATTTTTTGTGATTTAATTATCGTTAAAGCTGACTGAGTGCACACCAAATATCCATTGAATGATTTGACAATTGACTGAAGAATTTGCTGACTAATGTGTTTACTGAAGGAAAACTGCATATGTTCTGTTATATAGATTAATAGAGAAGTATAAATGATTTACAACACAAACTGCAATGAAATGGACCTTAGTGGTGCCTCTTGTTCATATTGCTAACAGTGACATTGTCATCATTCTCAAAGAGGAGCACAAAAGCTATGACTCAGCCTAGCAGCTCTCAAGCAGACAGATGATTTTAGAAAACCATGCACAATTAGTCCATCCTATTGAGTGGTTTTCATTCAGTCTGGCAGTGGAAGGCCTCCAGAGTACAGTGTATTCTTGGGGATGGGGTAGCTGGACACACTATAAAGAATGACCATTTCTTTTCAAGGCAGTATCTCAGTAGAACACAAATGAGCTGTTCCATCTTAGAGGAAAGCAGTTGTGAGGGCATTTCTGCTGTGGATATAATGACTGTCCACTGTCGATATAATGACTATTATTCACTGATTCCATTTTCCTTTTCTGATAGCAGCCCCACTCATTAGAAACTTCTTCAAGATCAGAAGCCATCCAGCACCTCATCAGGTAATGAACTGGCAACCCATTAACTTGACAATGTGCTGTTGACTCCAGAGCGTAGAATTAGGAACAAAACAAGTTTACATGTTGGGTTTTTTAAATTTATCATTGTGTAGGGCTGTGATGACATTATATCATCCAGACTAATCCAAAATATTAAGAATTATTAGGAATCCCATGGGAATGGTCAACATGGATTCACTGAGGGGAAATCACGCTTTACCTCGATGGCATGACTGGCTGGGTGGATGAGGGGTGAGAAAGCAGTGGACATTGTCTGCCTCAACTTCAGCAAGGCTTTTGACGCAGTCTTGTATCCTCATAAGTAAGCTTAGGAAGTGTGGGTTAGATGAGTGGACCGTGAAGTGGATTGAGAACTGGCTAAAGGGCAGAGCTCAGAGAGTTGTGACCAGTGGTGCAGAATCCAGTTGGAGGCCTGTAACTAGCAGTGTTCCCCAGGGGTCAGTACTGGGTCTGTGTTATTCATCAATGATGTGGATGAGGGGACAGAGTGTACTCTCAGGAAATTTGCTGATGACACAAAACTGGGAGGGGTGGCTGACACACCGGAAGGCTGTGCTGCCATACAGTGAGACCTGGTCAGGCTAGAAAGATGGGTGGTGAGGAACCTAATGAAATTCAACAAGGGGAAGAGTAAGGTGCTGCACCTGGGGAGGAATAACCCCATGCACCAGTACAGGTTGGGGGCTGAAATGCTGGAAAGCAGTGCTGCAGAGAAGGACCTGGTAGTCCTGGTGGACAACAAGTTGACCATGAGTCAGTAATGTGACCTTCAAATATGACAGCCTGAGGAAATGCCAGAACTAGGAGCATCTATGTGACCTCAATTGACAAAGAAGGATGGGACAATCATTTTAGCTGTAACATGGGCAGTTCACCAGCTGATTTTGCATCCATTAGAAATCCTTATGATTGCTTTTGAGAGACAGAAATATGTCTTTTATATATACAGAGGGCCTAGGCTGCCTGCAAACCTGAATAGCAGCTATGACTTTCTCCATCTGGAGTAAAAAGCCAGAACAAGAGACGGATGGGGATTTTCCCAGAAATTAATTTGTTTAGATGCATGAAAGATGACAATTTCAAGGTGACTGGTTATGTGCCTTGGGAGGCACTTAGCATTAAGCTTTCAGGCTTTTACCTCAATATTATGCTTCACCTTCCTGGCGAAAGCAACCCTGATCAGTCTCTGAGACATTTTTAGGCTCTTCAAGAGAGATGTTCTTATGTGAATATAAAGCCACCATCATTGGCCAGATAAAACAGAAGACTAGTGCTTCACACACCATTAAAAAAGGGCTAGTTTGAGCTCCCAAAAGTAAAACTAAAGTAATGTAAACTCCTAGTCCCTATGGTTTATGTGTGCTTGCTTACTCCAATTTTAAAATAGCACAAAATAGATTTTTTTATATTGTTTTGTTGTGGGCTTTGGGTTTTTTTGATTAGTTGGTTTTTTGTTTTCCTTTTTGCTTTTTCAAATGAATCCTCAGCACAGACTGTTCAAATGTTTAGTCCTCTCTTTTTGATGAAATGAACTGATCAAAGCTAGGATCTTTATTTTCATTCAAGCTTTTAATATTCTCTTGCTTCGCTTGCATCATTTTCATTCAGAATAGTCTGACTGAAGCTGTTTTCACTCATTGCATTCTTGTCATCATATTTTTTCTTTCTTAAAAATGGTTTATTGCATGGCCCTGGGAGATGAATTTCAAAATCTGAAAACCAGTATGAACACCACATATATGAAAAGAGAAATGCAACCAATTCAGATCTTCAACCAAATTCCTCCACTGGGTCCATAGCACTAATCTCAGATTAGCACTTGACCTGAAGTTTAGTCTCATTTATTTACATATTTATTTGTTCTCGCAGAGCAGAACTGGGGCTCAGTGATACAGCCCCAAAGGAAAAATATTGGCACAACTCTGTCTTTTGACCCAGTGCCCAGTGCTTTGTTTTATTAATTCATTCACTTACTGTTTTTATTTTGTATTTTTTTAATGCAAGGAGGATGCTAAAACAAGAATTATTTTTAATTTAGAATGGCCATATTCTCAAAGATTGCATTACTTTACATGTTCCCCAAAGGCAGTGTGGGAATATTTTCAGTGAACTTAAATGTCTTCTTTGTTGTTTTCAGGTGCCTTTGAGTATTTCATTTATATGAAGTCATATTTTTATACTTTCCATTGTCCACAGCTTTGTTTTAAACTCAATAATGCACCCAGCTACATCAAAGAGCTCGACTTACAGTGCTCTAATAAGAGTCCTTAAGATGAATTGCATCATCATACTATTGATGTTTTGGGTTGTCCTAGGCACAGCTACATCATCCTTGTTACTACAAGCAAAAGGCAGCCCAAGTCATGAAAGCCACACTGCCCAGGTTAGGAAGGAGAAGATATTTCCAGGCTGTAGAATGAATCTTTGATCTTTGACCTCACATCTGATTCAATCCCACAGTAAAAATGGCTGTCATTTAAAAAGCACTTAAATGCTTCTCACATTAATCAGTGAAGGATACAATCCACAAAACATCAGAAACTTGCCCAAAATTGAAATTAGGGCCTTAGACATGAGAACCATCTCTACTCTAACTCATGCTATGCTAACCATGAGTAGCAACCACTCAATGCTGTCATTTCAGGCACTTGCACAGAAACAGCATCCTAAGTATAATTTACCTTAGAGTCAATGCTTGAAAAAGATCATTCTGCATTGATGAGAGAATTCAGGCTTTGGTATAAATATGCCTGGAGACTGTCCACATAATGTCACTACATGACATGAAACTTCCCCAAAGTAAGGTGGAAGAGACAGGCAGAGAAGATTGGGATATTTTGCCTTAAAAATGAAGATGACTAAGAATGAACATAATAGGTATAAATAAAAACACACATACTCAAAACACAGCACACCTGAACTTCTCAAAGAAGACCAAAAGAACTTGCAGTGAAAGCCAAGGACTATAGTCTCCTTTCTGAGGACAGAAAGTGCATCTTTTTGGCTTTGAATTTTTCTGCTCAGCCTTTGTAGCCTTTCAAGGACTTTCTTTTCAGGCCTGTTCAGGCCTCAGTACACAGCACATTGATCGACTCTTGCTTAAAAACATCTTCATTTTCTTCTTGCATTGATTGCAAGGGTTTCCCCCAAACTGTAACTAAGACAAAAGTAAAATTTTGTGTTTTTTTCTTCTTTTCATCAGTAGGTTCATTTCAACCAACACAACAATTCTTTGTCTCCAGCAGGCATAAGTCTGTCTGGAACTAGAGTCACCTAAGAGAGCAACAGAACTTTCCCAAAGTAACAGAAAAGCGAAAGGGAACGGAGGAACAAAAGACCGTACAAGTAATTGCTACTTGGAGTGAGGAAATCTGGCATCCTAAAAATCTGTATACCTTTTTCCACAGTCTTCACTCATCTTCCCAGAAGCTACTCATGCCTCTCTCCCCCTCTTCTCCACCCTTATGAGACCCCACCTGGAGTATTGTGTCCAGCTCTGCGGTCCACAGTGCAAGAAAGACATGGATCTGTTAGAGCAGGTCCAGATGTGGGCCACAAAAATGGTCAAAGGGTTGGAACACCTGTCCTGTGAAGAAAGAATGAGAGAATTGGGATTTTTCAGCATAGAGAAGAAAAGGCTCTGGGGAGACCTCACTGCAGAAAGATGGAGAGAATTTTATACAGGGCCTGTAATGACAGGACAAGGGGTAATAGTTCTGGAGTGAAACATGGTAGATTTACATTGGACATAAGGAAGACATTTTTTATGACGAGAGTGTGAAACACTGTAACACATTGCCCAGAGAAGTTGTGGGTGCCCCATCACTGGAAGTGTTGAAGGTCAGGCTGGATGGAGCTTTGGAGCAACCTGATCTAGTGAAAGATGTCCCTGCCCATGGCATAACATACAATCAAATTTCAATAAACTAATGAGTGAGAAAACTGTATTTTGCTCCATCTTTCATACCACCATGTTCTCTTTTCAAATGGGAAAGCAATAAAACAAGATTCTGAGCAGCCTTCGTGTTGACTATAGTCTCCCTCACAAAACACAACTAGCCTTCTTTATACCATAAGCAGACCTGGAGAGTCTGCCAAGGTTTCTGCCACTTCTAGTAAAAAAAAGCAATGTTGTTTGAGCCTTGCACTTAGAAAATACATGCACTGAGCACCTGGGACTGAGGTATTTTCTTTTGCCAATAGATAAGGACTACCTGAGTGACAAAACAAATTAGTGAGGGTTACATTTCCCTGAAGAGAATCTCATGGCTGAAATAATTTTTAAAAATGCAAAAAACCATCCAAACAACCGTCCATTTTTCTTCTATCAGTGTATTTCACTTGGACCTATTGATGAGAAAAGACTAGGTAATAATTATTCTTTCCCACATGTTTACATACTGCATCAAGACAAACCTTTAGTATTATAATAAACTTAATAGAGCATGCACAATGAGTTGGATATTTTTTTTTTTACCAGTTACTGTACCACTTCTCTATTTTAATAAAGGGGGCCAATATGCAATGAAACCTAACAAACAAACAAAAAAAAAAAAGAGAAAGAAAGAAAAGGCTTAACAGCATTAACAGTTGCTGAGCCAGGCACTGGGAAATGGTAGCTACAGATTTACATTACATACTGAATAAACACTTCAAATGCAAACAACTTCTTAGCCAATTTAGTGATGTTCACTAAATGTGATGTTCAGCAGTTCACCTGAAACTCATTTCCTTTGCTCAAAAAGATGTCCCAATGCACCTGGAAACTAATGGTCAAACTGCGGAGCTAAGAAGTAATATGCAACTTTCCCCTCCCCCACTTTGTTTCATCTCTTGCTCGTATTGCCACTGCATGAAGTGCATACAATTTTTCTCCCCCAAGTACCTCAGTACAGATGTAAAATAATTCTATGAGGTTCAATGAGGTTCAGCATCAAGAACATAATTCATAAGAACTTTACACAGAAGCAGAATCTGGTATGTGGACTCTTTGGACAAATTAAATTAACAAAAATATTCAAGTAGTATCACATCATGTGAAAACACATCTAGCAATCTTTTTTGTTCAGTATTTCATAATGTTACAATGCAGCAAAATCCCACATGCAATAAACACAATACTTATTAAGATCTATTGTAAAAGTCCGTGATAAACATTTTGCCCAAAGAGTGCTCTTCTGCAGTTCTGCTTTCTCCTCATAGTCCGGATTTGACTTGCCAATTTAAAAATTAGCTATAATTTTTTCTCAGTGTTGACTGTACTGTTTTTCATGTTCTGTGAATGGCCTGCAACATTCCTGGAGGTGGTTGGCTTCTTCCTTCATCACAGGCATTTCTGAAAGATGCTGTCCTGGGTCTGGTGGGGATAGGGTTAATTCTCCCCAGGACCTAGCAGGGACACAGGTAACCCATCCGTTGTGAGCCTTGCCCAGAAGCTAGCCGGGGGAAGGGGACGGACAGGAAGTCGGGGGGAGAAAGAGGAAGTCACACTCTCCCCCCATCCCCCAGAGAGCAGAGCGGTTGGAGGCATCTCAGGTGCGGTAGGCAAGCGGTACTATTGTAATTGTGGTTGTATGTTCCTCTGTCAGTGTTGTTGTTGTTTCTTGCTCCCTTTGCTATTCTGTTAAATTGCCTTTGTCTCAACCCACGAGTTTTGCCTTTTTCTTCCGATTTTCCCCTCACAGCCACACTGGCAGTGGGGGCTCCAGAAGAACATCTTACTGTTAACTGGTACCTACCGTGGTACAACACAGAACAGTACACAGCTCCTGGCTGCCCAGAACACTGCATCCACTCAGTTCAGGAAAACAGACATACTCAAGGGAAAAGGACATGTAAGCACAATTTATGTAACTGCATAGCCATTGTAATGTCCCAAACAATGTGCCAAGGTGTGAATTACTGAAGATCATAACCCTTTAACGCTGCTCCTTGCAAAAATAACAGTTTATACATGCTTCTTACCAATGGAAAAGAAGACAATCTTCTCCTTTAACATATTTTTTGCCTATCTATTACCACAACCCACAACCCAACCTGAATGTCAACCATCTGTCACTTTCTTCATTATACTTTTCTCTAAACTCAAGGCTGCATTCTCTAAAGATTTTAATTTTTGAAAGCATATATTATTGAAGGCAACTTCAACAGGAGTCAAGGTGAAAAAACTACCTTCCAAATTTTTAAAAAATATAATTAAATTAATTCTCCATGTAAATTTTTTTGAGCTTTTGCAACCGAATAGCTAAAACCAGAAGCTCCTAAAAACAAGTCATTCAACAACTTAATTTTTCAAATATAATACTGGTGTCAGTAACTGAAGAGACAGTTCTCCAGCCACATACTCATGAGTAAAGAGCAGGCTGCTATCAGAAAAGACTGCCCAGATCTCCTTTCTGACCTCATTCATATTTGCATTCGTTTGTCCACAACATAAACTGTGAGAAATGAGTTTTCAATCAGATCTGTCCTTGAGGCCATGGCAGATATGCACAAACCTGATAAGGAAGGTGGTGAGAGAAGAAACAAGAGGTCAGACAGTGAGGGACCATCTTGTTCAGTAAAAGCTTGTACTTCTGTAGATGAAGTTGAACCTCAAACTACAGCCTCAGTTTTTTACAGAACCCCCTCTTTGCATCACTGAGCTTTGAGAGAGCTTCATTCTGCCCAGAATTCATTTTGTTCATTTCGGCCAGAAGTGATCCAGACTGTGACTGGCTCTATGCATGATAAAGATAACAGGTCTTAGGAAAATACTGCTCACTTCTTTAAGCATTGTGCGACTCTAACCACTGCCTCTTCAGCAACTGTAAATAATGAAGTGATTTGTATATTGCTTATTAGAAACAATATTCTAATTCTGCTGGGTAATGGAAATGAGAACAATAGGTGGTTTCTAGCATTTAATTTCACATGAATCTAAGGAAATGGGGATTCAGTATTTGTTAAACTCACAACTACTATCAGAATAGGATGCAATAAACTGCAGCAGAGGGCCAAGCATTATAATAATACAGCCAGCACCCAATGAGACCACAAATCACACAGATAACAAAAGTTTCAAAGCAGCAGCAACTGACTTGCATCTGAAAAGCTAAAACTCCAGCTGAAATGCAGCAATTACTACAAGTCATTGTATATATGCCTCATCCTGTGCCCATGGCTGAGAAGAGCAAAGCTTTCCAAACAGCCTTGTAGGAGCCAAACACTTTCTTATTCCAGGTCTCAAATCGGCAGTCCACTCCAATCCTAGTTAGCACCAGTCCCCAACTTGCACATTGAATCTCAGTGATAGAGAAAAGAAAAAAGTTGTAGTTAACAAAAAGGCCCCAAATGTGGCAACTGTTTGTGCTTAATTTAAGGAGGTCTGTGAAGTCTCTAGAATTCAGGTTTAAAACTAATTCTTTTTCATTAGTTTTGTCCTTTCAGATCAGTTGCTTAGCAAGGGCAGCAGAAAGAAAGCATCTAATGTACAGATTATTCTGTTTGATGGCTGTGATGCATGGATCAGTAAGACTTTAACTGTGCATACAAGTGCACTGGAACTAGTAGAGGTATCTTTGTTTAACATGAGTAGAGAACTAGTATTTTTTAAGCTGGATTCTCTATAAAGAAATAAAAGCCTTGAGAAGGAACTGAAATTCACCTGCGGAGTAACTTTATAGTGATGATAAAACTCACTTCTTAGAGTACTCCTTTTCTATAGAATTTCTGAGTAGCTTGGATAAAGGATGCTTCTGGAGCACACAGGAAATCCTTCTATCTAATTCCAGATAGCAGCAGACACAAGGTAAGTCCAAATTTTGCACAAATTAGTTAATGGAGGGGAAGCCCACACTTCCATTAGTGCATGTAGAAGCATAGTTTAATTCTCTATATGCAGCATCTCATTCTAAATGGCTGTACCAATCACATCCTGGTATGGCTACAGTGGTACTTTGCAGTTGATCTTTGCCTGTCGAAGACTTTCATTGGGCTGTCAGGTCCACTGATTAGGATTAAGAAATTCTAAAAGCCCTTCTAAGTGCTTTTTGGAATCTTCTGATTAAAAAAGAAACCACCCTGTCCAAGAAATATTTCTTTATTTTGCTGTAGTTCTCATCAGTTTTCCCAAATATTGAGTTCTTGGAGATGTAACACAGGCAGTACTTGGTCTTGCCCCTTATAGTGTCATGAAAGTATGATTTAGTGTTTTCACTGTCTAGAAAAAGCCACTTGGTGTGTCTGTTTTCTTGAGAAGCAGACACTACTTTTAACCTTTACTGAACTCTAATACTGTGAAATATTTTTTCTGTCTAGAAGCTCTGTCACAGAAAATATTTTAGAATAGAATTTGGTGGAATATTGTTTCTTTTAGAAGCATAGGTTTTATTCTGTTCATTAGTTATGCAGATGGGCTCAAGGTTCTCAGCTCTCTGCTTCATAAACAGAGACCTATGAAGACACTTTTGGTTATGCTTCACCCACTTCTATTGAACCTTTCTGAGATGTGTTTCATTGTGCAAGGGACAGTGCATGGTCTTTTGTCACTGCCTTGGCTTGTTCCAGGTTATTACTTCCATGCAATGTTCCCTCATGATCATGTATTGTTTTTGTCTTCTGACCCAATTCCTTCTAGGAACTATGAAGTAGCTCTCCGAACCTTATACTATTCCCTACTTAAGCATAGGAATTCCCTGCAATAAGTTCTGGGTAGCAAGAACATTTTATTTCCTACTTTGTCTACTTATGCCAAATTCTTAACATCATCTGGGAGATTCCTTCATCCTTCAGCTTGTGCCTTGTATCATGAGGCTCCAAACACTGCTTAAAGCTTCATATGGGATAGGCTCAGAAACTGGTAAGGACTACAGATAAGCCTGTTTCCTTTAGGAATTTGCAGGTTCACAGTGAATTGAATGCTCTTCTACAAGGCAGACTTTTATCTAGAAGTAAGATGAGCTTTAATTTTATCAGACAGAGATTGGCTTTTCCACTCTTCTATAAAATGATAAAAATCTGGACTATTATTTAGACTATCATCTGGACTGTTGTTGGGTTTTTTTATACTTTAGTATAAGCTCAAGTGTGTCAATTAAGACAATATGTTACTGAAACTATTACAGAAAATAGAGGCTTTGTATTGAAATCATAGGAGCTGGTTTTTGGTATATTGGTGAGAATTTGGCTTTCTATTGAGGTGACTATCCCAGTGACTGCATCTTTTTACAACCAGTCAGGCAGGCATATGATTTTTTCCACCCATATTTTGAGCCTGAATCTAGAAGCTGTGTAACCTGCTTTCAGAAAAATTATTTGGCTGGTTTGCTAGTTGGAACACTGTGCTTGCACTAGCTGTCTGCATGGCTTCTGGCTGAAATCAGCAAGTCTTTGCCCAGCTTGAAGTTCAGTTAGAAAAAGTTCTCATTTTGCTACAAAGTGTTGTAAAGATACACACAGCCCTTGCCAAAGTCACATACAGAAAAGCTGGCTAGTATTTTCTTCAAAAAAAAAGATAATCCTCAGGAACTAATATATTTAGGCAAAAGTATAACTCTGATAAATATTCTATGAGTGATAATCCCCTCCTTGATTCTTGACTCCAGGGTAGGATTTCTGGCTGGAGGTCACTGAGGGGAGCTACTCCAGAGCTGGCCAGACCTGCAGCAGAGCAGCAGATTTCAGTTGACACTGGGTTTTCCTGAGGTAAAGAAATTCCAGGGTAGAAAAGAGCTCTGCAAGTAGCCAGCAGCTCTCACAGGAGATGCTGATGGGGCCAGGTCATTGCCAGAACAACCACGACCACTCTCCACCCATAAAAAGCAGTGCAAGCGACCAAAAATGCTGCGACAGTTCAGGCAAATAGGATGTGGGGCATCAGCCCAATCAAGGGGAACCTATTGACAAAGCCTTCTTACTCCAGCTACAGGAGGCATTGCGCTTGTATGGTCTCATCCTGCTGGGAACTTCAACCACCTGCTGGAAAACTACACAGTGAGCTGTAGGCAATCCAGGAGACTCCTGGAGTGCATCAAAGATCACTTCTTAAGTAGATAGCCCTACAAGAGGAGATGTGATACTGGACTTGATCATCACCAAATCAAGTGACATAATTGGTGACATCAAGACTGGAGGTGGCCTGGGCCACAGAGGTCATGCACTGGTGGAGTTCGCAGTCTTGAGGGATATGGGTCAGGGGAAGAGTAAAGTCAGGAACCTGCATTTTAGGAAAGCAAACTTCCAGCTCTTCGAGGAGTCAGTCAATAAGACCTCCTGGGAAACTGCCCTCAGAGACAAAGGAGCAGAGCTGGCAGATCTTTAAGGGCTCTTTCCTTGGAGTGCAAGAGCTCTCAATCCCCAGGTGTAAGAAATTGGGAAAGGTGGGCAAGAGACCAGCATGGCTGAGTTGAGACCTGCTGGTCAAACTAGAAGGCAAGAAAGAGATGCACAGGTAGTGGAAGCAGGGACAGGTATCCTGGGTATAGTGATGTTGGCCAGTTGTGTAAGAGATGGAGTCAGGAAAGCCAAGGCAAAACTGGAACTGAACTTGGTGACAGATCCAAAGATTAGGAAAGCCCTTCTATAGGCAAGCCAACCAGAAAAGGAAGATCAAATAAAGTGTACCCAACCTGATGAGCAAGACTAGACTGGCAAATTTGTAACAGGGAGAAAGTTGAGGTGCTCAACAACATTTTTGCCTCAGTCCTCACTGGCAACCTCTCTCCCCACACCTCTCAAGTGGATGGACCTCAGGGTAGGGATTGGGGGAGTGAAGTCCCTCTCACTGTAACAGAAGGCCAGGTTCGTGACCACCTGAGGAACCTGGACATACAGAAATCCATGGGACATGACGAGGTGCATCCCAGAGTCCTGAGGAAATTGGCTGATGTGGTTGCCAAGCCACTCTCCATGATACTTGAAAAGTCATGGCAGCCTGATGAAGTCCTCCATGACTGAAAAAAGGGAAACATTGCACGCATTTTTAACAAGGGTAGAAAGGTAGCTACGGATGCCATCTATCTGACTTCTGTAAGACCTTTGAAACTTTCTGTACAAAGAAAATTCCCCCTGGCAATTCAAGAGACTTGTGAAATCCTCTTTGTTTCCCATAACCAGTACTTGCTTATATCTAACTCCACCTCTTTGCATTTGTTCTGTGGAAGGAAAGTTAATGGAGATGCGTGGAATGAAGTGTTGTTCTCACCTCCTTCTTCACACCCAGTCATCTTCACCAACACGTTCTTGGCTCTGTTGTATGTCTTAACAGGATGCTGGGGGTTTGCTTGAATGTTCAAAACAAGAGTAACAAATATTTTTGTAGTATTTTGTCTCTTACTGATTATAGTTAGGATACAGATTCTGTAGAAATATTATGCTGAAAGATTTACTGAGGCCAAACCAAAGACCTGTGTTCCCTTTTTGAATCCACATCCACTATTTCTTCCTCAGGAACAGTTGGTGTATGTGGCAAAGGTGGCAGGTGTGTTCTGGAAAAGCTGAAAGGCCTATGAATCAATGAACACCTTCTCTCTCTCAGCCCTGCAGGAACAGCTGGACTGGAAGATACAAGGATCAGTAATTTATGAATGGCTGGGACAGTGCTTCACCTAAATAAAACAACACACAGCACAAAAGACATGGCTTGAGTCTTGTTCCCAGGCCTCCCTTCCATGAAGGGTCACTTCTGACTCTCCGTTTCTAGATCCCATTAAGTTTAAATGCTTTATGTGTCATTAATAGGAACAGACACTGGATAAGGCTAAAGAAATTAGTCTCTTACATGTGATCTCCAAACTAATTTCAGTCTGTTGGAAGGGTAGCATGTAGTGCTGTTTTGAATATAGTTCATTATTGTCAAGGAATTGTTTGGATTTTTATTATAAATTTTGAAAAAAGTTAGCTTGGTATATGCTCTTCTGATTGTTTCACCTGGATACAGCAAAATACATACATTTATGCTTTATTCAGACACTTAAGTATCTAATCTGTTGCAATATGTCCATTTAAGTGCTGCAATTGAGTAAATTTCTATGTAGCTTCCTGGCCTGAAGTTTTCAGCACTTTATAGTAGCTTGTATGGGGTTGTGTTTTGAATTTGTGATGAAATCAGTGTTGATAATACAGGGATGTTTTAGTTATTGCTGCGCAGTGCTTACACAGCATTAAGGCCTTTTCTGCTTCTCATGCTGCCCTGCTAGTGAGTAGGCTGGGTTTGCGCAGTTGGGAGGGGACACAATGAGGACAGCAGGCCCCACATGGCCAGGGGAAGAAGAAGGAAGTGGGAGACATTCAGAGTTATGATGTTTTGTCTTCCTGAGTAACCATTACATGTGATGGAGTCCTGCTTTCCTGGAGATGGCTGAAGACCTTCCTGCTGATCAGAAGTAGTGAATTAATTCCTTGATTTGCTTTGCTTGAGCGTGCAGCTTTCACTTTCCCTGTTAATGTGTCTTTATCTTAACGCATGAGTTTTCACACTTTTATACTTCCAATCCTCCCCCCATCCCACCAGGGCAAGAGGAGAGTGAGCGAACAGCTATGTGGGGCTAATCTGCCTACTGGGGTTACACCACAACCAAAAGCAGTTATGTAATCTTTTTCAATTAACTATTGATGCAATTCCAATAAATAAAAAACTGCTCTTGACCATGGAATGTAGTTTTCCAGATTTCATACTTAATTAAATTAGCAACATCATTTGCATGTGTTGGATACAGTGGGTTCCAAGCTCCTGCCAAAAGCAAAAATAGTAGCAAGTTGAACCTCTCACAGTAGGGACTGTAAAGATTTCCTATTTTGATTTCAGCTTGACCCAGTGTGAGAAGTATTCCCCAGCAAGCCTGCCAATACAGCCAAGGTTTAGAGGTGAGAAAACATCGGCAGTTGCAAATAGTGTCATAAAGGCACTTAGTACTTTCTGTGCAAAGTTGGCCGCACCTTTTTTCCACTTACACTCTGCAATGACATTCCTTGAAATTAATGGACAGGCTTCTTCCTGTGTCCTGAAACGTATTCTTCCAGTTACCTGAAATCTGTTCACAGAAGCTATATTACCTTTTGTGAGCTTCCCTAAAAAGTCACTGCAACTGTGGAAACCTCCTTGCCCTAGAACTTTTAAAATTGTCTGTTGCATAACAAGAAAACCTAAACCATAAATATTTCTATATCATTACAGTATCTCAACATCTAGTCATCTTCTGACATTTTTTCCTGGAAATAAAGATTTCAAGGAACCCATACTGTGTCCCCCAGTTAGGCCAACACACCCAAGGATCTGCCCCATTTACACTAAAGAGCCATATTGCATCTTCAAGGCACTAAGAAATAGTTGCATGTGTTAGCATAGTCCAGGGAAGCTTAGCTACAGAGAGCTTCTCTGCTGCTGTAATGGTTTTGATGGCAGGAAAGCGTCAGTATCATCTGCAGCAGCCACTACAAAGCCAGCCCAGCAAAGCCTCATTTTTCGCTATATTTATCTTACTGTCAGTTGTACAGTCAATCTCAGTGTAGGGTGAGGAGGGAATTTCAAAGCCTCTGACTAGCACATTCATGTCTCTGCTTCAGGCTTGCTTATTAGCTGTGAAAATTGTTCTTTTTCCAAGTATTTTTACAGCCCTCTTGGCTGATGCATCCTAACCCTCTGTAGCTTGTATTGTATTTACCCTCACAGCACCCCTGAGGTCAGTAGAATGCAATTATCTGCATTTTAGTGGTGGGCAACTGCCGAATAAAATAGATTAAGCTTTCTATACAAGGATCAAGAGCTCTTTGTTCTACTTCTTGTGAGTGGGTCATCTTGCTGCTAGTTTGTTGGGGCTTTTTGGCTTGAATCCCAATAGTCAGCTGATGACCACATGCACTGGACAACTGTCTGCTCCAAGAAATCACCAAGAAACCCCAAACCTTAATAAAATGTTAATAGAATCATAAAGTAGTTTGGGTTGGAAGGGACCTTTAAAGGTCAACTAGTCCAACCTTCCCTGCAACCAGCAGGGACATTGTCAACTAGACCACACTTCTTTTGATGCAGACCAAGATACGGTTGGCCTTCTGGACTGCGAGCATACATTGTCAGCTCATACCCAGCTTTTCATCCACCAGTACCTGCCAAGTCCTCCTTGGCAGGGCTACTCTCAATCCCTTCATCCCCCAGCCTGTACTGATACTGGGGTCTCCCCAACCCACGTGCCTGACCTTGCACTTGGACTTGTTGAATCTCATGAGGTTCACACAGGCCCACTTGTCAAGCCCATCCAAGCCCCTCTAGATGGCATTCTGTCCCTCAGGTGTGTCAACCACACCACTCAGCTTGATATCATCTGCAAACTTGCTGCAGGTTTTTGTTTGCTTGCAAACAACAACAAAAAACCAGCCAAACAACCAACAAAACACACACACACACAAATCCTCACAAAGAATTCCCAGAGAAAAACAAATACAGGGAGCCTGGAATATTGCCCTAGGATCAAAATAAGACATTTGGAGCCAGTACCACATATCTTTCTAGGGGTTTTAATGGCACAAAATTCAGTGCTTGTTTCAAAAACTACACCAGGGCATACACCTAAATACTGCCAACTAGAAAAGAAAACATTAATTCCTTCTGCAAGGAAAATTTCAGAAATTTTTCTCCCATGTTCCAGACTTTTCCCTGAAAACCCTCAACTATCTTTAAAGTGAAGGAGAGTGAAGCCTCATAACCAGATGTGAACACTATAGCTTAGTTCAAGGGAGAAACAAGGCACTTTCCCCTCTTATTTTACAAAAGTATAAACCAAAATGAGGCTCAGACTACTGTTCAGACTACTCTCTATGTTGAGAAACACACCATAGTTTTTACTTTGAATAATTAATTCTTTTTATGGAAAAAGCTGAAGATAAGTCACTGATTCTTGGGTTCAGTTAAAAAAAAAAAAAAGAATAAAGTCTTAACTTTTAATCCTATGTTTCCATATAGGCCATAAAAATCCACTCATTCTAGAAAGAGGCTAGTAAAGAAAACAGCCCAAGTAGACATATCGCATATGAAGGGAAACTAGAACTCCATAGAAGGGTCTGAAGGCATAAGGCTTTTCTTGGGAGCTCTTGAGCCCATGAATGCTACAGAAGATGGTGCAAATTGCAACTCAGTTTCTCAACTACATTAAAGACGGTGTGGTCCTAGGCCACTACGATGCTATCCTACCCTCCATTCCCAGCTTTGTCTCTCATCTGACAAGAGGCAGTGTTCCATTTATTTCAAGGATGAGGGAAGAGAGAATAATGCATCTAATTTCCCTGATAAAGGCTTCCATGGTCCAATGGCAAAGATTTCATTCAGAAGTCAGGTATTAGTTTTAGGTAACACACAATATTGGGACAATTTTAGGACACAACAATATTGGAGACAACATACCAAACCTCTCTGTCCTTCATTCTCAAAACAGCTTTTACCCAGCACTTGGAGTTCTATATGTAAAAATGTGTCATAAATCCAAACACTGACATCAAATAACCAAAGTAATTCTAAACATCTGGAAAATTATATTAGTGGGGTTGAAGGTCTCCTTGCTTACTTCTAAACCAAGGTTTTCTTTCCAGGATTAGATCTCACGTTTTCCTCCAACTTGGAAGAATGAGCACATTACTGTTTGTGTTCATAGCAAATTGTCGTTTGTATTTTTAAATCACTTCCTAGTGAATGAGATAACATGGCCTTGGTTCTCCTTTCATTCATACTGTATTAATACTGATTCTTCATTACTTTCAAAGACTTGATTACAGAAGGCATCATACATATCACAGCCTGGTTCCTCTCCCTCTTGCTTTCACAGGGCCAAGCTAGAAGACAGGTGACCTGATTTCTACCTCCTCAGCAAAAACTTTTTCTTGCTCCAACTCCTCCTTTCAGCCATTGTTTTCCTATTTAAACAGCCTTCTTTGAAACAGGGATCATGGCTTCCTAGGTGTGTTGCGCTGGGACTTCCATATAAGTTTAGCCATATAGTCTCTATTAAAATGCAGGGCTGCATTCAGAGTAAGTCCTACCACTTACATCTTCACAGGTCCACAGCAGCTACAGGCCAGGCAAACAAATAACTCATGTCTTTAAAAAACAGCCTCATCAGATGAAAGGTTACATAGCCTGTTCTGACAGGTCTGCCTTTCTCAAGAATATTCTGTTTAGTTGGTGTTGATAATCTATTTCAGGTTGAGCTGTTAAGATTTTAAGACATGGCATCTCCCTGAATTCATTATAGCCCTGGGGGAGCAGGAAGAAGACAGACAGATTCCATGTGATCTTTTTTCTCCATTTGTCAGAAAGCTAAATATTCTCATCCAGTTTCTGTTTAGCTTGTTTCAGTAGAAGCAGTCTTCAGCTAAGCTCTTCTCTTCAGACAGTGGGTTTAAAATAGATAGCTGAAAAAAAAATACTAAGATGGTGTTTAGAACATATAATATAAAAGACAAAAATAGCTCTGAGCTGAATAAAGGAAGAAAATTCTGCATCATCTTCACTGTGAACATGTGGAGTTCACAGAAGGCAACTGGAAGCTTCTAGAAGAATTTGGTTTATATCTGTTCAAGGCAAATAGGGATTCAGAAGATGTAAGAAAAAATGAACAAAAGCAGGACTTTCCTTGATACATTCTTCCATGTCATCCTGTGCTAGCTCTTTTCCCTTGATGCTTGCCTGACTTTACCATCAGATGAAAATCCATTTGCACGACCTTTGAAATCTTTATGGAAGTGAATCCGCATTCTCTGAATCATGGTGTTCAAAGGCATTTTTTGCAAATCAATTGCTATCCAGCAGTCACTTGATTAGTGACGAGTAAGTAAAATCTGAGCCCTAATAAAATGAAAGGGGAATCCTCCAGTGTATAAGGTTTTCTTCACAACATGAGAAGGAAGTTACAGGAAATGTAATATGTGAAAGAGAAAAGCCTCATGCTCCCATCCACTCCAGATCTTTTAACAC
Organism: Tringa tobata; assembly: GCA_033628505.1. Lineage (NCBI taxonomy): Eukaryota > Metazoa > Chordata > Aves > Charadriiformes > Scolopacidae > Tringa > Tringa tobata. The sequence continues at coordinate 744,538 of JAHREE010000297.1, read as the reverse complement.
AAAGCTATCACCTTCAACAGTAATGGAAAGTGGCAGCCTAAACTGAATATCTCCTATTAGTCCCTAGAAAACTAAAGCACAGATAGCAAGATGAAGTCAAGTTCCCAAGGGAGATCACAGCAAGGGCTCAGAGCATAACCATGTCCATACGTTGCTGGCCACCTGTCTCCAAGAGGGTACATTTCTGGTGATAGTTACAGAATTGACTTGTTTCAAGTGGAGAACAGCACTAAGGAGAATGACCAGCAGCATCCTGATCATCACACACATAGACATGAATAAGCAGAAGGAAACACCATATAGCTACTCTCTAGCCTGTCTGTCAGAGCTACACAGTTTGTGTATTTGGAAGACAGATTGTATCTTATGTTGGAAGGCTAAAGCCCATCACACATATTAGCAACCAGGATTCGGTGTGATATGAGGTACACATTCTGCTCTGAGGTTCTAGTAGCTCCCTCTAAAGCATTTATTATGGGCCTTTGGTAGAGTTTGCTTTTCTGGAGAGTTTAGTGCTAAGCCACTTTGACAGTTTTGGAATTTCTTCTGCTTACTACTAACATTTTGATCCAAACTTTATATAAGACCACCAGTAAGAACATCATAGACCAGCAACCTAGAATCCTCCTGAAAATACTTACCTCAAAAATTCTGCAAACTCATCTATTTCATCTCCAGATCAAGTAGGTTTTACTGCCTGTTGCTCTCTGTGAAAGACTGGTCTAGGATTGACTGAAATTTTCTTTTAATATCCTGCCCAAATACATTTTTCCATTTCCACTTTTTTCTAGTAACAACAGTATTCTTTTGATTAAATGTTTTCTTCCATTTCCGCTAACTTACAAAAACTATCACAGACTCAGAGGTGGTATTTGGCAGAGTGGGAGGGGGAATAATCAGTGTTTTCTTGCAATTGTAATCATAGAAATGGTCTCAGTAAAGTCAGGAGAATCTCAATCATGGTTTTTAGAAGACTCCTATTGCCTAGTTCTCATTTGCTATTTCTTGCATTACATGTAGAAAAAAAGCCAACAGGTCTGTAAAAGCCTGCCAACTCTTAAAAAAGTTCATGGAATCAATCCCCTTAAAATAACATGAAAACTCCACCTAAGAAAAAGTGTCATAAAACAGATTTGAAGAAACCCTTAAAAGGGAAAAGCAGATTTTGTGCCAAGGGGAAAAGCCTAACAGTGCAATTCTACAAGGGCAACATAGTACCATCTATCACCTCAAATACAAGGTCACACAACACACATGAGATTTCAGACACCACCAATTCATTAGCCATACACAGTAAAACTGGGATGTCCCAAAAAAGGCATTATTATACTAACTAACATGACCTACTACTAGAGCCTGCATGAAGATAACATCTGTAACATTTCTGTCAAAAAAGGTACTAATCTTGACTCTCCAAGCAATAAAGAAGATGCTCTTTTCCTTGTTTCGAAGTTAATTTTACACTCTCTATAAAACAGCATATCTACAATATTTGGTAAAACTTTGCCAGGCTTGGAACGGTTTTAGAAACACAGGCTAATGTTGGCCAATGCTTTTAGGCATGTTTTTCCACTTATGCATTGATTTCTCCCTACAGTACTTTATTTCTCCTACAGACAGTGAAATCTCAACAGCTTAATTACTGAAAATCTTTATAGGAAAGATAATTTTGTATTTTCCCTTTGTTTTTTATTATGCAATAGGTATATTTGCTATTACTTTGTACTATGTAGAACAAACAGCTTCGGAAATTAATAGGCAAATTAAATTTGAGACATTAAATCAGTCTTATAACATATAAGACAACAGAAATTGCCCCATAAGTATAGAAAGTGCTGTAGTTAGTGAAAGTGGATTACAAAGTACAGAGTGAACAAAAAGGGCTTCCTGTCCAGAGTATACAGAAGTTCATTGTCTGCCCTACCTTTAAAAATAAAACTTTCCCTACTAGGATTTCTCATAAGATAGTGGCTAAACAGTAACTCATCCAGGAGCAGGCCATATCCTTATTAATTCTATTTATCCATACCATGGACAGAAAAAAGATTCATGTAAACCTAAGAAATAATCTTACTATTTATTATTGCTGCCTTTCTTTTTTTATCTCTTAGTACAAAGGCATGAATCTGTGAATGATTTTTGCTGCTGGTCTAAATCAGAAAGAAAGATTAGTTCAGATGTGTTAGTAAAACCTTCATCTTAATCTGCTTCAGTGCATTATTATAATATGGGTTGTGACACTGTTTATATCACAAAGATTAAGTTTTGCTTTCACATCCCAGACATTTTAAATCATAAATCTTTTCACAAATTGCTGAGTATAGTGGTCTCAGTCACTGAAGATCTGCTATGGTGAATTAGACCATGGTATTATCGTGTGACAAATGCTGGTAAATGGGTTTGTTACTAGCACTCCCTCTACAGAAAAAAAAAAAAAAAAAAAAAAAAAAAGAATGGCAGGTTTTTATTCTTCCAAAACATGTGTGCTAATCCAGTATAAAGGACTGGAATTCTTTTTATGACTGATAACGTCTGTAGCCCACAACATTATTCTCATTCCTCTTACTCCCATTGTTCACTCTTATCACTTCCCCTCTTTCTTGACAACAACTTTGTCTTGAAATAGTAAACTATATAGGCTGTTACAGACATGAAGTACGTGTGGTCTTGCTGGGGTGAGATTGCCTTGGAAGTCATAAAATATATGCTATCTTTTCCAGAAGGGACAGTTTTGTAATCAGGTTTAAAAATTAAGTTTGTGCTTAAGTGCTTTCCTCAATAAGATAGATCTATGAAGTACTCAACTCCTTCCTTGGTTCAAGGTCTTAGGTGGCAGGAGACACCTCCATATCCACTCTAAAAACTACTCAGAAAAGAGTTTTCTTGTGAAATTAATCTGTTTCTTTTGGCTAGTGTCAAACCCTTGCACCTGACAAAAAGCTGATTCTTTTTCCTTTGAGAACTGCATGGATCAGTATTTGCTGTATGAGTTTCTTGGCATCAAGCTAGCAGCACGTGTTCTAGTTAGCTGCACCCAAGCACAATTAGATTTCAGACACACACTAATATTCTTTTTTCAGGTCAGTGATCAAATGTGGTAAAACGAATTGAAAGGCAGCAAATCCAAGTCTTAAAACTAATAAAACTCTTATTCTATAACTAAAGATTGGCATCTCTGTCCTTGTCCTGCTGAGAACTTCCATAGAGCAATTTTACTTGGTGGCCATTAATACAGCTACAATTGCCACTTCAATAGCCATAGCAATGGCCTTCCCCTCATTCCCCCATTCAGCTAAAAACCTGTTTTTCTGCAAGGAGGGATCCTTCACTTCTTTATGTGAGATAGTGACAGCTCCTGTTGCTCTTTCTATTCCAGTCACAGTGAGGAACAGTATAATGCATGTACTTGTCTCCCAGCATGACAAACACACTTGTTTGCTTGAAAAGAGGCATGTATGTGATTAGTTAGGACCTTGCCCGAGGCTTTTCTGTTTTGTATCAGTGAGAGAAAGGGGAAATATGTGTGTGAGTGCATACATGTGTCCAAGAGGAGAGTTTCCCCCCACTTTTTTAACTTCCAATATCACAGAACCACCTAACCTGAAACTAAATTCTGACCTTTGGTGCATCTGTTCTTAAACACATGAATGCCTACTGCTATTTTGTGTCAACAGATACTAATTTTCTCTTAAATATTTATGCACTGTAAATCTAGAACTGTATTTATAATGATTAGACTTGATGCCAATTTAAATCTCGGTTTCTGTAACAGTCCAAGGTGCTGTAGAAGGAACAGATAAATGAGCAAAGTCATAAGCAAATGTTCAAGCCCTGAAAATTTGAATTAAAATACAATAATAAAAATTAATATACAAACTATCAGCTTTTAAGCTGTAAATTGAACAAGGAAACATGACTGCAAACCGTAATGTACAAGAGTGACATTGTTCATGCCTTCATGCAATTCATTTTCTCCACATCTCAGATCTATAAGATATGCCAGGTTTGTCTTGTACGCCCTCAGCTATGTTTCAGACATTTATAAACACAAAATGGATTTAAAACAAAATGCATTGTTTTTAAAAATTTGCAAAACAACCATACCAAGTCATTTATTTTGGAAAATGGACTATACAGAGAATCAATTTGATATTACAAAAGAAAAACTTTCAAGATAGACATTTCAGAGTGGAAAATACATTTTAATCCCAGTAATTATACCAACGGACACATCACTTAAATGGCCTTCTCACACTTCTGAAAGTCTAGTCAATTTCAAGATTCTGTTGAATTTTTAAGAGTTAGTGTTTGATTTATTTTGATTCTGCTTAGGAAGATGCAATTAGAGAGAGCACATAAAACCAAAGTAAAGAAAGCCTAATTATTTTTTATTAAAACTGTTTAGAAAAAACCCCAAACAACATTCAAAGTTAGAGGTGGATGTATGCCTAGCTTAAATCTGTTAACATTTAAGAGAAACTCAACCAATTAAATCTCCTTATACATACTAAGGGAAACACCACTTAACCAGAATAGACCCAAACCAAATATACAGGCAGCAACACTTCACATAAGAAATGAAACTTTCTGAACAGGACAATAGTATCTGGATTACAGATGCCCAAACCATCACTATGGAGTACAGGAGTGGTGCATAGCCTAGCACAGAAAAAAGTTCCCACCAGCAGGAGTGACAGTCTACAAAACCCCCATGTATGAGGACCTGAGACCTAAAGCTTAATCAAAATTATATTTACTTAATACGCTTTGCAAAAAATCAAAGTCTTTCCATTTTTGTGACACAGGAAAGGTTTTGCCTTAACTCTGTTAAGTTGAAATCTAAAAATGCTTTTAGGTTTTTCTTCATTAGAGATATCTAACACCTTTAAAGTTAAGGTTTCAGCATCTGTAAAGAAAAAGGTCTAATCAAGTAATAGAAACAGTTTTAAACTGTGCTTTTGCATTAATTGAATTCCAGTTTTTTGTGCAAACTTAGTTTGAGTCAGACCATGATAAAAAGGTAGTTATCTCATAAATACAAAGTAAATTATTGTCTATTTCTTAATATAATAGGGAAATGTAAAAATTGAGAATCTGAATAAATGTATGTTAAAGCAGTACAAAATGCTAAAATAAATGTGTTTATTTACAGTATATCCTCCTGATTAGGAAGGAGCAATGCCAAAACTACCATAAACACTACATTAAGTGACAAGTAATAACTAAACCAATACAGTGGCTATGGTAGTTTATGAAAATAGTTATTTTTATAATGGATTACTCACAGAATGCACAAAAGGAAAAAATAATTAAAAGAATTTACATCTAATTCTGTGATGGACAGTGCTAAAAAAGTAGTCATCTAAAGATGGGAGGCACCAAACAGCAGGTCAGCATTAAACAAAGGTGGATAAACTACTATTGAGTTTAGAAACAGGAGCAGCATTAATATTGTCAAACATTGTTCCAGCAGAGCAGTTCCAGAGCCTGTGTTGTAAGTGGTCACCCTGGGCTGAACCACTGGTCCCACCTTTCTTCAGCTACTAATTTAAAAATAAAAAACCAAACAAACAAAACCCCCAAACCCAAGGTGTATTACAATTCCGCTACTTCAGGTAAATAGATGGCCCCTCTGCAGTGTGCCCTGTGCATCAAGTATGTTGCCAGCTTTTTTTCTGATTTCAATTGTCCCAGTCTGTTATTATGCCACTCAAAGAATAAATACTGGTTTTTCTCTTACTGAAAAATTCATATTCAGTCTGCATTTTCTTTTAACTTCCCAATCCTCAAAAATCACACCTGAATGGGAATGTCAATGCTCTTAAAACATTCTTTTACTTTTTTAGAGGGTTATTTTCTTAGTTAAGAATGATTAAAGGATGTATGACCTAACAACAGCTGCTACAACAGTGAGTTCTCCAGAGTTACATAGCCACATAGTGGTGTTTTACAGTGGCCAGTGCCATCATTTCTAAAGGGTATCACTGCATACAATAAAGCCTCCATAACAAATTGACTGTTACAATGCTTATAAAAGCATCATCTGAACTCAGTTCAGGTAGCTGAAGACATCTACATGGTTTACAAGCTCTTTCTGTCCTGCTTATTACCAACATTCACCCACCTACCTCACAGGTAATAAAACAGTCAGATTTTGATTGATGAACAGCCAACTACTTCTCCAAGTGCAGCTGCTTGTGTAGTCCTTTTTGTTTTATGGGAAATATAGCAAACCTCCTGCTGCTGCTTTCAAAGAGATCTTACAATAAGAAGCTCTAGGCAAGGGAGCAACTTTGCTCCATTAACTAGAACTAACTCCTCCATTTGCTCAGTTTCAGGCCAATACCAGCAACATTTTTCAAAAAGTAGAAAGTAAAAATATTCCATTTTCCTTTTTATCTTCACTCTGCAACAAGTGCGACTCAATCACTAATTCCCAAAGCCCAAATCTCCCCTGCCTCCAAAGTCAAAACAATTTGCCCCAGACTTATTAGCAGTATTACCATAATGATAACTAAAATGATGATGATTTATCTAGGAAGTTATAACATAACATTCCAGTTCATTATGTATTTTACATTTTGGCAGATGACAAAAATGTAGATGAAATGCCCACACCAAGTATACAAATCACATTAACCTGATGAGACTTTAAAGGCTGATCAGTTAAAAAAAATCCCATTAGCTCTAATTGCAGCTCAAAATATGGAAGATGTAAGACTTCATACTTCATAGAGTGTACCTTAAGGCCAAGGACATCTCAACCACAACAGCCTCCTGTTGAAAGTTATCTGCATTGTTAGCCATACTCCTACCTTATAGAAGTTTTGTGGAAGTATTTTATAAAACTGGTTGCAATTTTCTGCACTCTACAACAATGACTGATTAGTCTTTTCAGTCCTCTTCAGTCAATGGCTGGCCCAGACCTGTCAACCATTGGCAGGTACAATCCTAAACTCCTCTCCTTAATTGCAATTGCGAGGGACTCTGTACTTAGGTCTGAGGCTGACCCAGCCCTGCTCACTCCTTTGTCTCTACCTTTCCAAAAGAATTAAATAAACTGAAAAAAAAGCCCACCCACAGTGGTCCTATAATTCCTGGTTCCTGGGTCCTCTCAGGCCTCCTTCCTAACTTTTTACATCTAGGTGATAAGTCCAGAAAGAGAGAGCGGGTGCCTAAATAGACTCCTGACAGAGTTTGGAAGAACTTGAGATGCATTTAAAAATAAGTAGATCAGTGCCATTACTTTCAGCGTAAGCTACAAATTACTTGCCAGAAGAGGAAAAGCAATTCACTTGACTTGGGTTAGCTCAGGACATTTCTGGAACAGCAGAATAGATATAACTTCAGTGGAAATAAGTAGATAGCAACTTGGTTTAGACTGGGACCCCTTTGTAGTCAAGTAACAATGAAATGTAGCAGACACTTTAAAAAATTTAAGGCTTCACCACACAGAGAATGGGGAGTATAAGAGTGAACAGAACTCCAGTACAAATGGGACTTAGTTTCAGCAGCTCAGGGAGATGCTAACTCAGTGCCAAAATGGCACTCAAATTGTGGTAATCCAAAGTACTCACAGCCATGGATCCATGTTAGCTGTAAACTGCATGCATGAAAATAAGGAAATGGAATGTGTTGTGGCACACATGAGAAGTTAAGGACTGTTTTTTAGAAGAGGGGCATGTGAGGAAGAGGTGATAGGGGGTGGGTGGGTATGTAGGGTGCAGAGGAGGCAGTTCAATCTTATCTTCTGCATGCAGTGCAAACACCTTTTTGCACTCAATCAGGTGTTAAGTCAGACAATAATAATTGACTTTGGGTTTTTTCTGTTTTCTGAAAGAACCCATTATGCATGTCTAGCAGTGGTCTTAGTTTAGACACAACCTTTTTATCCCAGTGCAATGAAATGAAAAATACATGTCCAGGGCTTCCCAACATGTAAGTGATGATAAAGACTCTTAAAAATTCATCACATCTCTTGCTCACTGTGATTGTCAACTGCTGTAAATGAATAAATTAGTTATTCCATTGCATTAATAATTTAATCTAGCCCTTTCTGTCTTCTTTTTGATCCCCCTTGAGCTAGGGCTTTGTTTTGCTGTGGAATACTTCAGTTTGTTTGAAGATGAGGATGAAGAGACAAGCAACATTAAAAACTCCCCACAAAGTAGGTTGCTGCTTCCTTTTTTTGCTACAACATGGTTTATATTAAAACACCATTTGGGCATTACTGTCTAAAATGAAAATACTTCAAAAAAACAAGTGTTCTGCAAAGTACTATTATATTTGGCACGTAATTCCCTTTCTTTTTCTTTTCTTGAGGATTTTTTCTATAAAACTCAAAGAAACATTCTGCTTCTCCCAAAGTAGTTAAAATCTATCAAGATTCCCTTTAAGTTATTTATCCAGCACGCTCTCATCTTACCAACTTTCTCTGTCTGAAAGGTTCTGTGGGATTCAAGGGGTGATCTATAAATTTCCCTGCAGCAGGAAGTTCAGAACTCTAATTTAAAAGCTGGGGAAAGCACGGCTTTTGTTCTATCCTTTTTTTTTCTTGTTGTTCTATCCATACTATACAAAAATGTTCTAGAGAAACAAACGTTGGATCTATATTTAAATTTCAGAGAAGGTTCCTACCAATAAAAATATTCTCATCTGCAACCTTTACATATCCATTGACTGTGATGACTTGTCATACCAGGGCTGTGAAAGAAACACATATGTAGAGAAGATAGTGGAGCTTTGAGAGGTTAGCACCACGATTCAAATTGCAGATTTACCAGTGCAAACACAGACAAAGTGATGCCTGAAGGCTTTTTGGCCTGGTAAATCAGGCTTTTTTCTCCTATGCTTATAAAGCAACTAACACAGAACAGTGACTACCCACAGTAGGGCTTTCCCACCTGCTATGACAGTGTTCACAAATAACAACAGAAGTACCAACAATTGTTCAGAGAAATATGTCTTTCACATGAGCACATGCAAAATTAGCAGAGAAAACAATAAGTTGTCAGGTTTGAGAGAAGAAAAGGGGTTGTTTTAGAAGTCAGACTGTCATTTTTATAGTAGACATGGTGTTGTCTAAGAATCACAAGAGGTTTTTTGCCCTCCAAAGTTGTCATAGAATCATAGAATGGTTTGGGTTGGAAGGGACCTTAAAGATCACTGAGTTCCAATCCCCCTGCCATGGGACACCTCCCACCAGACCAGGTTGCTCAAAGCCCCATCCAACCTGGCCTTGAACACTTCCAGGAAAAGGGCATCCACAACTTCTCTGGGCAACCTGTGCCTCACCACCCTCACACTAAAGAATTTCTTCCTGATATCTAATCTGAATCTCCTCTCTTTCAGTTTAAAACCATTACCTCTCAACCTGTCGCTACACTCCCTCATAAAGAGTCCCTCCCCATCTCTCCTGTAGGCTCCCTTCAGGTACTGGAAGGTCATTATAAGGTCTCCCTGGAGCCTTCTCTTCTCCAGGCTGAACAACCCCAACTGTCTCAACCTGTCTTCACAAGAGACGTGCTCCAGCCCTCTGACCATCTTTGTGGCCCTCTGCTGGACCCATTCCAACAGGTCCATGTCCTTCCTGAGTGGAGGACTCCAGAGGTGGACACAGTACTCCAGGTGGGGTCTCACCAGAGCAGAGTAGAGGGGCAGAATTCCCCCCCTTGCCCTGCTGGCCATGCTTCTTTTGATGCAGCCCAGGATGCGGTTGGCTTTCTGGCCTGTGAGCACACATTGCTGGCTTATGTAGAAATTCTCATCCATGAGCACTCCCAAGTTTTTCTCCTCAGTGCTGTTCTCAATCTATTCTCCGCCCAACCTGTATTTGTGCCTGGGATTGCTGTGACCCAGGTGCAGGACNTAAGGACAAAGTCCTGCACCTGGGTCACAGCAATCCCAGGCACAAATACAGGTTGGGCGGAGAATAGATTGAGAACAGCACTGAGGAGAAAAACTTGGGAGTGCTCATGGATGAGAATTTCTACATAAGCCAGCAATGTGTGCTCACAGGCCAGAAAGCCAACCGCATCCTGGGCTGCATCAAAAGAAGCATGGCCAGCAGGGCAAGGGGGGGAATTCTGCCCCTCTACTCTGCTCTGGTGAGACCCCACCTGGAGTACTGTGTCCACCTCTGGAGTCCTCCACTCAGGAAGGACATGGACCTGTTGGAATGGGTCCAGCAGAGGGCCACAAAGATGGTCAGAGGGCTGGAGCACGTCTCTTGTGAAGACAGGTTGAGACAGTTGGGGTTGTTCAGCCTGGAGAAGAGAAGGCTCCAGGGAGACCTTATAATGACCTTCCAGTACCTGAAGGGAGCCTACAGGAGAGATGGGGAGGGACTCTTTATGAGGGAGTGTAGCGACAGGTTGAGAGGTAATGGTTTTAAACTGAAAGAGAGGAGATTCAGATTAGATATCAGGAAGAAATTCTTTAGTGTGAGGGTGGTGAGGCACAGGTTGCCCAGAGAAGTTGTGGATGCCCTTTTCCTGGAAGTGTTCAAGGCCAGGTTGGATGGGGCTTTGAGCAACCTGGTCTGGTGGGAGGTGTCCCATGGCAGGGGGATTGGAACTCAGTGATCTTTAAGGTCCCTTCCAACCCAAATGATTCTATGATTCTAAGCTTTTCCTGGCTTATATCTTTAGAATGTCAAAGAGAGAGAGAGAGAGGTTGAGATCATAGCATTGCTATTTTAAATGTGGCCAAGAAAGCACAAGGCACTTTCCTAGAACAAAAACAATCCCCAGACAGTGTTTAAAAAAGGCAGAGGTGGCATGCTGTTTTACAACAAGGACACAGTTCAAGCCAGTCACATTACAAAATTCCTTCACCAAAAGCAGAAGAAACTCTCCAGCTAGCCACATCACCTTGGCCAAGAGGCAAAGCACATTGGTCAACAGAAAGTACAGAATACAGAATACAACAGAAAGAAAGAATACGGAAGACCAGATGTTGATATTTGGCTGAATCCTGTCTTTCATTGATTGTTAAATAATGTGAATCTTGCCACTAGTGCTCTTTTAACTTTTAACTTTTAAGCTGCATCTTCAAATTGGTACAAGATCTGGAAAGAAAATACATCTCTGTAATGTCAGAGCTAAGATCCTAATTGAACTCACAATGTATGCTGGGAATACAGCCAAAGCAAGGATAATCAGAAAAAAAATATTTTTTTCTAACATATATTGTTTAGCCCAGTAATGAGTCAGTTATGATAATTATTCTCAGATTTAGCACACCTTAATAAAGGCCTGATGAACTTCTTATGAGTGCTTTACTGAGAAGCAAGTTGCATAAGGCTTACTTAAATTAAACTTATAAACAGTTTAATCAATCTTGACATTATTTCTAGAGAAATTAAATCAAAAGATGAATCTGACTCTTCATAGATAAGGTTTGCAGCAAGAAAAAACCTAAGGCTCTTCTAGAGAAATTACTTAAGAGCTTGTGACCAAGATAATTAATAACATCTTGCTAGTGAAAGAAAGCAGCCTTGTAATTTAGTGTAATCATGCTGCTATCTCAACAGCTTTTGCTAGCACAGCATCAGAAATGTTCTCGCTGATAAAAAAAAAAGCCATAAAACTAGAAACCTGTGCAATGCATCATCTTATTTATTCTTCTGATTTAATTCAAGATATTTGCACTCATACAAATAGCACAATTTGGGTAAACATCACCTTGTCATAACACTGAATCTAAACTAAATACTTTGTATGTCTCTAAACTACATCTTTGACCTATTTGAATGAAAAATCAATTCCATAAAACAAAGAATTATATCTGAGGATTAATTGTCCTCTATCAGTCATCATATAATCAGCTCTTTGAGAATAAATAAATTCAGATGCTGAGGAAAAGTGGCTTTTAAATCCTGGCCAACTGCAGAGTTTCTATTCTCCTCAACTAGAACAATTGAGGCTTGGGCGGAAAACAGGAGCATTTCAGTATAACAGAAATTTTGAAACACTTTATCTTCACAAAGCATCAAGATCAGCTTAACAAATACTTTCTTTCTAAATTGTCTAAATAATTTTTTGCATACTGTAGTACAAATTCTAAAAGATAAAAGCACAATACCAGAAAACTGAAACAAAAAAAGGAAATAAAGGCCAAAATGCATTAACGTGAGTTCAGAATGAATGCATTTTAACTAGGAAAAAAATTTGAAACTGAGGCACAGTCAAATGTCGCAATATCTAAAAGTTTTAGCAGAAAATTTTCAACTGACTTTAGCTGCTATACTGTCATGGTTTCAGGCAGGAGAGAGTAAACTTTTGTACTACCAGCTGGCATAGTGCTATGCTTTGGATTTAAGCTGAGAAAAAGGTTGACACTAATGTTTTTAGTTGTTGCTAAGCAGTCAAGGCCTTTTCTGCTCCTCATACCACCCCCTCATCCAGTATGGTGGGAGTGCACAAGATCTGGGAGGAAATGCAACTGGGACTGCTGAACCCAACTGATCAAAGGAATATTCCATACTATGTGACGCCATGGTCAGCAATAAAAACCTGCAGGAAGAAGGGTGACATTGGGAGTCATGGCTTTTGTTTTCTGAAGTGATGATTATGTGCTCTGGAGCCCTGCTTTCCTGGAGAAGGCTAACCACCTGACTGACCATCGGAAGTAATGAATGAATTCCTTGTTTTGTGTTGCTTGAATGCACAGCTTTTGCTTTACTCATTGAACTGTCTTTATTTCAACCCATGAGTTTTCTCACTTTTACTCTTCTGATTCTCTCCCTGATCCTACCAGGGGTGAGGGACCAAGTGGCTGCATATTCGTAGTTGCCAGTTAGGGGTAAAACATGACATATATTTTTCAGCAACAATTCTGAAGAATTCTCTGCCAGAGTTGAATGATAACCAGACTTTCTTAGCTTGGGGTTATATTGATAATAAAAGCTCAACCAGAAGCAGAAGAAACTACTTTGGCTGTGAAAGCAGCTATACAAGTTTGTGTGGCAAAATGGTGGGAATGAGGCAGCTGAGAGGTCTGGCGTCACAGGACTAGCTCAGAAGGCACATGTGACCCTTTCTAATAGCACTGCCAGATCATGTTTGGAGATTTTTAACATAAGCTTTGTGATACCCAATATTTTAAAAGAGTTCATTCTGCTTCAGTTATGGGACTGGGAGCAACACCAACCACCATTTAAAAACAGAGGGAAGCTTTTAGTTTTGCACTGACAGCAATTCAAAGTTCCTCACTATCAGAAGTCAAGCAAAGTCAATTATTTTTAAAATCATTCTTAATAGTACAGTTCACGTTTTCTGATCAGTTTGATTTTCATTATCACTGGAAATGTCCACGAATTCAGGTCTGGTCACTTTCTTGTTCAATAACAAAAGCTAACTTGGCTGTTGACCTGAAATGTTAGGTCAGTCCACAATTTCTCACTGTCTAAGGCTTCTGAAATCTTGACACAGTGAATCAAAAGAAATGCATTAAGTGTGGCAGCTGAAACCTGACTTTCTTGGTACTTTGATACATCTTCAACAGATTAAAAAAGTGGTGGGGGATGGGGTAGAAATTGGGAACCCACTAAACCAACCTCTACAACATCTGCTGAAATTGCTACCACATGTTCAGCCATAAATGCCTTTATTTTCATGCACCCATCACCTCTCTTTCAGGTATTCATAACCATATGGCTTTTTCAAACCTCCTGTTAACTAGGAAGAACTATCTGGATTAGGAAACACAAAACATCCCATGTGCATTGGGATTCCAGTCACACAACTCATTATGTCTTGATTTCTGGAGTAGAATTGTTGAAACTTCAAAATGAGCTTTCTTAACCTACATGGTAATTTTAAAATTTTGAACCAATGCTGGAAAGAAAATATCTTTTAGACATTTTAGTCGGCGTTACCCAGTAACTTGGAAACGGAAAGGTAAAAGCACCAAAAATCAAGCTTGAGACAAGTACAAAAATTTTGCTTTGCCTTTTTCTCAATGTGAGACAAATTAATCAAAGAATATCGGTTTCAGAGATACAAGGCCAGTTTTGATAACCTGAATCTTCCTGGTTTTAAATGGCTTAAATACAGGTCAAGATAGTCATATATGCTCACATTACACCTGAACACATCTGCCTGCAGGGAGGGCAGGGCAGAGCTGATACTGAAAGCAGAACTCAACTCTGCACCTGCGCTTCTTGAGAGACTATGTGTCGTTCGAAACAAAGTTTGTTGAAAACTACTTCTTAACACAAGAATCTACTCCAGGGCATATTATTTAGCATGAAAGCATACAGCTAAGTGTAGATGCCACAAACTCTTAAAGATAACATAAAAAACATCTTGAAAACAAGACACAAACAGAATGAAACCAAATTTTCCTTGTAGCAGCAAAGATTCTATGAAATTGGAGCAGAAGTTCAGACTTACAAATAAGGCCCTCGTCTCAGTTCAGAGAGAAGCTGATTTAACAGCTCACAAAACCACGTGCTCCAAGGGGTGACTGTTGCAGGTACATTTATTTTACTTAGAGGGGTGGGGAGGAACATTCAATTTATCAGAGAAAGAAAAATAGTGCTATAGACTTGCAGCAGGAATACAAGGAAGAGGGAGGGGAAACAATTTTTTTTTTTTGCTTCAGAAGAGTGTGCCCCAACCTTTGAACCTACCGCTAGCTTAAAAAAAACCCCAAACTGTGTCAATGAGGTAGTATTACTTTACAGCTGTATCTCTTTATAATGATGGTTTAACGAATAAATGCCAGGAAAAACTGAACTGTAAAAATCAGAGCAATAGTTCCCAAAATAAGTTGCTTGAACTTTCACGTTTCTGTTTCAGATCTAAAAGGGTTTCTGTGCTCAAAAGATCATCTGCTTTCCCTCCAATTATATCAGATACTGCTCTTCCAGCAGAGCCTCATCTTGCTTGTATTCCCAGATCACCACAACTGCAAAAGTATTACTATCCTGAACTTGATTTTTTTTCTGAACCATCCAGATTACCTGACAAATTAGAGTCTTTAAAAAAAATATTTAACAAATACAAAGTAATATAACTGCAAATGACAGTGTGCATGAACAGTATCGCTCCACTTCAAAAAACTTTTTCTTTGCTCTCCTGGCATGCCAACTGCTGGCATTAGAACCCTAGAACATCAAACATGCTCCAGGCATGACAGATTCGGTGCTTAAGGAAGTTTTCCTAGGAACCTGGCTGTGAACTTCAGACCACCTTTCCAAAACAATTGCTATACTGAGCTCATGCAAGAGTGGTATCAAAAAGTACACAAAAGCCCTAATGGTTATAAAGTATTTTGGGGTTACACTTCATAGACCAATGGATAGATACACAGAGAAATCATTATACCTTTGCAAAACCTCACTAAACACTGTTGGTTTTCACAGTAGCCATAAGGAGGGCTAGACATAGAAAAAAGTATTCCAATTCAAAACAAAACCCGAATACTTTTTACTGAATAAAAAGTCAATTTTTTTTGTGTAAAACAATCTTAACTTATCAAGTTAAACTTGTTCTGGAAACAAAATTCATTTTTCAGTTTTTTAATCTTTTCATAACAATGTTTAAAAAGCCTAAACCACATCAAAACAGATGAAACAAAACAGATACATGTTGTATTGAAAAAATGCATTATTTCACCTTCTGAAAAGCAACTACTATTAGTATCCTTAATACATCTGCATGCACATCCACCTGGGCATACAGATAAAGGTAATATAGAAATTACATTGACATTTCACAGTGTCACATTCACTGCTACCTGGGTCACCCAGGGTGAAATTCCCTGGCACCATACTAGCTTCCTGCCCCAGCTTGCCCTTCTCTTTTCTGCTAGCCACATTCAGCCAGACAAGCTTTCAGTTTAAGTCAGACAACAGTCAGCTTTTTAATCGTGTTGGGTCAATTTTTTCCAACAGAACTTTTCTGATCAGCTCCAGTTTGGAAGTTAACCTATACTTGTATTGAAGAAGATGTGTGCTCCTAAGCGTCATAGGCACTTTTTGACATACTTTTCTCTTCACACATCAGTCTCTGGTACTTATATTGGAACAAACATCCTTCCTCCTTCTGTCTTGTCAACTCAGATTTTAATTTCCTGAGTGCAGTGACTTATGTGAATTTCCAAGCCTCCCTGCAGAGAGCTCTGAATTCAGCTGGGCCCTCTGGGTCCTGCTGTGGCTCTGTGGTGGGTGGCAGGCACACAAAAGCACAGTGCAGGATCCAAAGCAGAAATGATTCATGCTGAATTACAGCTCGTGAGACCTCCTCATTAAAAAATTCCACAGGAGCTCTGCTTACTGTGCATGGCATCCTCTAAAATACTTGCATAACATCTGCCACCCAAAAATCATGAACTGTCTAAGAGTGAGCCAGGGTGCATGCAGGAAGTCAGATGGGTTGTTCTGTCATTAAAGGGATAATGTTCTGTCATTAAAGGGATATGAAAAGGATAAAAACCCCAAGATAGGTCAGCAATTACTTTTGTCGGAACTCTGTATCCCAGTCCACATTATAAATGTGTTAGAGCACAAAGATGCTCTTATAAACTGACATAAAGCCACACAAGGATAAGGGAATGTTACAACAATGTAAATGCAGTATCCAGTCTATAAACGTGTATCCAGTCCAGCAAAACTATGCTGCCTTAACAGAAAAATCACAACTATAACTCGGAGTATCATATTTTCACACAAGCAACCTGCCTTTCAGATAACAGCATTTAGACAGCAAATACAAGGCAAAGGTTCAGAAAAACAAGAAGCGAGGGGATTGTGAAGTAGGAGCAGTAGCTCACGGAAGATGAAAAAGAAGGGAGGCACTGAGCACAGCCATTATGCAAAAGTCACTTTATTACTGACCCAATATTATTGCATTAAAGCTACAGGGTAACAGCAAGTTGTGGTTTTCAGCTGACTAGCTACCAAACAACATAAAAAAATTATAAAAACTTATGCACAGACTAGATCTTTACTGAAAAAAAGAACGCATGAAACATTTCCTTTATGGTGGCAAATACCTTGATTATAAATTGGAAGAAACAAAACTGGGAAATCAAGATATAGTGTATATCTAGTGTGAAATAAAACTGCTTGTGCTTAATAGATTGGTAGTACTGTCCCCTAGCACAATCAAAGCAGTGCATCTGGAATTTGCAGCCCCCTGAGTTATCAGTTTATGAAGAGCTGCTTAAGAGACAGAACCATCTGGGGCAATTACAGATCACATATCTTGGGCACAATGGAAAATGATTCCAAGCGACTATGTTAAAATTCAACATAGTTTTTCCTTTGCTTGCTTACCCTTTATTTTTCATCCTCTATGCCTCATCACCCATATATTTGCACTTTTCATCCTGCTTATCTCTTGCCTAAAAAACAAGCAACAGTAGCAATGATTTTTTCTCAGCCTAAACATAGAATAGTGCTGGAGTAATATCCTGTATACTTAATTGGAGGGATTTGGATGCAAATGTTTATAAGGGAAGAAGTTAGCATATTTTTCTGAAAATTTCAGCATATTACAAAAAAAAAAAAAAAATATCAGTTTTGGGCTTGTTCACTCCTTCCCAAGTTATATATATGGTACTCATCTGGGAATAAACAGAACAGAGCATACAAAAAAGTTTTCACTTCTTTAGTATATTCAAATCACGTGGAAGAAATAAAAAGGAAACATACTATAATGCCAACAACATACCATTACAATAAAGTCTATGCAATAAACCGGAATGAAATATAACTATAAAGACATGAATATTATTACACTCCTGACGCCCAATTTGCCAACGTTTTGTGTCAGCACAACTGATGTACAATTTATGCCTTTTTGTTTGTTTTTCCTCTAAAAAATTTTGCTTAGACAAAACTAAATCATATGTGAGATGTCATTTGCAATCCCAGTAGGACTGTAATATGCAGTTTGTCCAATATAAAAGCAATCTTTATTTAAGAAAAAAATAATGTTCATAGCCACCAGGTGACCTGTAAAGGAATCTGTTCTGGAACAAATCCTACGTTCAGGGCTGCTCCTTGGTTGTAAATAGCTTTCTGAACATTCAGCTGAAAGAATTTCAGTTACCTTAACATCCTAAGGGCGAGTTATCCTGCTTGCAGAGAATACTGGGATCTTGGTTCCTTTGAGGAACATAGCAGAACAATTAATCCTCTGAAGCTAGCCCTTTAGCCCCACCTTGTTGCCACCTTTGGGGGCTGCTCCTTTTTCATCCCTAGCAGAAGACACAGCAATGACATATGTAGTAGATATGTTCAGCATGTGTTTAAATAGGTACGAAAGTAGTATCACAGTAAATAAGTAACTCTAAGCCTTCCTGTTGTAAAATAGCCTCAGAAAAGTGCTTCATTCCAGTGCTTCAGTTTAAATTTGCAAGAACTCACCTGGCAAATGTTGAAACAGCAGTGCTCAGTGGGGAGCTGCCACCATATACGTTCAGTGACTGACTTTGTAAAATATCTGCTTCTTTCATTAGTCTCCAGGAAAAAAAAAACAAAACAAACCAAAAATACTAACACCGCTGTTCTGTAGTAACTTGTATAATAACAAATGAATTCTATTTTTACTATACTAAGTAAGGTTTGCATTGTGAGCATCTATGAGCACATGCATTTCAAGTAGGACTACTGTTAAGAAGAAAGAAAAATATTCAAAATAACCCAGTGAAGTCTTAGGATGCATTGATCATTCACTGGGGAACAGAACAAAAGAAAAAGACAATCTCCAAACAAACTGATGGAAATATTTCTGGAAGCAAACACATATACAGAACAATATTGTTTCATGGTACCAAATATTTTCATCATCAGTACCATTAGATTTAGTTTTGCATTTTGAAATTAATATTCTAGTTGGATGTTGGCATAAAATCGAGGTAAATGAAGCATGAAATTGCAGGCAGATATTCTTATGCTATTTGCTACTTAAGTGCATCTGCATTTTTTTCACCAGGAGTTCTCAAATTACTGTACAAATACCAATACTCTATGTTACAGATGGGGAGATCAAGATGTTGAGAGGTGAGGTTTGCTGTATAGGAATAACAAGCAGTGTAGCACCTAGTGGGGCTTAATTTGAACAGTACCACCTCACCTTTCCCATGAGCCGTGCTCACATGGCATGACTGCAAATAACTCTGCCAGTGGCAGGGGAGGAATTGCCAGCCAAGATCATCAACCCTTGCAAGTTTTTATTTCGCTGACAAATACTCTCTCTAGCTGTATGTTGTCACACAAAGAGCATTAAATTCCCTTTGTCATAATAAGCAAGAGACTAGTGAAACCTTCTTGCAGAGTTTGAGCTAATCAAAAGGAGGTGGGTTGGCTTGGGTTTTCTTTCCCTTTGTTTTGTGGTTAGGCAGGTGATCATTTTCGTTTCCGTTCTGTTCAGTGTCTGATGTTTTTCTCCTTCACCCACTCTTATGGCAAGGGCATCAAAACAATTTCGCCATGGAAGGACAATAAAAAAGGCTTGAAGAAGTTAGCTTCTTGGAGATCACACTGCAACAGTATCCCCAAATTTGGTAGACAGCTGAGGAAGATGGAGAGTTGTGTTCAAAGTCCTTGCCTGGGGACTGTTTTCACTGATTAATCATTTACTATAAAATACAGAAATAGCCCCTGGTACACAGAGCAGAATAAGACATTGATTGTAACTTTCTGAATGTTTCATTTTTAATACAGAAAAATTTTTACTTTTTCTGCTTTTTATGCTTTTTGAGGTCTGAAAAGGTATATGCATATAACAGTGAAGAAAGTAAACAAGTAATAGTAACAACTATTTGTAAGTTTGTTTGAAAGTAAACAAGTAAACAAGTAGAAAAAATAAGCTACTTCTAGAAGCTTCCCAGAATTAATCAGTACTTTCAGAGCTTCACCTTTGCAGATTATTTTATAGTAAACTTAAAAGACGAAGCATCCAATGACATAGCATACTGAAGATCTTATTAGCAGTAATAAATGATTATTAATTTGCAAAATAACTCATGATGAGAGAAGAAACTGTTTCCTAAGAAAATCTTCATGTCAAAACCATATTAAATACAGAGCAATAAGAAAAACATTCGGAGAGAAGGAACTGCAGTGTCTGTGTAGTAATTAAGAAGATGAGTAAAAAACCAGCTACTTCCACGAGTGTGCGTTCACAGAGCTTACAAAAATTTGCCAACTACTATGCACTACCAATAAGAGCCAAGGACAAAAAAAAAAAACACAAACTACAACAGAAACCCCCCAAACAACAAAAAAAACCCACAAAAAAACAGACACCAAAAAACCCCACTACAGATGTTTGCAGGAAGGAAGTCTAAAAGCTCAAAATTTGTAAGGGAATAGACTTTCAAATCTATTGAATATCAAATAATTTTTGACCAAAAAAAGGAAATAATCAATTAAAAAAATCAGTAATGTTTGCCATTGTCATTTTTATTGAGAAAGTTAATGCTCAAACCATGAGCTCAGAGTAGTAATTTCTCTTTATTAGCAATAGTATTGGGCTTCAGGCTATGAAAAGAAAAAAAAAAGTTTGGACTGTCACAGCATTGTTTTTAAACCTAAATTTCCAACAACTAAAAAATTAATCTCCAATATCAATGAAAATCTTCAATCTATTCTATTTGCATCTACAGGTGTTCCAATTCCTGCACGTTTCCCTTATTTTTTATATGACATCAATTTCACACACTTATCCTAGCTGATGCAAAATCTTACTTGAGTAAACTGCTACATCATGCTGAGTTTGTATAATCGGGATTTTTTGGATCAGGAGAACGAGTGGCAATTAAAGCTTTAAGATACATGAATCTGGCTTTCCATCTCTGCTCCCTTTCAGCCACCAGCCACTATTGTGTGTACTGTTGGTTACAGAATACTGTATTTATTAACCCTTCCTCATAAATACCTTATGTAAATGCTGGGACAAGATCAACCAGGAAAAAAAGTGATTATTATTTAACTCAGAAAATAATCTATTATCTCTGAAGACTCATAATGTTCATTTCTCAAGAAATAGCGATGCATTAAAAATTAGTTTAATGGTGTTACTTATTTTTTTTAAAGCAGCAGGAACAAGCAAATTAAGAAATATGGATTTGTTTACACTTTTAAGACAGGTATACAGCAGAGGAGGGAAAACTGCAGCAATATTTACTTAAAGCATGAGATAAAAGGATACATTTTATATACAACTAGCAGCCAGACAGAGACAAAACAACAATCCAGGCAAGTATTATAGCTGTAGGGCATAGAGTCAATTTATGAATTCCTGAGAACAGATTGAGGAGATTAAGCATCTTCAAAGAATGTCAGGCATTGTTTTCTCAGCTAGTCTTTTCACATAAGGTCTATCACTACAAGGCTATTCATGAAAAGCATGTTTTATCTGGGAATTGGACTCGATGATCCTTATAGGCTCCTTCCAGCCTGAGAAATTCTATGATTCTACGATTTACACAATTACTGCCTTTTTCAGTATTAGCTCCAGTATAAGCTACCCTTGAGATTTTTGACACTGATTTCTCTTAACCTACTATCTATATTTAGACTACGGCAAGCCCATAACCATGGAAAAGAAGAAAAATCTCAGGTTTAACTCCCAAAAAAGTTCTTAAATCAAAACAACCCTGAGCAGACTCAGCTCTCCAGGGTGCAATGAAAGAAAAAAATAGGTCTTTAATTAAGCAAGACAACTGGTTCATATGCTGCAATCATTTAATCAACATTTTCATCAACCTGTCTTGTCTCTTATCATCACTTCATTTCCTGGAATCGTATAAAGGTTTGGATTGGAAGGGACCTTCAAAGATCATCTTGTTCCAACACTCCTGCCTAGGGCAGGGACATCTTTCCTTAGATCAGGTTGCTCAAAGCCCCCTTCAACCTGACTTTTAACACTTCCAATGATGGGACATCCACAGATTCTCTGGGCAACCATCCCAGTGTCTCACCACTACCAGAGTAAAGAGTTTCATTCTTATATCCAATCTAAATATACTCTCTTTCAATTTAAAACAGTTGCTCCTTGTCCTGCCACTACAAGTCCTGGTAAAAAGCTTTTCTCCATCTTTCTTATGAGCCCCTTTTAAATATTGAATGGCCACAACAAGGTCTCCGTGGAGCCTTCTCTTCTCCAGACTGAACAACCCCAACTCTCTCAGCCTTTTTCATAGGAGAGGTGTTCCAGCCCTCTGATCATTTTCATTCTCTAGACTGCTTCAACACATCTATGGTTTTTTTCAGCTGGGAGCTCCAGTGCTCGATACAGAGCTCCAGGTGGGGTCTCATGAGAGTGGAAAATCCCATCCCTTGACTTGATGACCGTGCTTCATCTGATGCAGCCAGGATAGAATTGGATTTCTGGGCTGCAAGCGCACATTGCTGGCTTATGTCCAACTTTTCATCCACCAGTATTGCAAAGTCCTTCTCTGCAGGGCTAGTCTCAATCCACTCATCTCCCAGTCTGTACTGATATCAGGGATACCCCAACCTACGTGCAGGACCTTGCACTTGGCCTTGCTGAACTTCATGAGGTTTGCATCGGCCCACTCCTGAAGTCTGTGATGGTTCCTCTGGATGGCATCGCTTCCTCAAGTGTATCAACTGCACCTGACAGCTTGGTGTTATCCAGAAACTTGGTGAGATAGCACTCAATCCCACTGTCTGTGTCATCAATGAAGATATTGAATAGTACCAGTCTGAATATGGACCTCTGATAAACACCACTTGTTACTGATCTACATTTGGACATTGCATACAGCCATTGACTGCAGCTCTTTGGATGCAGCCATCCCTCCAATTCCTTATTCATCTGTCAAATTCATCTCTCTCCAATTTAGAGAATTTAGGAAGTTGTGTGGGACCATGTCAAAAGCCTTACAGAGGTCAAGGTAGATGATATCAGTTGTTTTTTCCTTATCCACCATGTGCATTAAGCATGTTAATTAAGATTAAAAAAAAAAGAATGTTAATCAAATGGCCTTTAGGAAGCAAGAGAAGGGAAATAAGGCTGCACTCCTACTCCTTTTTCATAAGCAGTTCTTCCACCAATAATTACAAGGCACTGTGCCCTGGATGGAACAATAGGACACTCGAGAATTGGCAAGAACTTCTTTAGTCCTGTTTTCATGCAAATCCTGAGCTGTTCCTTTAAGTGAACATGGTGCAGCATTTGGTAGCAATATACCTCTGATAGCATTGCCCTTGCCTTACTGGCACATATTTTGCAACAATTTAGAGGCTGGAGACATATGTTGAAATAAAAGATCTGTATATTCATCTGCTGACACAGGTAGATCTTTGATCTCTAGCTAAAACGTATTTGGTAAAAGTAGCACATCATTTGACAACACAGACATGCCTTTGAGACAATATAAAATTCCTTTCTGCAAATGGCACATAAGGTTTAATCAGCACCTGAGAAAGGAGAAGGGAAGTATCTGCTGGCTGACCTGCTCTAGCAGAATTGTCTAACGTAGACAATTTCATTCTTAAGACAAAGCGCCTGTTGATGCAACTCAGCAAGCAATCCCAAATTTTATTATGGAGAAAATGCAAGGCAACCAACTGTCCCTACTAAATCAAAATATCCTGAGCTGCTTTCTGAAACTGCAACTCTCAGTGGAGGCTGGGGTCTGCTAAATTAAAACATGATTTAAAGATTTTAACAGTAATGACCATTTTATAAATAGGATAATGATTTCCCCTGTAGCCAAATCTCTGTATGTGAGACAACAAGCAAACATTTCCATATTTTAAATGTTAACTATTCTGTAGGCATACCTCATTAAAGATGGTATCTTGTTAATGTGCCAAGTCTCAAGTAGCTATACTATAATAAAGAATATTGGGTCATATCCTCAGATGCTGTAAATCATAGACTTCACTTCAGTGGAAGTAACTCAGTGTACATCAGCTACAGATCTAGCACTCTGTTTCTTGCTGAACTTGCACAGACAGAAGTGCTTTGAAAAAGCACTGCATATAATGGCCCTGTCATTCATTTTAGGATTGTATTTGCATGATGACTGGTGAAAGCTGGCTTTTCCTTTGCTTTATTGGTAGCAATTATGGGTGATTTTATGTCTGTTAATAGAAAGTTGTAATTGAAATGGAAAACATCTTTAATTGATGTGGATATTTGTTGTGCTGAGGACTTGATTGCTGACTCAGAAGTTGATTAAGAAACCTTTCTTAAATGACTGGCCTCATATCTCATAGATTTGAGATGATAGCTGAAAGTCTTTTTTGACTGATGTTTGCTTAACAAAAATATTCAGAAAATAAATGCAGCACTGGAACGAATTTCCTGTCATGACCTGTGCTATTTCTATTCCTCTGTACTGCAGTAGTTGCAATACCCCTGAGTTCAGAGTAGCTGCAGTAGTTTTTACCAGAGAAGAAAGGCTAGCTCTTATGAACTAAGCCACCTGCAAGATTTGAACACCATTTCTATCTCAAAGTGTATCAGATGCCCTAAGTCCTTCAGGCAGGTGCTAGTATACACTAGGGAGGCATGGGGACCACCATCTTCACCAGGTCATGGATCCTGGTAGCATGACAGAAAAACAAAGACAAGCTTGATCCCTGCACCAGAGACATGTGCCTGCCTTCTGCCTCTACCCTTTCCGTTCTGACGCACAGTGAGACAGCATACCCCACTGAGACGTCATGAACAAGCACTCAGAACAAACATGTGCAAGAAATTCACAAAAGCCAAATAAAGGCACTTCCATATTTAGAGGTGCCTATACCACAAAAACATTAAATCAGGGCCTGTGAGTGCCCAATGTCAACTTTCAGTCCATTTCTCTTCCTATCTCAAGACAGAATGGGGGTCCCCACCACTGGTAGATTCACTTCTCATGCAGTGTACACACCATTCCTCTCCTTTAGAGAATTCCCGTGCAATTACTGCAAGCCTCTGCTTGCTAGTGACTGCTCTAAGATCACTTGGATCAGACATACCACATTTCTGCAAAGATGGTAGAGACTTCCTTGGTCAACTGAAGAAGCAGCAGCCTGCAGTAAGATCTGAAATCAGCAGCACAAGAACACAGGTCTAACATATAAACAGACTTACATTTCCCAGAGGTCTTTAAAACATCTTCTTGCTGCACTGTAAGAGACTAGCAACAAAGAAAATAACTTCATTCTGGAACCATCATTCAGTACATCTGTATTGCTGATGTATGAGAGTTGTTCCCACTTGTGCTAATCTGGCAATACTATGTCCCTGAAGTAATTTTGCAGAACAAATCTCTATGCCTCCAGAGAAAATTAAGACAAAATGATCGAGCGGTTTTCCTTGTGAGTTTTTTGCACATAGATTTCCTGTTCTTTAATGACAAAACCAATTCTAAATTTGTCTTCAGAATGGGGCCTTGCTTAAAATATATGCGATTATAGAAACTGTAAAATAATAAAAATCTTGCATGAAAAAAATTTATTATTAAAAAATAAATGTGATTTATAACCATCTCTGTTAAAAAAAACCACCCAAAAAACCTCACAACAAAACAAACCACAACCATGAACAGATCCTTCCAAATTTCAAGTGAATTAATGAAATAAATTATCAGGAAAACACTGATAATATATATGTGTATCTAGACACTTTCTTCTAATTAAATAGCTAAGTACTTTTCACAGCAGTTAGCACATCAACCAATTCATTCTTCCCTGATGAATTTTTAAAGACAGGTTTTGGAGGGCTTTTCAGTATTAAAAACAAACAAACAAACCATGAGACAAAGGCATACCACACAATTTGAAACAGGTTTCAGAATTCAATCTAATGCAAGTTTTCTAAACCGAGTATCCCTGGAGCATTCTCTGAAAATACCTGGAGGTAATTATCAATGTCCCAAAAAGTTTCCGAGGCTCAGCTCAGAACCCCTCCCATGCTTTTTTTTTTAATGTTGAACAAGTCTGTCTTACAGAAATAGGCATGCTGTCAGGCAGATGATATTCAAAAAGACTGAGCATCAAAAAGATTGAGCAAATATAATACTGTGAAGGAATCCTGCTTTTACACCAGCTCCTTCACTGAGGATCTGCTGGAGGCAGATGGAAGCTCCCATCTAAGTTGAGAGAAACCCCATCTCTGTCACACTACACTTAAATAGTACCCTTCTCTATCAATATCAACTCTTCCCAGGCACAATTCTGCCAAAGCTCTGAAGAGAAATAAAATTTTTTTTGTGTTTGTATGTCACTTGCTTTCCATCCTCCTATTACCTTCTATGCCTTCCTAGATCACCTCTTGAGTATCTACCGAGGAGTCTGTCCTGTCTTTCCTCCTCTTTGTTCAGGGGGTAGGCTCATATGATCTGTTTGGATCTGACAAATCCTCGGTAAAGACATGGTTCCTAATGTCCAGTCTTAAACTCCCCTGATGCACCTTTGAACCATTCCCATGCATTCTATCACTGGATACCATCACCACCACCACACCCACAAGGAGAAAAAGAAGGGTTCGAGTTGTTGGTGACTCCTTCCTAATGAGGACAGAGGGCCCAGTATGCTGTGTGGACCCTCCTCAGAGGGAAGTCTTCTGTCTTCCTGGAGCCTGGGTTAAGGATGTTACCAGGAAACTTCCTGGCTTAGTATGTTCTTCAGACTATAATTCATTATTGATTTTCCATGTAGATGCAGAGGAATCTGCGACTCACAGCTCAAGATCCATAAAAAGACACTTCAGGGCATTGGGAGGCCTGGTAAGGGAGTCTGAGGCACAGGTTATTTTTTTGTCACTCTCTCCAGTTGTGGGCAATGGGAGGAACAGACAGATCCAGTCAATTAATATATGGCTCCAAGGCTGGTGTCACTGCCATAACTTTGCTTCTTTGACAACGAATTCGCCCATACAACACCACACCAGGGTCAGAGGGACAGGGTGTTAGTAGGGGCCTTCAGCCTGGCTCCCTGAGCCATGCTGGTTACACTGCATTGCAGTCGAAGTCTTATGGAGATGAGCCAGAAGCTCCTGAGGTAGTTGAACTAAACAGAGAAAACCCTGTGAGACACCTCAGGGGGCATTCCCTTAAGAAGGCAGCACAGGCAACAGCCCAGCTGAAGTGCCTCTACACAAATGCATGCAGCATGGGCAACAAACAGGAGGAGTTGGAAGCTACCATGTTGCCGGAAAGATATGATATAGTGGTCATCACTGAAACCTGGTGGGATGAATCCTACGACTGGAGTGTGGCTAAAGCTAAAAGCTGTTCAAAAGGGACAGGTGAGGAAGGAGGGGTGGAGGTGTTGCCCTCTATGTTAAGGAATGGCTAGAGAGTGAGGAGATGTCCCTAAAGTTCTCCCTGGGGTCAGATGAAGAGAGAGTTGAGAGCTAGTAGGTGAGGATTAAGGGGCAGGCCAATATGAGGGACACTGTTGTGGGAGTTTGTTACAGGCCACCTGATCAGGATGGCGAAGCTGATGAGGCCTTTTACAATCAGCTCAAAATGGCCTCACAATCACAGGCCTTGGTTCTTGTGGGGGACTTCAATCACCCTGGTATCTGCTGCCAGCCAGGCATGTACAGTCCAAGAGGTTCCTCCAGTGTATTGACGATAACTTCTTGACTCAGCTGGTGGAAGAGCCAACAAGGAGAGAAGCACTACTGGACCTGGTGCTGACAAACAAAGAGGGACTGGTCAAGGACGTTAAGGTTGGGGGCAGCCTTGGCTGCAGTGACCATGAAAAGATAGAGTTCAGGATTGTAACTGAAACCTTGGATTTCAGGAGGGCTAAATTCAACCTCTTCAAGAGACTGCTAGGAGAAATCCCATGGGATAAGGCTCTGGAAGGTAAGGGAGCTCAAGAGAGCTGGTCAATATTCAAACATTGCTTTCTGCAACCTCAGGATTGGTGCATCCCTAAGAGCAAGAAATCGGACAAGGGAAGCAGGAGACCTGCATGGCTGAGCAGGGAGCTTCTGAAAAAACTCAAGTGTAAGAAGGAAGTTCACAGTGTGTAAAGAAGGACGGACCACTTGGAAAGATTACAATGCCATTAGAGTTTGCAGGGAAGAAACGAGGAAAGCCAAGGCCTCCTTGGAATTAAGATTGGCAAGGGATGTCAAGGTGAACATGAAGGGTTTCTTCAAGTATATCAGAGGCACAAGGAAAACTAAAGAAAATGTGGGCCTGCTGTTGAATGAGACGGGTGCCATGGTGACAGAGGATGCAGAGAAGGTGGAGTTCCTGAATGCCTTCTTTGCTTCAGTCTTTACTACTCAGGCCAGCCCTCAGAAGCTGCAGACTTTGGAGGAATCGGAGAAATTCTGGATAAAGGAAGACTTTCTCTTGGCGGAGGAAGACCATGTTAAGGAGCAGTTAAGTAAACTGCATACCCATGAGTCCATGGGTCCTGATGGAATGCACCCGCAAGTGCTGAGGGAGCTGGCAGAAGTGATTGCTGAGCCACTCTCCATCATCTTTGAAAGGTTCTGGAGAACAGGCAAGGTACCTGAGTACTGGAGGAAAGCCAATGTCACTCCAATCTTCAAAAAGGGCAAGAAGGAGGACCTGGGAAACTACAGGCTGATCAGCCTCACCTCCATCCCTGGAAAGATGATGGAAAGGCTCATTCCGGGCATAATCTCAAAGCATCTGGAGGAAAAGAAAGCTATCAGAAATAGTCAACACAGATTCACCCAGGGGAAGTCATGTCTGACTAACCTGATAGCTTTCTATGACAGCATGACTGGTTGGATAGATGAGGGTAGGGCGGTGGATGTTGTCTACCTTGACTTCAGCAAAGCTTTTGACACCATCTCCTACTGAATCCTAATAGGTAAGCTTAGGAAGTGTGGGATAGATGAATGGACAGTGAGGTGGATTGAAAACTGGCTGAAAGACAGAGCTCAGAGGCACAGAGTGGCACAGAGTCTAGTTGGAGGACAGTAACTAGTGGTGTTCCCCAGGGGCCAGTACTGGGTCCAGTCCTCTTCAACGTATTCATCAATGACATGGATGAAGGGGTGGAATGTACCTTCAGCAAGTCTCCTGATGACACAAAACTGAGAGGGGTGGCTGACACACCAGAGAGCCATACAGTCAGACTTGGACAAGCTGGAGAGTTGGGCAGAGAGGAACCTGATGAACTTCAACAAAGGCAAGTGTAGGGTGTTACACCTGGGGAGGAATAACCCTCTGCACCAGGACAGGTTGGGGACTGACCTGCTGGAGAGCAGCTCTGAGGAAAAAGACCTGGGAGTCCTGGTGGACAACAGGATGACCATGAGCCAACAATGAGCCCTTGTGGCCAGGAAGGCCAATGGCATCCTGGGGTGCATCAGGAAGAGTGTGACCAGCAGGTCAAGGGAGGTTATCCTCCCCCTCTACACTGCCCTGGTAAGGCCCCATCTGGAGTACTGTGTCCAGTTCTGGGCTCTCCAGTTCAAGAAGGACAGGAAACTGCTGGAGAGGGTACAGCAGAGGGCTACAAAGATGATGAGGGGCCTGGAGCATCTCCCTTACGAGGAAAAGCTGGGAGACTTGGGTCTCTTTAGTCTAGAGAAGAGCAGACTGAGGGGGAATCTGATCAATGCTTATAAATACTTAAAGGATGCGTGTTAAGAAGACGGGGGCCAGTCTTTTTTCAGAGGTGCCCAGGGACAGGACAAGAGGAAATGGGCACAAACTTGCATATAAGAAGTTCCACCTAAACATGAGGAGGAACTTCTTTACTTTGAGGGTGTCAGAGCACTGGAACAGGCTGCATAGGGAGGTGGTGGAGTTGCCATCTCTGGAGACATTCAAAACCCACCTGGACACGTTCCTGTGCAACCTGCTCTAGGTGGACCTGCTCTGGCAGGGTGGTTGGACTAGATGATCTCCAGAGATCTCTTCCAACCCCATATGATTCTGTGATTCTATGAGAAGAGATCAGCACCTCCTTCTCACTGATGGGTCCTGCCGGACTGTGCGAAGGCATTGAAAATGGGAGGCTGCCGTGTAGAGTCCCACAGGACAAGTTGCAGAAGTCTCTGAAGGACAAGTTGAATTGAGCCAGTTTCCAGAGGTGAAAGCAATTCAGCTGGCCTTAGGCATTGCCGAGCGAGAAAAATGGCTGGTATGTTATCTCTGTACTGATTCATGGATGGTGGCAAATGCTCTGTGGAGGTGGTTACAGCAGTGGAAGCAGAGCAGCTGGCAGCATAGAGGCAAGAACATCTGGGCTGCTGAACTGTGGCAAGATTTTGCTGCCTGGATAGAGAATCTGGATGTGAAAGTACATCACATAGATACCCATGTGCCCAAGAGCAGGGCCACTGAAGAACATCCAAACAACCAACAAGTGGATCGGGCTGCTAAGATTGAAATGGCTCAGGTGGATCTGGCCTGGCAACATAAGGGTGAATTATTCATAGCTCGATGGGCTCATGACTCCTCAGGCCATCAAGGAAGAGACATCACATATAGATGGGCTCATGACTGAGGGGTGGATTTGACCATGGGCGTTGTTGCACAGATCATCCATGAATGAGAGCCATGCACTGCAATCAAGCAAACCAAATGATTAAAGCTTCCTTGGTATGGAGGACAATGGCTGAAATATAAATATGGGGAGGCCTGGCAGATCAATTATATCACACTCCCACAGACCTGCCAAGGCAAGTGCCGTGTGCTCACAATGGTGGAAGCAACGACTAGATGGCTGGAAACATACACTGTCCCCTGTGCCACTGTCCAGAACACCATCCTGGGCCTTGAAAAGCAAGTCCTGTTGCGACATGACACCCCAGAGAGAATTGAGTTGGACAACGGGCCTTATTTCCAAAACAGCCTCATTGACACCTGGGCCAAAGAGCATGGTAATGGGTCTACCACATTCCCTATCAAGCACCAGCCTCTGGGAAGATAGAACAGTACGATGGACTGTTATAAACTGCACTGAGAGCAATGGATGGTGGGATTGGGATACACATTTAGCAAAGGCTACCTGGCTAGTTAACACCAGGGGATATATGAATTGAGCTGGCCCTGCCCAATCAAAACTTCCTGACACTGTAGAAGGAGATAAAGTCCCTGTAGTGCACATGAACAGTATGTTGGGGAAGACAGTCTGGGTTAGTCCTGCCTCAGGCAAAGGCAAACCTGTCCATGGGATTGCCTTTGCTCAAGTACCTGGGTGCGCTTGGTGGGTGATGCGGAAGGATGGGGAAGGTCAGTGTGTACCTCATGGGGACCTGGATTTGGGTGAGAATAGCCAATGAATGAAATCTTATGATGTGAATTGTTAAATAACCCTTAGCATTCTTACCAGGGCACTGAAATCTCTTTTGATTGACCTTGGACTTCTTGTTGCAACATCATTACTAAGCATGTGAAAGAACAGGAGGGGATAATAATGCAAAGTCTGTACTAAGCTCGTCAGTTTTCTGGTAAGTTCCCCGATACAGATCCCAGGAAGACAACAAATTTTCCTGAAAAGTGACTCCAGTCAGCAGATGTGTGCCTCCCTTTCGCTCAGGATGGAGTAACCTACAACCATAACTTGCTGCTGCTTCTTCTTAGTGCTGGTCATAAT
Organism: Tringa tobata; assembly: GCA_033628505.1. Classification (NCBI taxonomy): domain Eukaryota; kingdom Metazoa; phylum Chordata; class Aves; order Charadriiformes; family Scolopacidae; genus Tringa; species Tringa tobata. The sequence goes on along the minus strand of JAHREE010000297.1, from coordinate 713,016 downwards.
GCAGGTCTTTATACAAGGGGTTGGTTGATCTGACCTTAGTAAGAGAACTTGCACAGATTACTCTTCCTCCATCTCATCATGTCCTTTCTCCACCATGTTCAGAGCCTTATATCTGTTGCATGAAGGTATCTCAGAGGACAAGGAGAGGCTTCTTCTTACAGCTCCATGCAGTATCTTGCTTCCACTCCTATCTGACTGTAATATCACTGCCTTCATCCTGACACCGAACAGATACTGGACCTCCCTCAGTAGTGTCCTACTGAGCTGACTTGTGTGTACCAGAGACGGTACATCTCCATTGGTCTCTCTCTTTCTTGGACTCCCAGATGCTCCTCAGTCTGCCCACATCATTCTGAAGCTCAGCCACCAGGCAGAACAGTTCATCTACTTGGACATACCTCCCATAGATGTGCTTGCTACTGCCCTCCATCAGGCACCAAAGGCACACACTGCAGCCTGAAACCTGAATGGTCACATGCTCTGACTGAAGCTCTGTCTGTGTGGCTGCATTGATTCTACTGGGTGCTGGAAGCTTAGGAGAAGCAGAGGACATGCCATTTTGCCAGGCGGTCATCATGCTGCCATGCATCTGCCCATCCTCTTCACCAGTCTAGACAAGGAATTCCCTTTTGTTAGTTTTATCCCAATACTGCATTCCTCATTTTAGTGATAATAACACTATAGCATGCAAGTCAACAGGACAACAGGTATTATGTGACCACATTTTAGCTTCTACATTAATACTTCGTGTTTAACAACAGATTTATGTTGTTTTCTATGAAGGCATATTAATAAGGCTTAACAACAGCTGGAAAAGGCCCACAGAAAGTCACCTAAGCAAGATCCAAGCTGTTTTTATATCCTTTTAATAGCAATTAGCATCTTCAGAAGGCCTTGTCTGAAAGATAATCAGCTACAAACCACTTCTCATAGTACCTTTGCTTGTCTCATCCTCTCTCTTCTAAGCTGATAAGGACTCTCCAAATGAAAAAAACATGTTTAACATAATAAACAAAACTCAAGATCACTCAGGAAATCTAGCCCAAACAATTGAGAGCATTAAATCTGCAGGACCTGTTACATCACATACTATTTCAAGTGTTCCAAAAGTCTCATCAGTCACATCACTTAATACTAATAAATATCTATTTCTTGGTATATTTTTCATTAGATTCATGTCATGAGTGGGGGAGCCAATAGCAACAATCATAACCATTATTTTCACATACATTTTTGTAAATCTATAAATCATACTACCAACAAGTTTTTTCTGATATATTCCTGGACTAAGAGAACACTATTGCCCACAAAGAGAGCAAAGATCTTAAGACACTGTTTCAGAAGTGAGCATGCTTCTCTTTCCTAGCAAACAGCATGCCAGGAACAGTGTTCTGGTTTTCATGCAAACAGTTTATTAGAAAATAATTTGTATCATCCTTATAAGTATAACCTTCCTTATAACCATAACATTTTCAGTAGATAAGGCAATAGGAATTGTAATATTAAAACGACAAAAAAACTAGTTTTCTACTAAATTGTCTGAAGTCTTCAGAGCTAAGTATCCCATTAATTTAAATTATGACTCCTGAGGAGCAGTAAAATTCAAGCAATACTGTCTTTTAGTTTAATCTTAAAATATTTGCTCCACTTCCTTTAAAGGGCTTGATTGATAGATGAATTAAAAGACAAAGTAATTTAATCTCCTGTAGAAATACAGGAACATTTTTTCAATGGCTCTTGGGTTATTGTGGAAGGATGGCTTTTCCATTAGATAAATAACTGAAATAATTTTATTTTGTACAACTTTTTGGGGGATTCCCAATATCTTTTGGGGACCTTTTGCATCTTGACCAGTTGTCCACTAGCAATTAGCACATACTTCCCCTCCCACATATCAAAGCTCAGTTAAATATGCTTATAAGAGAGTGCTGAGGAAATGGGTGACACAAATTATACCTAAGCAGAAAGCTGAAAAAAAAAAAAGGAGGACAAGCATCACACAAATTGGAGCAAATATACCTGAGCCCTCCCACCTGTTACAAACATAGAAATCGAAGGGAGGCAGGGCGATGACATTAGGCAACATAATGCTTCTTTCAGTCTTCTACAAAGAAGACTAGAAAAAGAGATCTCAAAGTAGTGGAGACACAAACATGGAGATCTGTTATCTCCAACAGCACATAGCCTTTTCAGAATCAGCACCAACACGTTACCAGCCATAAACACTGCTGGTAGGCTTAGGCTGACTGATTACACATCTAGCCCACATATATATGTCCCACATGGCCCATAGACTAGGGGAGGCATTAGAAAGCAGCCCTGAGGAAAGGGACTTGGGGGTGCTGATGGATGAGAAGCTGGACATGAGCAGGCAGTGTGCACTTGCAGCCCAGAAGGCCAATCACACCCTCGGATGCATCAAGAGATGCATTGCTAGCAGATCCAGAGAGGTGATTCTGCCACTTTGCTCTGGTGAGACCTCACCTGGAGTACTGTGTACAGGTCTGGAGCCCTCAATATAGGAAGGACATGGACCTGATGGAGTGGGTCCAGAGGAGGGCCACTAAAATGATCAGGGGGTTGGAGCACCTCTGCTACGAGGACAGGCTGAGGGAGCTGGGGTTGTTCAGCCTGGAAAAGAGGAAGCTCTGAGAAGACCTAATAGCAACGTTCCAGTACCTGAAGGGGGCTACAGGAAGGCTGGGGAGAATCTACAAAGGCCTGCAGTGACAGGATGAGGGGCAATGGCTTTGAGCTGGAGAAGAGCAGATTTAGATTGGATATTTGGAAAAAGTTCTTTACTATGAGGGTGGTGGAACACTGGAACAGGCTGCCAAGGGAAGTGGTTGAGGCCCCTTCCCTGGAGATATTCAAGGTGAGGCTCGACGAGGCCCTGGGCAACCTGGTCTAGTTAGGGGTGTCCCTGCTGCCTGTAGGGAGGACAGACTAGATGACCTTTGGAGGTCCCTTCTGGCCTGGACCATTCTATGATTCTATGATCTCTGCTTCCATCTTAGAGGTCAGCATAGACAGAACAGCTCAATGGTGCTTTCCTGCACCAAACAGGCATGCCTACAGGTCACTCTCTTGTGTAGCATGGTCACCAAGATCTTTTGGCAATGCTCTGGAGGTCAAGTTTAAAAGAAGACCACAGAAAATGGAGTACTGAGTCCACTTTCTGAGACAGCTTCTCCTAGCAAGCTTGGTGCAAAAAAGGAGAGTAAATTTTTTTGGTTTTGAAGAGAACCACTGCTTCAGTAACATATTACCAAAACCTTCCAAATACACAGGTCAGAGCCGTGTGATACTCAGCAGTCAAGAGCCTTATAATCTCATCAGGTGCCTCTAGAGGAAAGTGGTTTATAACCCCCAAAATTATGTTGTGCACCTCCACCCTTTAACTCTAGCTCCTCCAGTCAAGTCATTTAACTGTTTTGGATTCAATCTCACTTAAATCCATACTGCCAAGTGCCAAAATCCCAGACTCCTGCATTCCCTTAGTCTAGTGCTCTTCTGAATATAATACGTTAATTCATGACAAACAGCTGACTGAATAATCAATGTTTCATTGCTACTGATGGCTCTTTTTAAATAGCTCAGGAGAAAAAAAAGGCATTCATTCAATTGTAATCAACTCTGCAAGGCAAAGATTCCAAGGAAAGATTTATATTGATGTCAACTGAATACTGAGAAATTCCTGGAAGTAAAGAAGTTGAGAATGAGCTCAGGTACAATGAGATTTATGCAGCCTGCCTTTTCTTTAGACCTTGTTGGCTGTTACCCTGCAAATAAGGAAGTCCAGCTCCTTAGCCAACTTGTAAGGTGACTGGAGACCTGGGATTTGTTCTTCTCTGTGCACCATTAGGCACACGTCACTTCAGGCAAAGTTTGAAAAGGCAATCAACATAATATCTGTGCAGAACTCGTTCCCATGACCTGCAGCAAAGCACAGGCCCAATGCCCCTAAGACAGCAAGGACCATAATCACTTAATTTCCAACTTTATAGCGTTTACCAGCTCCAAATTAGCCATGTGACCACACCTGTTTAGAAATGTGTCTGAACTCACCTCTTGGTTTTTGCTAAAAGAGACTAGTGTCCAGTTCTCCACTCCTTCCTCACAAATTCTCCGACCCTGACCAGAATAGGGTGCCATTTAAATTATGTATATTTTCTTTACAAGATATGACTTTATCAATCTCCCTGATCATATAAGGTATGGTTTTACAATGCACTCTGGCACTATTTGCTCTTTAAAAGCAGCTTAATCTTTCCTGTTTCTCTAGTTTCTCAACTTCCTAGAAGGGCAATGCAACCAGAAGCAGACCCTCACACACAAAATCTGCTCTTACTGAAATCAGCAGTAAAGTTCACAGCTGTCAGACATGGTCTCAGAAGCAAGTTTAGAAACAGTGAGGTTAGAACATTTCCAACATATAAGCAAAGGCTGTTAACGACAACATTAAAGCAGGTCCAACAATGACTAAAAAGTAAATAAATAACAACATAGAATAGTTTGAGCTGGAAGGGATCTTTAAAGGTCACCTACTCCAACCCCCCTGCATTAAACAGAGTCATCTTCAACTAGTTCAGGTTGCTCAGAACTCTGTCCAACCTGACTGTGAATGTTTCCAGGGATGGGCCATCTACCACCTCTCTGGGCAACATGTGCCAGTGTTTCACCAACCTCATCATAAAAATTTTTTTCCTTATATCTACTCTCTTTTAGTTTAAAACCCTGTGTCCTGTGGCAACAGGTCCTGCTAAAAACTTTTCCAATCTCCCCATCCACAAAAGGTCTCCATCTTTCTTATAAGGCCATTTTAAGTATTGAAAGGGTACAATAAGATCTCCTTGGAAATTCCTCTTCTTGAGCCTGAACAATCCCAACTCCCTCAGCCTTTCAGCGAAGCAGTACCAACTTACCACGAAGCATCAGGTTTGGGACAACCAAGAGAAATACTTAAAGCTGCTTAGTGTAATGGTTAAAGTTGGGGAGACCGTCATCACCCTCTGCTTTACGCATTTTCAGTGCAGTTCTTCCTCTTCAGGTGTTGTCCTACCTACTCCACTTTATGTCTGTTCAACAAATTCCTGTATAAATTCTTCCAAACCAGTTCAGATTATTCTGCCAGCTCCTCAGTTTTTAAATTGCTTTTCATGGCTGACCACTTATTCTTTTTGGAAATACCATCTTTTAGTACTCTTTCCTGCTTCACTGACTTCCTTTCTCTGGCAAATTTTAAACCAACCCTATTGAATTGAGAGAAAACACTCCATTTGTTGAGCATGTGTTTACTTTATCATCGTGGTTCAGCAATAAGAGCCAGTTTCCATCTCCCATCTAGTCATGAGCTCAAACACATGTGGCTCATGTCCTGTGGAATGCATATGTTGGATGCTTCTGAAGTGTTTCCCTTCTCTTTTAGGGATAAGGGGTTGTAAGAAGAATGCGAACCTCACACCATTCCGAACAGAAACTTCATGGCCCATTTGTTACAGAGCAAGGATTAGAAAGAAGAGATTAAAATCTATGGAAAGAGCAGAAACAAAATCTAGTCAACTAATTCCCATATTAGCCTGATTCTGAGGTATTTTTATCCCAAACAATTCTAAGCCAAACATGCCCATTCAATGGACAAATCTGTAAAAAAATGGGACAAAACAAAACCCAAACTGCACTCAGACCCTTGGATAGTTTATGAACATCCTCAGGGCTGAACTAATATCCATCGTTTACAACCCATCGTTCACCATTCTGGCACCAGGAAACAGACACAGGCTACATCAAACCCATTTGACATGGCTGCAATCTCTGTGAGGGGTTACTAAGAACCACAGCAACAGTGGAAGGTCCCTCAGAGTTTCTGCAAAACTGAACTATGTCAATCAAGCAGGTTAAATGTTGTTTGAGACCAGAAAAATCAGCCAAAATGGTTATCAAATTCGACGGCACCATGTACACAAACTGGAGTGAGAAGCGAAGAAAGCATAACGGAGCATCTGGGCAGCCTGGAGGAGCTGTGAGATCTTCTGCATGTGCATATGCAATTGCATGTTTTAGAAATAATCTGTATATACCAAATATCTGAATAGCCATCCTAAACAATATGGTTTTGTACCAACTCCTTTTTATTTAGAAGAATACTGGAAGAATAAATAACTTGGGTCAGAACTTCAAATAAATAGACTGTTGAATGAGCAACACATAACATCGTTTGAAGAGTAAAAGGTCACACTTCACTTGTTCCATCGCATTATTACTGCTGAAACATAAAAGTCAAATGCAATGAACATAAAAATAATATAAAAATACATGGGCGGTTCTGCTTCAAAGGTCAATGTGAAAAAAAAAGAGTACAGCAGAAAGTGGTTGCGTGTGGTTTCTTTGGGTGTTGCTTGGTTTTGGTTTTGTTTTAGTTAAAATTAATGTAGGGACAGGAAACAAAATTAACCATAAGCAGTACAGTTCAATACAAAAGTATTATTCTGAATACAAGGGGAAGGCTCCCAGTATCCAACTTTTTATTATTTAGAGTGTGTCAAATTGCAACTGACAGTGATTTTCATCCAAGAAGCTTCAAAAGAGGGTAAATGAATGTAACGTTTCAGACAAGCATTGTTACCCTTGTTCCGATGGAGGACAAAGCACTGCACAGCTTGATAAAGGGACTATTTATAAGCATCCAGTATTTGCATAATATCTGGCAATGCTGAGTTTTACAAGATGTCAGTAGGTGCTCAGTTATATACTCATAAAAAAATCTGAAAACACAACTCTGTTTTTTTGATTCCTCCCATTCTCAGTACCGTGGATCACACTGACCCAAATGAAAACAGCTTGGAATTAAATTTTGAGACCTGACTCCGAGACATCTCAATCGAGGTTCCCAAGGCTGTGAAAATCAAAACACTGTACCCTTTTAAACCTTACTACCTTGTTCCACTGAAGAGTTCAGTGATTGGATCAGGAAGAAAATCCCAAGAACTCAGTTTCTGTAACCGCCATGCATGCCATTTTATTACCAAGAGCCAAATATTTTGATTCAGCGAGCCCAAGGCCAGTGAAAAAAATATGAAGCTACAGAAATATACATCTCCCTCAGAGTATGCATTATAGAGATATGTGACAAACCTTGCTTGCGTCTTGGAGATGTCCACAGGTGTAAATACATCAGACAAAAAAGCATAATATAGAAAGGCAGTGGTGACCTGCTCTGATCAAAGACCAGGCAGTGAGCAGCACCATAGCATGGACCAAGTACAACAAAGCACAGAAAATAGTTGCTGTCTACTTATAATAAATGTATTTCATGGCACCAGGAGGGAGAAAAGTGAATAACCCATCCTTTTCATGAAAAACTGCTGGCACTATTTTAAACCTATGAATTGTGTTACTTTGTCAAAGCTGTCTTCAGAATAAAAGAGCTTTGAATCTTAGGCCAATGTGCTTCAACTTGTATGCCTTTAAGTCGTCACTGACATAAATCTGTATTTTGGCATCTAAATCCAAGTGGCTTTATTTCATCAGCCACAGCTACTAGACGCACTGACATGACAGAGGTACAAGACTCAATACTTCTATAAATCACAATATTTTTTACTTACACACCTACTTTTAGTATAAAACCTTAAAAAAAAAGATTCTGAAACAGTAAAGAGCAATTGTACTAATAATAGTCAAGTTTGTTCCCAATCGCATGATGCATATAGAAGAGAAGAAACCTTCATGAAAACAGTAGACGCATCATAAAGGTATTTCATAGCTTTTATGAAATTGCTTCAGAGACAAATAGAGAAGTCAAGTCAGGGCTCTAGGTGACTAATCACACTGAATTGACTCATTTTCCAATGTTAATATAAGCACATAGCATAAATATTCTGTGAAAGATTACTATAGTTCAAATACATCAGGACAGATCACAATGTATGAGGTATAAAATAATCCCTTAGTAATCCATTACATACATAGACTTTTGTTCCTAGAAGAACTGAAAATCTAGTAAGAATCAGCAAAAGTATAAAACACTAGGAAAAAACTTTAAAAATCTGTTTTTTAACCATAAGAGCATTTATCTAAATAGAGATTCATCTATTATACAGTAATTTTTCATTAATATCTATCGTTAGATACCTATATACGAGAGAGGTTGATACACATTAAATTTTGAAGTGGTGTGTCTAAATGCAGATCCACAATAAAAAGTTCAATGGATTTCAGTGTCAGTCACAGCAGAAAACTTCAAATTAATTCGAGAAAGGAGAACCGAGCCTCCTTGCATCATTCAGCTAAAAATCAAAACAAGATTTTCCCTGAAGCTGCCAGAAGCAATGGGCTGTCCCATAGCACATCTGTAATCCACAAATGCAATCAGCTCACCTCTGCACTGGAAGAAGAAAGCATGTCTAGTAAGAGTGCCTCTTTTGAAAAAAACCTCTGTGGACAAAACCAAAGAGCAAACAAGAACCACCACGTAGGGCTTAGGAAACTTTAAAAAGTCACTGAAATCTGTGGCAGCCACAGAAATTGAAAAGAGGTTGAAGGGGTCCCTATAGTCTCATAACTTCCAAACCATGTGGTGGCACTGTAGGCTTGCCTGCCAGCAATTTAATTTCCCAGTAACGGGGAGGCTGGGAGAAGGCCACAACAGAAACATATGTTGTCTTTGGCACAGGTCTTTAGAAGCAGTCACCTAAAAAAGAGCACCTCTTTCAAGCACTTGAAGCATGAATAGTGTTATTTCCAACTACCACACATACTTCTTGATGTGGCCAAGAAGGCCAATGGCATCCTGGCCTGTATCAGGAATAGCACGGCCAGCAGGAGTAGGGAAGTCATTGTGCCTCTGTACTGGGCACTGGTGAGGCCTCACCTTGAGTACTGTGTTCAAGTTTGGGCCCCTCAGTACAAGGACATTGAAGTGCTGGAGCATGTCCAGAGGAGAGCCACCAAGCTGGTGAGGGGGTGTAGAGAACAAGTCATACGAGGAGAGGCTGAGGGAACTGGGCATGTTTAGTTTGGAGAAGAGGAGGCTGAGGGGGGACCTCATTGCCCTCTACAACTCCCTGAAAGGAGAGTGTAGAGAGGTGGGGTGTTGGCCTCTTCTCCCAAGGAAATCATGACAGGAGCAGAGGAAATGGTCTGAAGTTGCGTCAGGGGAGGTTTAGATGAGATCTGAGGAAGAATGACTTTCCTGAGAGGGTGGTCAGGCACTGGAACAGCCTGCCCAGGGAGGTGGTGGTCACCATTCCTGGAAGTATTTAAGAAACGTGTAGACACGGTTCTTCAGGGCAAACTCTAGTGCCCAAGATTATTGGTTGTGCATGGGTGTGATGTGGTGGGGTGTTGTATGTGTTGTTGGTTTGGTGGGTTTCTTTGGGTTTTGTTTGTTGTTTTTTTGTTTTTTTTTTTTTTGTGGTTGGACTTGATGATCTCAGAGGTCCCTTCCAACCATGATGATTCTGGAATTCTTATCTGCTTTGAATTAATCACCACTTTAGGTAACTTTTACAGGATTGCTTCTTTAACTCCATGCTCTCTGGATGATTACAAGCAGAAGCATTGACATGTCTTTTCTCTGGGTACTTTTGGCTGCAGAGGAAAGAGCAAATAAGAGATTTCTTTTCTGGTTTTGCATTTCAAGGAGATTTAGATACCTATCTATGCAAATACGCAGACATCTAGCCAACCTTACCCTGAGAATGGCTGGTACATCTCCTAACATTAATCAGAATGCAAAGCTTAAGACTCACTCATTTGTAAAGAACATAATACATCAGAAATCTTAATTTAAAATGCTACCTTGGCTAAACATGTTGAAAACTAACCTCACATTGAATTCCTGCAGTTGATGTTTTCATTTACATTTCATGAGGGACTTAGATCCCTTGTAAGAAGTTTGGGACATGGTGTGTGCATATTTATTTTTTTAAAAAGATTTTAGTGATCAGGTTTTTTTTTTCCCCAAGTATCAGAATTGGCAAGCAGTAGCATGGCTCTCAGCAATTTCCTGTTTAACCCTTTATTACAATACTGTAGATACAGTTTAATTTACTTTGCAAATATCTATTATTGCTTTGTCTGTCTTTAAATGGAAACCTGGTAAACATAAAAGCTGTTTATTTCCACAGCAGCACCTACAAATGCTTGTGTAACCTCTGTTGAAAGTCTGTTCTACAGTTTCTTGCAGCAGTATTTCTTCAAGTACCATAGCTGAGATTCTTGTAACTTCTTTAGTAACAAGTGCTTTAATGGAATTAATTTTTCTTTGCCCTTCCCAGATCTTTACCCATTGGGGTAAAGAAAAACCCCAATGTTACTAAGTTTTCCTAGATCAATTTCATTGTGTATTTACACAGAAAGAAAGTGAGATACATGATAATTTGGGGGATCATATTTTAAAGTCAAAATAAATTAAAATTTATTTCTCAAGCTGTGCCTTTTTAATTATAAGTACTATTACTGGGTGGAAAATATTTACTACCCCATGGAAATTCTTCCTAGTTTCACTTGTGATATTTAAAAAGTCAGTAGTGCCTGTTTGGATCAATGAAAAGCAGAGAATTAGAATGAAAACATCAATGCCATAGACAAGTCTTCTAACAATCAAGTTACTGGAGATAAGTAAGTAAATATCCTCTCTTAACCTGAATTTCCATCTCAGAGTGGAAAATCTTGCCCCTGAAAGTTTAATCAAAACACTTAAAGCATTTTCAGCCATTTGGCACAAAAGATTTGGCATTTCCTAATAGAAACACTATTAAAATCCTCAGTTGTTCTAACAGTAACGCTGGTCTGCAGATAATCATTGCAGATATACAACATAGGGATTTTCATCATCTCTAATCCTCCATTTTAACACAGCTGATGTTTCAGTAAAGTGTGTGGTGGATAAACAACCATTCCACCAGTTTTTTGCTACTGTGAGCTACGCTGCCTACAAAGAACTGTGCACTTGCCTTACTAGGCCCATACTCAGAACTCCACCTAGGGGACTGTATTTTCTCCCTTCTAAAGATCAGTGAGAAATGTTTTCTGCCCTGAAAAGCTACTGTCCTACCTGCTACCTGAAGTTCTCCAACTTACCTGTGTTCCTGACAGTTTTCTTAAGAAGCATGTGCTCTATTGACCTTGATCCATAAATCAAGCAGGTCATGGCCCAAGGCCTCCGTACACATTATTTGAACATCTTTCTTGTATCACATTTCTTGGTATCTTCACCCACTTCAGCATTTCTTGGAACCCCTCATAGCCTCATTATTACAAAGTCTTACATTATATTCAGTTTTAAATTATTACCAAATTCTGGTAGCCCTCAACCTCCCTTCCATGGTATGTATATTCTCTGCTCTCAGAATCTCCCTTTCCTACCCTCGTTTCCACTACATTAATTTCAGCTTCTATAGATATTAACACAGTAATCTTTCGGTTTTGCATCTCTTATATTGTCTTCACTTGGGTTAGACACTTGCAGAAGTTTAAATTAAACTTGCATAGTTTTTGAAGGCAGCTCAATATAAGGGTCTTCCTTTCTATACCAATATTTTCTAAAATCCATCTGAACAGTCTTGAAAGCAGATCTGCTCACACATACAAAAAGCCTAAGCTAACATCATTCAAATATAAACAACACATAAAGGCCTATAAATTGCATAAGCAATATACCCTTCTCATCAATTTGTTACTCGTTTCTGTGCATAAATAACTGGTAGTATTATTAAGAATCCAATTCAACTGACGTGGAAATTACCATTTTTGTGTCATGGACTTCCTCCCATGCCCTCTGTTCTTCTATAAATTTGAAGACTCATAACCACATTCAACAAGATTTAACTAGTACTATTTAGTACTAGAATAGAACTTCTGGGCTATCAGTAAAAGAACTAGATATAAAATGAAAACCTCATAATGAACCAGACGTCATTCAGGAAGAGAGAACACTGAAGATAAACATATGTGGATCCAGGCTACACAGAAAAGGGTTTGCTGGATTTACTATAGAAAAAAGCCCAACAAACAAGTAAACACCCAAATAGCAGATTAATTTATTGCCATGATTTAAACACCAATTTGTCTGCTCTGTGTATCAAAAACTGCACTATCGTTATCAGAATAGAGCATTGGTTTATGACCAGAAAACAGTATCTAACTAGTAGTATGTTTTAATCATTTAAAGTACTGCCACAATATTTGTAAGAATGCGATTGTTACCAAAAAACAAAATTAGATATCAGGCCCTAGTTGTGCTTCATCCATTGAAAGTATGTTTCTGAAGTACCAAAGCTTTCTACTGAACGAACTTCATTTTCATCCTCCAGTTTTCTTAACTTCAAGAGAGCAGTTCATCCACAAGCCATTCCCCTCCCATCAATGAGCAGTTCATACAAAAGCCATTCCCTTCCCATCACAGAGGTAAAATTACCCATCCATACAAGCTGCACGGAATAGAGAGTAATAATGTAATATATTTGGTGTGTACAAGTAAAAAAGTGTTGACTTTTTTGGCCATCCAAAAAAAGTCAACAGACCTTCATGCAAGCGCAGAACTGCAAAATTAGAGCTGAAGTTCATAATCTGCCACTGGATTACTGCAAATGAGGACCATTGCATTGGTCTTCGAGATTTATGCTGGGCCTGAATCCAGCTCAATGTGTCTGTAAGCCTCTAAGTAAAATTACTTTCTTTCTGCATTTGTACATACATGTAACTTAGGCTATGGCAAATAAGATGAATACCATCTTATTAAAAGCCTGGAGTGAGAGTTATTATGCAGATATTTTTCATATAAATATATTTCTCAAGAAAAACTTGTTTCATTAAATGTACTTTAAATTAGATCCTAACTACAGCATAAGAAATGGGTCTGATAGCATCAGTTAAGGAATATCCCCTTAAATGATTTTTCCTCCATAACATCATGAAGTATTCAAAAAATACATTTTGGTGTCCATTTACTAACGTCCCACACGTTTTATTAAGTTGCTGATTAAAAAAGAAAAAATTTCTAATTTACTGAGTCCCATGTAAGAACACATTAGTACTCCAAGCTTAAAGCACACCTTTAAGAGAATTAATTCTGTTTAATAAATGACTTTTTATCAAATGATTAATCTCTTGATTATTTTAATTAGAATTTGCCAAATGTATATTATTTCTACTACCAGAGTAGGCAATGAATTATTTATGCACTTAGTTTTTTATGGCTTACAGGCTTGACAAATTAATTATTCAGAATGACTAAGTAATCTATCACTTTTTCAGTATAAAGAGGGCAAAGTGTAAAAGAATCCTAACAAACTAACTAAATATTGTCTATGTATAGAATGAAATTAAACAAATTAAATTAAAATTTCAGTTGCACACATGACTAAGCGGCAGAATGTTCTTAGGGTGCCAGAGGTTAACAATAATTTGCAATGACTATAATAACATTGTTTCTTGCTTCTAGAAATGTATGTATTTTAAAGTCATTTCCAATGCAAGCTCGGGGCAAAATGTGTTCTTTTTGCTTTTTTCTGTGGCACTTGTTCAATCAAAGCAGCAAAAATAACAGAATTTACACCAGCCTGCTCCATATATGTTTTCCACAGGTGCCAACTGTCAAACAAATTCCTCAATGCACAGGTTACTCCAGTAGCCCGTCTCTGAGGTGAAAATAAATGCCTTCAGGAAGAAATAAAAGCAGGCTCTACTGTGATGTCTCCCCAGTGTGTGCTCCCAAACACCAGCAGCTCTTAGCCCACCTGTATAAGGATCAACATCCAATGGAAAGATAATTTCAGATTGCCACTGCTCCACTGGGTCTCAGCCCCTCTTATTTCCAAAGAAAGCATTACATGCCATTTAAAAAGACAAATGTACTGCAAGATTATTCTGTTAATCCCTACTGAGAAGAGGATACTAGTCTGTTACTCCCTACAGAGAAAAATTAAGCTGGTATCATATTTTGCACACAACATTGAAATATTTTCAGGTAAGAGGACAGAAAAAATTTGAAGATACGCAACAAGGATATCAGGACATCCACGGATAGCAATAAACCCTTCCAAGTACAGTTTAAGGTTACCGCAGTAGCTAGAAAGCGCAAAGCAACACAGATTATTCAAATGAGCTGTACACTGTAAGCATCACTATAGGTATAGCAGTTTACTGATGGTTTATCAGTTAGGTTGAAGGTTGGACCAGATGATCTTAATGGTCCCTTCCAAGCTAGAAAATTCTATGATTCTATGATCATTTTCGTGGCCTTCCAGTGGACATATTCCAACAGGTCCATGTCCTTCCTGTGCTGAGGCCTACAGAACTGGATGCAGTACTCCAGGTGGGGGTCTCACCAGAATGGAGTAGAGGGGAATAATCACCTCCCTGGAACTGCCAAAGGTGGCCCTGGATATCATTATGCTCTTTCTGTCAAATTACAGAGTTTTATAGTATTAGAAATTTCCATCATATTAGTTCTTTGGCCAATAATCAAGTTACCTTTTATCTTTCTCCTGGATAGACAAGCAACCCAATTTATTTAGTTCTTATATAAGGCATGTTCTACAAACACCAACTCAGTTTTGCAATTCTTTGGAGAAAAACACTACATCTGTTTGAACGGTGACAATTAGACTATGCGCAAGCATCAGTAGTGTACCACACATATATCCTTGCTCAATCTGCTAAAACTGAGGTGGCATGCTAATATTCACAGGCTCAGAAAAACAGAAGCAGGTCTTAGTTTTAGCTGCTACTAAGACTACTTTTTCTCCTAGCAGTCTCTTTAAGTAATCATGTTATCTATACATTACATGGAGGATGGTGAAGGCATGAGGAGTAAATAGACTATTAGACATAAAGTGTTCTTGATTTTATTTTTCTTGACAGAAGCTTAGTAACTGAAGGAGAAGCAGGATATGCAAAGTATTTCCTTTAATCCAAAACAAATTATTTCAAAAAAGTCATCCAAAAAAAAAGAAAGGAAAAGGCAAGGTAAGGCAAAGGCAAGGCAACCCCCTTTTATTGGGCTGGCACAGCAAGGTTTTGGTAGCAGGGTTGCTACCGAGGTGGCTTCTGTCAGAAGCTGCTAGAAGCTTCCATCATGTCTGATAGATCCAATGGTGGCCAGCTCCAAGACGGACTCACTGCTTTTCAAGGGTGACCCAGTTAGCATCAGTGGGAGCTTCTGTGATAATATATAGAAGGGGGAAAAGTTGCTGTGCAACAGCAACTTCAGTCGGAGAAAGTAGTGAGAATATGTGAATGAGCAACAACTCTGCAGACACCAAGGTCAGAAAAGGAGAGGTAGGTGATGCTCCAGGTATCAAAGCAGAAAAAACACAAAGGCAGATAACTATCAAGCCACCTGAAGAACAGCCTAAGTGTCAAATTTGTTTAAAGCCTTAGAAACAACTTAAAGTTACAATTCTCTAACTCATTTTTGAAAGAAACCCAAGGTACCCAAAATTTAAATGCTGTAAACAGTCTTTGCTGTGATACAGGCAACTGGAGAATGTAAGCAGCAACTGTCACTGAAAGACAGCAGTTCCTCCTTTTACTTCTCCCCCCTAACAATTTGCCTGTCAGGTCTGCTTTTTCATAGATCATAGGATTGTTCTTAATGAGATCACGACCTCACACAGATCTTTAGCTCTTCCTGTTTATTCTGCTGAAGTGTTTATTCTTCCTGTTTATTTCCTGAAGTGTGTCTTGGCTTCTCCAAAATAGCTGCCAGCCCTCCTGCTTCCCTTAGCTTCCCAACATGAGTTTATAGGCCCCTACAGAACAAGAGAGCAATATAGCCAAACTTCATTGAACATCGGCTAACAATTCCCACCAATATCTTCTCTCAACCAAAGGTCCAATAGAGGTTGCCTTCACTTAAGATTCTTTTTAAGCTTTCAGTAAGACCGCTAAACCACAAAAATACCCCTGTAAATAAGTGACCTTTAGCTCAAAAGTGGACACAAGGCAGCCAGACATGCAACCAGATTTATTTTTCATGACTCCTTACAGAACACACTGATTTTTCCTCTCCTGTGTTATACTCAACCTTTTCCTTCACCATTCACATATTAAGCAGCTCTGCCTCAGAATAATCGGTCTTTCCGGTGACATTTGAGCTGTGCTTTAGGGCTCATTTCAACCAATAATACCAGTACCAGAGTGCTGAACTACCCACATAGCTAATTGGGCCTGGATGATTGTTTCCCTTGCTGTACAACCAAACAGAAAGAAAGATTGTATCTCAAATGCTTTGAGTGTGGAAAGCAATAAAAAAACAATTTCTCCTTCCTCATTCCAGAGCAGCTAAACAAAAAAATTAGGACTTCTGTGTCTGCTGGTAACTAAACACTGGGGGCTTGTGTTACAAATTAGAACTGATGCAAACTACCAGTAATATCAGTCACCTGGGTGCCTGTTGAAATGAGATCTCTTGACCTCTAATCCTGATTTTCCACTACTTCTTAAGAAGACACAGGCATAGAAGCATTCAGCTGGCTGGAAAGGAATTAGCAATAGGTGCAGAAGGAAAAAAAATGCACAAAGGTAGAAGGATAGACAAAATCAACAAGGCAGATTGACATTTTAAACGATCAGAAGACTATTCAGTTCATTTCCCTCCTCTGCCACCAAGTTTCTCTAGAACCTTGAGCAAGTCAATCATGCTCAGATTCAGAGGCAAGTAACTCAACAGTTTGTGCCAGTGGCAGTCCTGAAGCACTCCCAATACTTCCTGCCAAGCCAATCCAGAACTGATTAAGCTAAGACTTATGTTAAACTTCTTGCCAACACTTGACTAAATGTCACCACAATTTATAGGCCAAGGTTTCTCCTAGCTATAGGGCGAAATCTTGCCTGATATGTAGTTTAAAACACACTTAATGTATGGGACACCTAGAAGACAGCAAAAGTAAAGGCAGCTGCTGCCCATTTCCAAGCAGACAGCCCATCCATATAGAAAGCTGGCAGCCTATGTTTCAAATTCTTTTTATGTCTGATGGGATTTGAATTCAGAATTCCCAAATCCCTAGTGAATGACATTGCTGCTATCACTTTCAAAACTTTGGAGGAGACTCCTGATGAACATTCCATACTGTACAGAATATTTGATTATTCATCAGCTCCTTAAATCCAGTACGCAAGATGCTCACCAGGAATATCTGCATCCTGACCCCTGCTGATGTAACTAATTAATTCTACAAAAAGAATTCGGATTAGAGTGACTGAAAAAAGCTCAAGTCATGATGCTTTATAGTCAAGCATTAAAGACTGAAAGTGTGAGAAAAAGAGCATGAGCTGAAAGCCCACAAACAAACAAGTGTTTGGAATTTGAATGTCATGAAAGCTGGGGAAAGAACTTCTGATCACTGTAGGAAAACTGAGAGGTGGGAGAAAGTGTCAGGATAGAGGTGTATTCTTTATGTTATGTTTATGTATTCTACAGAGGACTGCCCTGAGATTTAGCACAGATCCTCTGACACCTAAGAATCAATTTTACATTGGAAAGTTGGAGAGATATGGAATTCGTGGGTGAAAGCTAGATGAAAAAGGAATTGGCTGAATGGTTGCATATAGAGCTTCAGTCAATGTTGAAGTGCTAACCAGTACTGAGTGGAGTCCCTTAAAGGTTTGTAGAGGGGCCAATACTATTTAAAATACTCGTTAATGACACAGAGAGTGGGATTGATTGCATCTTCAGCAACTCTGTGGTGCGGTTGATGATACACTTCAGGGAAGGGATGTCATCCAGAGCAACAATCATAGACTTTGGGAGTAGGCCCATGTGAATGTCATGAGGAGATGCTCTTATGGAATTGTGTTTCCCGTTTGCCTGAAGGTGGAGAAAGGTCCTCCATCTGGGCGGAGCAATCCCCAATACCAGTACAGAAATCTACAGAAAAGGAAAGTTTCTCCTACCTTCATGGTTTCTGTGGCGGTATACTCTTCCTGTTTTGCTTCCCCCGCCCTCTACCAGCCCCGGCTCCTGCTCAGGCCTTGGCCACCATGGCCATCACAACAGCAGTTGTGATAACTTGCACCCGGACTTTGGGGGATGGCTAGCAACATAGTCAAAATACTGTCTGGAGTGGGGACCTAGATATTTTGTTCCCATGAGAATATGACTATAGGTCAATTATCTTACTGTATAAATAGTGGACAGCCCGAGAGCCCTTTGAGCTCTCCTGTATGGCAGCGGGCTGCACGCCAGGATCTCCCCTTTTGTGAGGACGCTTGCTTAAGGTTCTACTCCTCGAGGTTGAGAGATTCCTTGCCGCAACAGATTCTCAGTAAGTGACTAATAGCATGCTAAACTTTGAAATCTTAGCTAAGTAATGTAAAGGATTGATTGCGCATATATAATCCTTTAGACATAAACCGTTGACCAAGTCTGGGACTAGGACTGGATCCAGCCGCACCCAGACTCCTCTCTGAGAAGGAGTTTAGAAAGCAAGGGGGTCCTTTCTGAACCTCGTGACTCAACGGGAGGGTCTCCCTGACAGTGTGTCTGACCCTGTCCTCTATGCAGTAAATAATAGAGTGTACCCTGACATCGAATCTCGTAAAACATTGTCGCATTTACTACTGGTTTTATCGCACTTACTACTGATTTTGTTAAATCACTGTTTCACCTTAATAATTATTTCACACTCTAACTAGTGAAGCTCATCACTTAATCCGCGTCAGTTTCCCATATGAAATTATGTAGAATTTTCTGGCTACAGTTTTCTTTTTTCTGAATCATTAAAAAATTTCTGCTAAAACAGTCTTCTGTAGCAGTACCTCTGCTGAAAAGTGTATAGGTAAGTGCACACTGGAACTATTGAAATCATTTACCTTTGATTAGCACCCCCCCCCCCACCTCTCCCTTTCTTTTTTGTTCCACTGGGGCACATGCATATTTACCTCTCCCCTGAACTATGGGCAGTTCAGCATAAACTGCTGCAAACAGCCCAAACCTACAGCACTTCTCATTGCATCGGGCAGACAGTACTGTGGTACCTCCTCACTGCGCCTGGGATTGATTCTGGCATAGCCCCTGGTTTATTCGACTTCTTTCCACAATATTTATGCTATGATTTGCTAGACTTACCTTAGCTGATATCTCTTAAAACATAAGTTTTATACTTCCGGATACAATTTTCTGATATCAGGAAGCTCAAAAAGTGTAGGAGACTTCTCTGAAGACCTCTAGTCTCCTTGTAAGAAAATGTTTCCACCCTGCTGTCTTGTTTTTGCCTTAGTTGGTGACACAGAACCAGCTGCAGCCGCGCTCTGGCCATGAAGGGAGAATGGAAAGAAAAAGGCAAAACTCATTGGTTCAGACAAAGGCATTTCACAGAACAGCAAAGGGAACAAGAACACAACACCACTCACACTGAGAGAGGAATATACAACCACAATGATGATACCACCGCTCGCTGACAGGATCCAGGATGCCCCAGCCCACTCTGCTCCCCCTCGGTGACTGCCTCTGCCTCCCCCGTCAGCTCCCGGGTACCCCTGGGCATGGCTCCCATGGGATAGGATACCTGCGTCCCTCCTGGAGCCTGGGGAGAATTAAGCATGTCCCCGCCAGAACCAGGACAGTTGCAAAGCCCAGAGTGGACTTACTATGTGTATTATTCATCCTAGTCCTTAATGTAGCAGGTCTTCCAGGAACATATAAGTAGTTTCTCTGAGGCAAACTCAAGTATGTATCTCCATTTGGAAAAATGTAAGGGCAAAGAAGTGAAGAATAGGAATCTTCATAATCACTGAGTTCCTACTACCGTGTCTAACACAACTACAACTATCTATGACAGATTGAAGAACCAAAGTTTCCCAAATCTCAACCCCCAATACTGCATCCAGAAAGGCAATTTTTCCTCTTATCTTTCCTATAAAATACATAGCCAAACAAGAAACAAATTCTAAATATCCTTCCAGTAAGCCTTAAAATCTGAAACACGTGAGCAAGTTCTGAGCCTGTTCAATACCTCTCCTTAAGGTATCAACAAAGAAAACTACACATGGCTACAGTGTGAACATTGGCTTTTTCTTCTGGAAGCCTGTGTGGCTGAAGCCACAGCTGAAGCAGGCCAGCTTCTTCTTTCATGCAGGGGAATGGAAAAATCTGGATACCAAGATTTGTTCAGGCACTGGTGAACACTTCAGGACTACTCCTCTAAGTTTAACGAGTCCACAATACAAAACATTTTGAAGAGTACCAAGTGCTTTGCACTGTGTAGGGTTAACCACCTTCAGGCAAAAGGGGAACACGCTTCCATAAGAGCATGTCTTCAGACCAATGTTAGCTCTTATTCCCAGAAGGGCCTCGGTCCTTAGGATTGTGAAATCCAAATAAACAAACACAAAAAGACTACTGCTGTTCAAATAACCTCCAAAACAGCATCTGAATGAGGGAGGAACTATTGAAGAGAAAGAGAAGAAAATCCTTACAAAGAGGATCAGCAATTTTAAAGACAAGGATTCGTTTGACCAAATGAATGTATATGAAAGGTATTGTCACTGAAAATCACAGAATCACAGAATGGTAGAGGTTGGAAGGGACCTTCGGAGATCATTGATTCCAACCCCCCTGCCAAAGCAGGTTCACCTGGTTGCACAGGAAGGCATTCAGGCAGGTTCTGAATGTCTCCAGAGAAGGAGACATGACAGCCTCTCTGGGAAGTTTGTTCCAGTGCTCTGTCAATCTCAAAGTAAAAAAGTTTTTCCACATGTTCAGACGGAAGTTCTTGTTTTCCATTTTGTGCCCATTGCCCCTTGTCCTGTTACCAGGCACCACTGAGAAGAGCCTGGCTCCATCCTCTTGACACCTGGCCTTTAGATATTTATAAGCATTGATGAGGTCCCCCTCAGTCTTCTCTTCTCCAGGCTAAACAAATCCAGGTCTCTCAGCCCTTCCTCATAAGAGAGATGCTCCATTCCCTTGATCAACTTCATAGCCCTCCACTGGACTGTCCCCAGCAGTTCCCTGTCCTTCTTGAACTGGGGGGCCCAGAAATGGACACAGTACTCCAGATGGGGCCTCACCAGGGCAGAGTAGAAGGGCAGGATGACCTCCCTCTATCTGCTGGCTACTCTTTTCTTGGTGCACACCAGGATGCCATTGGCCTTCTTGGCAGCAAGGGAACACTGCTGATTCATGGTCAACTTATCCACCAGGACTCCCAGATCCCTCTCTGCAGAGCTGCTCTCCAGCAGGTCAGTTCCCAACCTGTACTCGTGTGTAGGATTATTCCTCCCCAGGTGTGGCACCCTACTCTTGCCCTTGTTGAATTTCATTAGGTTCCTCACCACCCATCTCTCTAGCCTGACCAGGTCTCACTGCATGGCAGCACAGCCTTCTGCTGTCTCAGCCACCCCTCCCAGTTTTGTGTCATCAGCAAACTTGCTGAGGGTACACCCTGTCCTCTCATCAGGGTCACTGATTAGTATATCCCAGTACTGATCCTGAGGAACACCATTAGTTACAGATGTGGGAGATGGTGTCAAAATCTTTGCTGAAGTCAAGGTAGACGACATCCACTGCTCTCCCCTTATCCACTCAGCCAGTCATCCTACCATGGAAGGCTGCCAGATTGGTCAAGCATGATTTCCCCTTGCTGAATACATGCTGACCAATCCCGATGACCTTTTTTTATTCTACACGCTTAGAGATGATGGCCAGAATGAGCCGTTCCATCATCTTTCCAGGGATGGAGGTGAGGCTGACCAACTTGGATCCGCCTTCTTGCCCTTTTTGAAGACTGGAGTGACATTGGCTTTCCTCCAGTACTCAGACACCTTTCCTGTTCTCCAGAACCTTTCAAAGATGATGGAGAGTGGCTCAGCAATCACTTCTGCCAGCTCCCTCAGCACCACCTTGACATCCCTTGCCAATCTTAATTCGAAGGAGGCCTTGGCTTTCCTCGTTTCTTCCCTGCAAACTCTAATGGCATTCTTGTAATCTTACTAAGTGGTCAGTCCCTTTTTCCACACACTGCAAACTTCCTTCTTACACTTGAGTTTTTTCAGAAGCTCCCTGCTCAGCCATGCAGGTCTCCTGCTTCCCTTGCCCGATTTTTTGCTCTTAGGGACGCACCGATCCTGAGGTTGGAGAAAGTGGTGTTTGAATTTTGGTGTTTAGGAGTTCATCATTTATGTTTTTAGACAGAGAGTTTGTCATTCTCTTTAGAGAGGTACTCTAAAATCCAGAGAATTTCAGTGCCATTCGAAGAGGGAAATTTCATTTGAAGTTTTCCAGAGTTGCTGCTAATTTCCACAAAAGGCACAGAAACAAAAGATTTTGCCCTGCCTGTTTTTACCCTTTATTTAATTAAAGCATTCCAAAGTTTATCAGTGACATTCTAATAGTAAAATATAAAGCTTATGAAAGAAAAAACAATGTCAGGCTGTGTTAGATTGCAGGCTTTATGCAATCTAGCTTCATGCGCTTTGAGAACTGGGACATAACAGAGCAAATCTGCTTATGAAAGCTGGCTGTTGCTGGCATGCTACCAGGGGACCAAAGATAAATAAATAAATCTGAGGCTGTAATTAGGTGGTGTACATGCAAAATAGCCCTCTGAGCAATGTTTAACACCTGCTGCTCTAGTTGATACAATTTTCCTATTTTTGTTCACCTTCAAGGTTTGATAAGCATGCAGGAAGATCAAATAAATCACTATTTCAGCTTCACATTAATGTAGCAGAAAGATCTTTTTTAAGCCTTTATTTGGTGGAGAAGACAAACTCTAAACTATGGCAGTCACCAGGTGTCAAACTCACTATCTCATCCCGCATGCCTCTTGCACGCATCAGAAAGAGCCAGTCCCGTGACATAAGGGAGTCTTTTACTGTATTTCCCATTGACGTACAGAGAGCTCATAATTAAATTGCATTTTTTTATTGTCATATGACAGCTCATTTAAACATTCCTCAGATGCTTAAAAGTAGCCATTCTTCAAACTCCACAGATTTTTGGTTGGCACTGACAGTCAGTCAGGCAGTGACAATATCCTAGGCTACCATGTGATTCTAAGCAAATAATGGCAGGCTTCACATCATCTACATAACCCAGTCAGGATATTGTTGTGTTTATTTGTTTTAAACACTCCATATTTTAAACTATTCCATATTCAACACAGCGTTATATAATATACTTGTGGAATTTACTGGTCCTGTGATCTCTGTGTTCCACACGGGGGTTGTAGTTATTCCAGCTGCAACGTTGCAGTTCTCTCTGCAATATTCTGGAGTAGTGTGAGTTTTCTGTGGCCCTGAAAATTACTCTATGAACCAAGGTAGCAACAGACTTCTACAAGTTGCCTGTCTTACTATCCAATCAGTGGATGTGAAAGTCCCATAATATGAAATCTGTATGTCTGCCTTGCTGGTAGACACTACTGCTGCCTGTCTTGCTAGTGTCTATCTTGCACTATTGGTAAAACTGGAGAACTGATATTTACAGTACACAGTGAACAAATAGTTTCTATGTGTTGTAAATCCAGTTTGCAACTGGCACGAGTAGAATGTCTTCTGACATCAGTTGGACAGAATCATGATGCAACTCTTCTAGTAATAACCATTTTTGAAGCATAGTTCTTTAAGTAACGGACATTTAAAAGAAAATGTCGTGACAGTGTGGGTGTCAGCAGATATGGTTACACTAAAACTGCTCATTGTAAATTCTCAATTATTAGAGGCCACCTACAGCTTAACTGTATAAGCTCTCAGAATGCTCTCATACTTGCTTTCTCCCTTCTTCACAGAGAAGCACTCCAGGTAAATGGCTTTTCTGGTTGATAGCTGCTTTAAAATCAAAAAACTTTGCAAGAAGATGTGACACATCTCTTGGGCATTTTAAAGGCAAATGCCACCCCAGTGAAAGCCAGCAGAAACTTCTGAAAAAGCAGGAGAAACTGAAATTTTCCAAGTCTCTGTTCAAGAGAGCTGAAGCAGTTCAATTTTAGCAAAAATGTGACTGACCTCACAAAACCAAAAAAGACTTCAGAACATCAATCAAAATTTGCACTTTTGTTGCTCTTAATGGTTCTGAACTAAAATATATAAAGATTTTAAATAAGCTATAAACTTTTTGTTGGAACTAAGCCATTGTTGCCATCTTGTATTAGATGGATTGCTTAAAATTAGAGGTGGGGGTGATAATATTTATGTGTTACTTCTCCTGTATTAACACTTTCTTTGTTGTGAGCCTCAGTAATCTAAGGTTTAGAGATAGCCAGCAGTTCAATCCATGCAAAGTTTCTAAGCTCTGAGCCTCAGATGTCAGGCTAAAGAATAAAGGGCTATGGCAAATGAAGCATTCCTCAGATCAGATTTGGCCCTACTCTCAGATGGAGTCACTGTGTGTAATAGCTCAACCCAGTAGTTGGAGTAAACCGGTACAGCTCTATTGATATAGCTGCTCTAAAATGCAGCTGTCATTGCTGGAGTCTATACAATTTCTAATCTTCTAGAACGCTGCCTTATAACTGTTGTCTGCTTCATTGACTCACAACTACAATTTGGCCAAGCATGAGTGTAATTTTGACATCCACCCCTTAAAATCCATTATCCTTTGCAACAGTGTACAAAATATTGAAACATAAAAAGTGAGGGAAAAAAACCTGAACAACCCTATAAGGGTATTATTCCAAGCATCTGTGTTAACTTTGCACATATCTTTTCTGTTCCCAATTTGCTATGAACAGCTATCAACAGTCTGCTGGGAGTTGGGAGGGGAAAGATGTTAAAAGCTCACAGCTTGCTTTTTAAGTGGGTAATATCGTGGACATACTGCTGGAATAACACTGGGATCAGCAATCCTCTGATTATTGTTGAAGCTTTTCTTGAATGTTTAAAACACAAGAACAAATGACAATAAGTGTTTCGCATATTCTGTGTCCAACAATAGCTTTATTTATTTATGTAACTAGGAAATAAAAGGTAAAAATATTTAACAATTTTTAAAACTTTTTTGTAGCTACGTGGGAAATAGGTTGATGAAGCATTTCAGCACTGAAATAAACAAGCTTTGTTTAAGAAAACAAAGTATATTTGCCCATTTTCAAGAGCAGAAACCCTGTTTTAAAGAAAAATAGACACATTAGAACATGAAGTTAAAAAATGAAAGGGTGTCTCCATGCTTATTCTTTTTTATCTCCAGAGATAGACAGCTGTTGAAATTGTTTGACCAAAATGTTAGTGAAGTCACTTGTAAGACAGTTGCCAGGATGGTTATGTTCAATGCCTTCATTATACTCCCATGTTCCCCAAATTTCATTAGTAGCCAAGTTTTGTTTTTGTAAATCCTAAATTGTTTTTGTTCATGTTTAAACTTTTCTCAGGAAACAAGAAAATATAAATAATTCCAGAAAAGTATCTTTTCAAGTAGCTCAAAGTCCCGCTTCTAAAAGATCTCCTGCCACCCCAGAGCCAGAAGGCCTGTACAGGACAGTTAACTGACTGGGTAGCTACCAACATTTCTACTTTTTATTTTCTTCTAGAAAAATAGGTAATTACTTCATTTTTTCATTTTATCTTTACACTCTCCTGGTATATAATAGCTTATGGCGAGCTCTAGATTAGTCATTTCCTGGCACTTTTTGACCTTTTGGGTAAAGAATTCTCAAACCAAAAGCCCCTACACAGATTTTTATTTGCCAGGAAATATCTGACCCTGGAACCAATTATTGGTTGATTATTCTATGTATTTAAAACTATATAATTAAAGAGACTCGGTGGGCTGGACCATGCCACCTGTTCTTTGCCAACTTTTAGGAAGAGTTGTTAAAGCACTGAATTTACCTCTTTCCTAGGCACTCCATACACTTTTTGTAAAATTTCAGGTTTTCTACATGCATATAACCAAGCAGCGAAAATGCAGTCCTCTCCTCCCTGCAGTTTTTGTAGTATTTCTGTGCCTCAGTAGCAAGTCAATGTTAATTGTAAAGCTGCACCGAAGACAACTCGTGCTTTATTGCCATATTTCCTCCTTTGTCCTACCAGAGCAATCAGCCGCTGCTGCCGGCTGCTTCACTTTTCTGACCCTGAAAAAGTTGTGGGCACTCTCCCCTTTACCCCTGCCCCCCATTCAGGAAAGAAATCCTACAGACAATCTTACTGTTCTTTCTTCATCTTTTCTTTTCAGCTTCATTTCAGCTATGGCAAGAAAAAACTTTCCCAGCCACTTTTTAACTGCTTACTGCTGCCTCAGTGCAGTTAGTACCACCTGCCACTTCCCAGTTTATGACAAGGTTTTCTGCAAGTCTTAATCTTGGTTAAGTTTAAACACGTCATAACACCGTAGCTCTGATACTTCTGTAAAAAGGAAAGATTCCCTCAAGAAGACATGGGGGGTCAGATCCGTTGTTGAATTTTAAACAGATCTATAGCAAGCACATGAGTGGAAGGTATTAAAAGCCGTTGGCATCTGCTGAAAGGCCAAGTTTCTGTTACCAAGAACTGCTTATTTTACAGCTTTTCAAACCATAGAACAGCAAAAATCCTCTTTTCTCTCCCCCATATCCTAAGAGTGGAAGGCGAGCATTCAGATGCTGCAGCTCCTGCATGTCCTTTTTCAGCTTCCTCCTTTTTAGTCTTTTATCAGGGATACTGGGCAATAGACACCTGCCTTTTACAGAAGCAAATTGGTCTTTTGTTATCTGCACACCTCACCACCATCTTAGCTATTGAAACTTCTCTATTTAAAGGGCATGGTCTTTTAGACCAACACTTTTCCTCTCACAACTAACAGGGGAGCCATTTCTTAAGCACTGCCTTTGTACATCTGCCCATCTTCAATCCACAGCAAAAGCTCCAGTACTTAGCCATTCTCAACCTCACACTCCCACACCCCCGCCAGTGTTTTTCCCCATTGTTTTGCTCCAAAGCTTGGTGACAGAAAGAGCAGTTTTCTTGTTAGCAGCTGGCCAGAGCTGAACCATATTCCCTCTACCTCGTTTCTTTCCTCTTCCTTTCTCTCATAGATAAAACTTCTACAGCACCTCAGTACATCCATTTATCTTAGTCTCCCATGCTCAACCAGCTTTCTGTAGTCTTTGCTGGGCAGAAGCATCACAATTATCCTTCCCACTGCAATTCCCTCCTCAGCCTTTTTTTCCCCTCTGACACTTACGTCTTTTCACTTTTTTCCCTTTACTCCTCCTTGTCCATTGCTGCTCAGCATTTCTTGACACATTTCTGTCTTATAAAAATATCATCTAAGCTCTTAACATCACTGTTTTGTTAAAAGAAATTAATCTGTATGGATAAATCTGTAATTGGATGACTTTGAACGGAATAAATGCACTTAAATGTGGGGCAGAAGGATGAGAAGAAACAGCTTGCTTGTGGCAACTTGACCACTGTCTCCAAGGGAAGAAGGAAAGGATGAAACACAGTGATTTTGTCCTACAAAAAATATTTTATGCATTTTAATCTGCATCCGTAGAGAATGGATACTCTGATATATTCTGTTGCACATTGCAATGTATTATCAGTATGTACCTCTTCTACTATGGAGAGTAGTATTCTATTATAGTCCACTGGTGAACATGCACTAAATATCCTTGGCGTGAGTTGCAGTAGATGTGAGTGTGTTAGTGCCATGCCCCAGAAACTGTCGTTCTTTTGTTTATGCTGTTAAAGACCATTAAATTTGTCTGTAAATTCCCATTTCAGTCCTTGGTGTTTTGGCCACCGTCTTATTCTCACACAGTTCCCCTCAGCTATACATGATTCCTTGTGTATAGACAGCAATGTTTTTAAGGAGTTGTGGTATTTTTTGTTTGACCAATTGATATAGCTTGAAAACACATGATCTTTCAGCAAAAGTCTTTAAATATTACCTGATTTTTCACAATTTATCTCAAATAAGTAATCCTTTTAGATGTTGCCCTAGTTATATCTTTAGAACATCTTGTCTACACTCCTTGTACCATATCAAACACAAACCTTCATGCCTAGAGGTGGACATGCTATGTGGACAGGCTAAAAATACCCTAAGTTTAAGTGCATTTATCATACTTGTATTCAAGGAAGAAGAAAACACAGGCTAGAAAACAAACTTCTGCTGACTAAACCAGCTTGAAACATTTTTACTTTGTTCTTTGAAAACATGCTCTCTAGAAACACTGACGTAAGGGATATAGGAAGGAAAGAAAAGAGCATTGGAAACTAGATGAGAGGGAAGATACACCCATCAGCAATTTATAGACGTGCTTAGTTTGATGGGCTAACTTGGATACAGAGTTTCAGCATAGCAGTCATTCTGTGGAGAGCTCAGCGTTCTTTGAAATCTGAATGTGGAAAGGAGATAATTCACTGTTGCATATTGCTATCACCTCAGAACTGAATATCTCTTGATGTGGCTTAAGCACGAAAGGGGGCAGGAAGACTCTCTCTGCGATAGCACGTACCAGTTCTGAGTCCGATCATGTTTGTGTACAGACCTATACTGCTGCGCTCGTGAATATTGCTCTCAGAGTCTCAGAGGTTATTAGCCAATCATTCAATTGGTTTCACTTGGATAGTGTTGTGATGTCTGCTAGACATCTCCTAGATGTTCTCCCGGACTGCATATCTCCCGGAGCTGCATATCTCCCGGATATGCAGCTCAGTGGAGCAGGAAGGGATAGTCTCCAACAGGCTGACAGCTCCTAGCAGCAGAGACAGGCTTAGTGACTTTCCAAAGACCAAGCAGCTCTGTGGCAGAGCAGGGACAGTTAAAATTGGGGCCTTCCAGAAGTACAAGCAAGAAACAAGAATTCCTCATTGTAGTGTTTAGAGTCAATTCCTTGTCCCCTAGGGTCATTGCTTCAGGAATTCTGATACCACAGGATCACATAAAAACATGCCATTCCATCAGTATTAAACTGTCCTTCTTCACGGCTCAGCAGCAGATGCCAGAACATATTCTCTGAAACATGAAAAGATTTGGATTTTTTTCTCTGAAGAAGCAACATCTGCCTGATAAAAATCATCAGGGTACAAGCATTGAGGGAATACCATGTTGGGGAGCACAGGCTCATGAGTCTCTTTCACAAAAGTCTCCCTATTCTTTCAAAAAACAATTGACACCTTCTGTTTCAGAAGAGTTAATATTGTTGTCTGAAAAGGGGATTCGTGCCCGGTGTGGAATTAACCTATCTCGCAGAGTCAGGAGAGATACTGTGTTTATTCAGGCCTGAGTGCAAGGTGGATTTTCCACAAATCAAGCACACCCCATGCCAGCTTCTTGGTTATATTTATATACAAAAGTTATAAGTACACTCCCAATTACAATGATTGGTTAGTAATCTACATATGATTATAATATCTGCTGTGTCATTCTGTTCAATCACTGCTCCTGTGTAGAGGAAGAGTCTTCACCTGGGCAAGGGTCTTCTTAACCTGTGGGTGTGTCTTTTAGTACTATAATGAAGACAGTTTGCTTCAGGACACCCTAAAAGTAAGTCTTGTTGTAAGTTGGGCAGCTGGATAGTTACCTTGCCAGGTTGTCCAATAATTCATCCTATATACAGTTGATCCCCAATATTCCCCCTTGGTAAGGTCCAGAGAACAGGGACTTTAAACAAAACAGCATTCTACTTATTATTAGTTAATTAAAACTAACAGAAACAATACTACTTCTAGATAAACTAACTTCTTAGGTCCGGAGGCCCCAGATAAGTATCAAGTTACCTTTGCCCTTGAGTCTAAATAGCAGAGAGCTCATTGCTGCAGAGAACTTGCTGGTTATCATCCAGGGAAATTTAATTCTTTGAAAATGTAGTTAAATATTTCAATGCTTTTTCTGTCATAAAAATCCAGCATAATCATTGCTTTTGATAACTTAAGAAAATGTAAATGAAACAAGTCACTTCAGGGTGGTGTTTTTTTTTTTAGTTTACCACATACACGATTCCTTTACCCACTCTGGCCTTCCTCAAAAACTTTCAGTGCACTGGGAAAAATTGTGTCATAGTGTTGTCCCCAACCAGGTTTTCAGATTGGTCCCTGGTGCATAGGAGCCAATGAGCACACAGCATTGAGATCCACCTTCTAACCTCTGATGCAGTTCTGTACAGAAAGGTGTGCCAGGTGATAGTTCACAAAGCTAGCACACCCCCTCAGAGGGGGTCACAGGTTCTTATACAGTTTACAACAAAGAAAATGCTACACAAAACTTATTCATTGGTCCCTTTTAGACTAAATGACTAATACCCTTCTGTGCATGCTCCAATTAGTGGCTAGTTCATTATACAGCAGTGGTCTGACAGCAGCATGTAAGGTCTCCTCCGAGGGGTGTTATTTTTCCTGTGCTAATTAGTTATAGGTTACTTTAAGTTAGCGTTGGGCAATCCCCCTTTCACCTGAACCCATCTCTTCTCTTTTTCCCAATCACCTTGTCAATGCCACCTTCCCTAAACACGGATCCCAGCTGCCTGGCTTCCCTACCCTCTAATTCCAGGCTACTGGCTCCATTGTCCCAGCACCGGAGCAGCCAGGTGACAATGTGCTCACCTGGAATTCGGCTGAAATCTTTTCACATGTCCCTCGCTCAGGGACAGGGATCGGGTGAGTATCTCTGGTTCTGCCTCTTCCTCCTCTTCTCATGACCATCATCATCCCTCACTAAGCAAACTGATTTCTTGGTGTATCTCTTAATCTGGATAGGGACAGCTGATATGGGCACAGGTTGGTATTCTGTTTCAGTTGCAGTGCCTGTCACCGGGGTTGGAGTGACCACAGTGCCTGTTGCAGGAGTTGGAATAGTCACCGTGCCTGTCATCTAGTTTTTGGAGGATGCATATCCCAGATTACAGTCTGACTGTGAGCCCTCTAGATCAAGTGACTCGGAAGAAAAACAATTTTAAATGGGGTCCTGAGCAAAGACAAGGTTTTCATCAAATTAAACAAGAAATAGCCCATGCAGTAGCTCTGGGGCCAGTCCGGGCAGGACGAGATGTTAAAAATATGCTCTACACCCCAGCCGGCGAGAACGGCCCCACCTGGAGCCTCTGGCAGAAAGCGCCAGGGGAGGCTCATGGTCGACCCCTAGGGTTTTGGAGTCAGGGATAGAGAGGATCTGAAGCCCGCTATACTCCAACAGAAGAGGAGATACTGGCAGTGTATGAAGGGGTTTGAGCTGTCAGAAATAGTTGGTACAGAAGCACAGTTCCTCTTAGCACCTCGGCTGCTGGTGCTGGGTTGGATGGGCAAAGAAATGGTCCCTGCCACACATCACGCAACGGATGCTACATGGAATAAGTGGATTGCACTGATCACACAGCGAACTTGAATGGGAAACCCCAGTCACCCAGGAATTCTGGAAGTGATCATAGACTGGTCAGAAGGCAAGGATTTTGGAATGTCACCGGAGGAGGAGGTGATGCCTGCGGAAGAGGCCCCACCATAAAATAAACTACCAGAAAATGAGAAGAGATACGCCCTGTTCACTGATGGGTCCTGTCGGATTGTGGGAAAGTGTCGAAAGTGGAAGGCTGCCGTGTGGAGTCCTACAAGACAAGTTACAGAAGCCTCTGAAGGACAAGGTGAATCGAGCCAGTTTGCAGAAGTGAAAGCAATTCAGCTGGCTTTAGACATTGCCGAGCAGGAAAAATGGCTGGCACTTTATGTCTACACTGATTCATGGATGGTGGCACATGCCTTGTGGGGTTGGTTATAGCAGTGGAAGCAGAGCAGACCTTTGCTCAAGAACCTGGGTGCACTTGGGGGGTGATGGGAAAAAATGAGGAAGTGCGATGTGTACCTCATGGGGACCTGATTTTGGGCAAGAATAGCCAATGAATGAAATCTTATGATGTGAATTGTTAAATAACCCTGCCAGTGTATATCCTCATTACTATAACTGCTATTGGTTGTACTATAGTAAGAATCACCCAAGCTAATGGTAGATGGGCTCTGATGAAAAACCAAATAAAGTGCAGTGGTGAAGGGTCAGAACTGACCTCAGCAGTAGGCGCCCAGCAACTTTATCAAGATTGACATCTTCAACCCATGGACCATGGGCATGAGCTGCACTGGGTACAACACCCACAAGCTCCAAGAGTGCAGCAGTCCAGCCCCACACACCATCTTGCCTGCCCTGAGAGTCTGTTCTAACAGATGGAGTCTAAAGTCAAGGATTAAATGAACTCAACAGACATTTTAGAGGGATGGCTTATAGACTAAGAGAATTATATCTGTATGAATATACATGTAAATAAACATATATATGACAGGGGAAAGTTGTGGCAATTAATTGGAAACTGTAAGATCTGGCATGATGTAGTTAGTATAGAATAAGAGGTGGATAATGTCCTGGTTCTGGTGGGGATAGGGTTATTTGTCCCCTAATCTGGCATGGGACACAGGTATTCCATACCATGTGAGCCGTGCCTAAGGAGTAGCCAGAAGCCGGCCAGGGGAGGGGGCAGGAAGTTGCTGCTTGGGAGTGGGCTGGGGCTTTCCAGGTCCGGCCAGTAGATTG
The DNA here is from genome assembly GCA_033628505.1 of Tringa tobata. Taxonomy (NCBI): domain Eukaryota; kingdom Metazoa; phylum Chordata; class Aves; order Charadriiformes; family Scolopacidae; genus Tringa; species Tringa tobata. The sequence goes on along the minus strand of JAHREE010000297.1, from coordinate 680,573 downwards.
GTGGGTGGTGGGATAGTAGCCCTGTTTGTACATTCCTCCATCAGTGTTATTGTTGTTGTTTTCCTGTTCCCTTTGCTGTTCTGTGAAACTGCCTTTGTATCAACACATGAGTTTTGCCTTTTTCTTCTGATTCTCCCACACTGCTGTGCTGCATTGTTCTCTTTTGCTGTCTGAGGCTAAAAGACTACAAGAGGGTATTGAACTTTGGTAATGGCTGTGAACAAACAGCTGAAAAATAACCTCAAAAGTTTAAAATCAGCTCAAGGGGGTTAAAATATAGAAGAAACAAACTTTCAAATACCTTGTTTAAAATGTTACAATAATTAATTTCATAATTTTGTGAGGCATGAATGCTCATCATGGTGGAATAGTCCTGTGCCTACTGGGAGCTAACTTATGGACATAGCATTTTTCTGTTCTCATCTGTAGCAAACTGGAAAGCAGTATATTCCCCTTTTTGAATTGACTCTAAGTTCATAGAATCATAGAATCATAGAATCATCTAGGTTGGAAGAGACCCTTGGGATCATCGAGTCCAACCATCTACCCTACTCTACAAAGTCCTCCCCTACACCATATCCCTCAGCACCACATCTAATCGTCTCTTAAACACATCCAGGGATGGTGACTCAACCCCCTCCCTGGGCAGCCTATTCCAATGCCCAACCACTCTTTCTGTGAAAAATTCTTTCCTAATGTTCAGTCTAAACCTACCCTATTGGAGCTTGAAGCCATTCCCTCTTGTTCTGTCATTAATTACCTGGGAGAAGAGACCAGCACCAACCTCTCTACAGTGTCCTTTCCAGTAGTTGTAGAGAGTGATGAGGTCTCCCCTCAGCCTCCTCTTCCTCATACTAAACAGTCCCAGCTCCTTCAGCCTCTCTTCATATGATTACACTATATTTTCAAAGGCAGCTTTTACCCCCTTTATATCCACTGTTAAAATGTTCTTGCTTAAATAACAAATGACACAGTAACTTTGGATATAAATATATACTTAGCTAATATAAGCTGTTTATCTTATTCCTTGAATAACTAAATCAACTCTAGACAGATCTAGGTACAACTGGCCAGCAACTGCAGCAATTTTTGTATGCAATATCTGAAACAAGTTCTGAAGCAAATGTTTCCACAATTCCAAAAAGTACTTTATGGGGAAAATGCGTCTGCATGGCCTTGTGTTATTTTTTATTCTTTCAATTTCTTGCCAGGTGAAGAAGGAAACCAAAGGTTGTCATTACTGTAGGCAAAGGTTTTGCTTCAGCCATGAGGGCTTTGCTTGTGATGTAAATAACTTTTGGAACTGTAATTGTGTAAAGAATGTCAGAGGAACTTCCATAAGAGTAAAAGAGAATGACCCAATCAGGGCATTGCAAGCATGGCACGAGCTCAGTAGGCAGTTGGAAAAAAATGTAAAGTCCCTGAACACGCAGCGAATGGGAAAAGAGGACAGGGAATCATGTGATCGAGGAAAGGATATAATTACTCTGGACACCAAGAGCAAAGTGTGTCTCTTCTTTGAGGGGCACCCGAACCAGCTGGGTCATATATTTTTAATAAATATTTATATGGTTTTTATAGCTTTGCTTCGAAGACTTTGTCCTCTTTTACATTCTATTTGTGAGCCAGTGTATCTCACATTATGGTCTACTTAGTCCATAAAAAAGTAATGGAAATGGATTACGAAAATCAACAAGTGAACTTCAAACCATGACCCTCCAGTCAAAATGTTTCTTCTGATTTGTATGGACTGAGGTGTAATCCAGTCTGAGTCAAGCTCTTTTTAGACTTGGGTGCTTGTTTGAGACTGTGGATTTCACCAGAGGGACCTGGACAGGCTTGAGTGCTGGACCCATGCAGACCTCATGAAATTCAACCAGGCCAAGCACAAGGTCCTACATGTGGACTGAGGCAATCCCAAGCACAAATACAGTCTGGGTGGAGAATGGATTAGAGCAGTCCTGAGGAGACTTGGGAGTGTTGGTGGATGACAAGCTGTCATGGTTTCAGTTGAAATCACTGCAACCGGACCAACAGATGGCCCTTCCCTGCCCCCCCAAAAGAGGAGAGGAAGAGATAAGGAAATTCAAAAATTTAGAATGAACTAAACTGCTTTAATGAAGAATTAATATGAAAATAAAAAAAATAAATAATGAAATAGATACAATATTTATACAAAACCATGTCAAGCTCCCAGGATGACTGTCCCATCAATGGCAGGCACTGGGGAAGTCCCAGACTGGACTCAGTGATGGATGGGAACTGGATTCTAGCTCTGGAGTCAGGAACACACAGATCGGGATCAGGCCATCACAGGAAGAGAGTTGACCCTTTGATCCCTCAGCTTTTATACTGAGCATGGGGCAGATGGGATGGAACACCCCAGTTGGTCAGGTTTGGGTCACCTCTCCTGTCCGCTCCTCCCCACAAATGTGACCCCTCTAGGTTTTTTCCATTTCCGACCCTCTAAGGGGCAAATCAAAAATTGGCTGATTGTGGTTGTTATAGCAGTAAGTATAAGCAAGGGCCTCTTTGCTCACCATTCCTTGGCATTTAGCACAAACATTGGTCTTATCATTCTGCAAACGAGCAGTTTTCTCCACAATATGCCATTAATTTCAGGGAGTTAGAGGAGGCCCAGCTAAAAAGTAAAATTACAGAACACAAAAAATTGGTTCGGTTTTACTTCAAACTGGGACATTCCACCCCTTATTCCATACCATTTGCATCATGCTTAGATCACAAATATTATAATCCATAAAATCTATACACACATACAAATATAGATAGGTATATGTAAGTCACTCAGTTATGATTTATCTTTATATACAAAAGTTAAGTCCATTTCATAGCAGATCAGGTTCTCAGGGTAGGAAAGATGGTGTGAAAATCATTGTGGATCGTGCCCAAGGGTAACATGTCCATCTCAGAGAAGTTTTACTGGACGCCACTTAATCAATCCAGCTAGGTTTTGTCATTGCAGTGTTATCCTGAAAAACACTTATAGAACACTGTTAGTATTATAAACAACTAGCATCATACTCAGAATTAAGTATTCTCACCCAAGGTCAAATTCCCTTGAGGTACACACTGAACTTCTCCATTCTTCAGCATCACCCACCAAGTACATCCAGGTCCTTGAGCAAAAACAGTCCCACGAATGGGTTTGCCTTTGCCCGAGGCAGGAAAAACCCATACGTTTTTCCCAAACATATTCCTTTCATGCACCACAGGGACTTTATCCCCTTCTACAGTATGTAAAAGGTCTGATTGAGCAGGACCACCCCGATTGATGGATCCCCTGGTATTAACTAACCAAGTAGCTCGCGCTAAATGCTTGTCCCAATTTTTGAATGATCCATGACCCATCGCTTTCAGGGTAGTTTTTAACAATCAATTTTTCCAGAAGCTGGTGCATGATAGGGAATATGATACATCCACTCCATACCATGTTCTTTTGCCCAGCTACTTACAAGATTGTTTTTGAAATGAGTTCCATTGTCAGACTCAATTCTTTCTGGAGTACCATGTTGCCACAAGACTTGCTTTTCAAGGCCCAGGATGGTATTCCGGTCAGTGGCATGGGGCACAACATAGGTTTCCAACCAGCCGGTGCTTCCTTCCACCATTGTAAGCACGTGCCGCTTACCCTGGCGGGTTTGAGGGAGTGTGATGTAATCAATCTGCCAAGCCTCCCCATACTTGTATTTCAACCACTGACTTCCATGCCACAAAGGTTTTAACCTTTTACCTTGCTTGATTTCGGCGCATGCTTCACAATCATGGATACCCTGCGCAATAGCGTCCATGGTTAGATCCACCCCTCGGTCACGAGCCCATTTGTATGTTGCATCTCTTCCTTGATGACCTGAAGTGTCATGGGCCCACTGAGCTAAAAACAGTTCACCTTTATGTTCCAAGTCCAAATCTGTCTGGAAAATCTTAGCTGCTTGTTCCACTTGCTGATTGTTTCGATATTCCTCAGTGACTCGACTCATAGGTACGTGGGCATCTACATGGTGTACTTTCACAACTAATTTCTCTAGCCGGTCAGCAATATCTTGCCATAATTCAGCAGCCCAAACTTGCACTGCCAGTTGCTCTGTTTCCATTGTTTTAACAATCCCCACAGAGCATTTGCCACCATCCATGAGTCAGTATAGAGATAGAGTATTAGCCACTTTTCTCGTTCAGCAATGTCCAGGGCTAGCTGGATAGCTTTTACCTCTGCGAATTGACTTGATTCACCTTCGCCTTCAGTAGCTTCTGCAACTCGTCAAGTAGGACTCCGTACAGCAGCTTTCCATCTTCGATGCTTTCCTATAATACGACAAGATCCATCAGTGAACAAAACATACTGTTTCTCATTGTCTGAGAGTTCATTATACGGTGAGCTTCCTCAGCACGTGTTACCAGCTCCTCTGGTGGCATTGTGAAATCTCTGCCTTCGGGCCAGTTTGTGATCACTTTTACAATTCCTGGATGATTTGGATTTCCTATTCGAGCTCGCTGTGTGATTAAGGCAACCCACTTACTCCAGGTAGCATCGGTGGCATGGTGTGTAGAAGGAACTTTACCTTTGAACATCCAACCCAATACTGGAAATCGGGGCACCAGGAGGAGCTGTACTTCAGTACCAAATATTTCTGAAGCAGCTCTAACTCCTTCATATGCTGCCAGGATTTCCTTTTCAGTAGGAGTAGAGGTGGCCTCGGAGCCTTTATAGCCTCGACTCCAAAATCCCAGGGGTCGACCTAGAGTCTCCCCTGGTCCCTTCTGCCATAGGCTCCAGGTAGGGCCATTGTCTCCAGCTGCTGTGTACAGTGCATTTTTAATGTCCTGTCCTGTTCGGACTGGTCCAAGTGCTACTGCATGCACAATCTCTTGTTTAATTTGCTCAAAGGCTTGTCGTTGCTCAGGACCCCACATAAACTCACTTTTCTTTCAAGTCACTTCATAGAGAGGTTTCACCATCTGACTATTGTGTTTCCTTTCTGTTAGTAGGTGGGGACCTAGCTGTTATTTTGTTAATCACATCCATTGGGACCTGGCGACGGCCATTTGCCACTTAATTCCCAAGAATTGGATGTCCCGTGCAGAGGCCTTGACCTTACCTCTTTTTACAGCAAAACCTGCTTTCAGAAGAATCTCGATTATTTTCTTACCTTTCTGAAAAACTTCTGTTGCTGTATTACCCCACACAATGATGTCATCAATGTATTGCAGGTGTTCTGGAGCTCCACCCTTCTCCAGTGCAGTCTGGATCAATCCATGGCAAATAGTAGGGCTATGTTTCCACCCCTGGGGCAGTCGATTCCAGGTGTACTGGACACCCCTCCAGGTGAAAGCAAACTGTGGCCTGCACTCCGTTGCTGAAGGAATAGAGAAAAAGGCATTAGCAATGTCAACTGTAGCATACCACTTGGCTGCCTTCGACTCCAGTTCATAAAGCAGCTCTAGCATGCCCGGCACAGCAGCACTCGGTGGTGTGACTGCAGGCCACCATAGTCTACTGACACCAATCACCATCAGACTTTCGCACTGGCCATATGGGGCTGTTAAAGGGCAAGCGAGTCTTGCTGATCACTCCTTGGGTCTCCAGCTGACAAATCAGGTTCTGAATGGAAATCAGAGAATCACAGTTAGTGCGATACTGTTGATGATACACCATGGAAGTAGCAAGTGGTACCTGTTTTTCTTTAACCTTCAGCAATCCTACTACAGAAGGGTCATCTCATAGGCCAGGTAAGGTAGACAGCTGTGTAATGTCCTCATTCTCTACAGCTGCTATACCAAAAGCCCACCGATACCCTTTTGGGTCTCTGAAATACCCTCTCTTGAGGTAATCTATGCCAAGGATGCATGGAGCATCTGGGCCAGTCACAATAGGATGATTTTCCCATTCATTCCTATTCAGGCTCACTTCAGCCTCCAGTACAGTCAGGTCTTGAGATCCTCCTGTCACTTCAGCAATAGTGACATATTCTGTCCCTCTATGATTCGATGGCATTAGGGTACACTGTGCACCAGTGTCCACCAGGGCTCTATACTTTCGTAGCTCTAATGTGCCAGGCCATTCAATCCACACAGTCCAATAAACTCGGTTATCCCTCTCCTCCTCCTGGCTGGAGGCAGGGCAACCCTAATGCTGAGAACAGCATCTACAATTGCAAGGTGAGTTCCTGTCTGGACAGGGGCGGTACTTACTCTGAACTGGAGCAGCCATATTCATGTAACAATCTTTTCTTCTGTCTACTTTGTCTTGCAACTCAAGCACTAGTGACTAGAGGGCTGAAGTAGGTTTTTTATCCCATCTCCTCATGTCCTCTCCATAATTGCAGAGGCAAAGCCACAGGAAACTTCAGAGTGAGTCCTGTTTCCCTTTGGTTGGTCTCATAGGAGGGCGTTTTTTCTTAATGGTTGCGACTTTGGTCTTAGCTGCAGCTTGGGTCTGAGCAAGAATTTGAGCCTGAGCTGCTACTTGTGTCTGAGCTGTGAAAGAGTAAGATTCTTTCCCAATCTCAGAGAGTTTTTCAAGCAGTTTGTGAAGAATTGTCTCGTTTTGCTCGACTATTGCCTTGGTCATTTTCTCCATTGTCTCATTCTGTGTCTTAGCTATGTTCTCTGTTGTTTCAGTCATTGTCTTAGTTTGTGTCTTGCTTATGTTCTCTACTGCCTCAGTCTGTGTCTTATTTTGTTCAGCCATCTTCTCAGTTTGTTCAGCCACTGTCTTAGTCAGGTTTTCTATTGCTACAACACCAATGGGACAAGAGAGACTATCTTCATACTGTCGTATCCTATCAGCGACCTCATTTACAGTTGTAGGAATACACACATGGTGCACTCTGCACAAGCTTTTTCAACAAAGATGGTTGACATGGCATTTCATCAGGATTTATAGTCACTTGCCAATCACCATAAATCACTTCTCGAACAGCCAGTTCTCTCAGGTACTTAATACCTTTCTCCATGCTGGTCCATTTGCTTGGATGGCAGTGGATATCATCCTTAAAGGGATATCTGCTCTTTACGGCTGTCAGCAGTTGCCTCCAGAGAGTGAGAAAGTTTGCCTTATTCCCAATTGCTTTATCAATACCTGCCTCTTTGGCCAGATTTCCCAGCTGGTTGGCCTCTCTACCATCCAAGTCTATTGAATTAGCTCCACTGCCCCAGCATCGGAGCAACCAAAAGAGAAGTGGCTCCCCATCATGACAAGTAAAATCCTTCCTTAGATTTCACAAATCCTTTATAGATAAAGAATTAATAATTACATCTCCATCTGAAGTATCATCCTGTATTGAGGCTGGCTGAGAAGGACCCTCTCCCCTTTCTACCTGAAAAGGGGCTGCTGTAGGAGGTTGCTGTCTTTTATCTGCACTAGCAGGACTCTCTCCTGGATCTTCATCGGAGGAACCCTCTCCCGTGCTCTCTAGCTTGGGTATATCCTTGTTGTAAGGGTCAGGGGACCGAGCCGACCTTTTCATCTTCTTCCTGGCCACCAGAGCAACTTGTGCCAGTTCTGCTGGCTCTGGGGGAGCAGCAGTGTTCGTGCTGGGGGCTGGAGCAGTGACGGCGCTCGCTGCCGGGGCTGCTGCGGGCAGGGCAAGGGCTGGCGATGGCGGTGTGGGGGGGGGCAGGCGGCGGGGCCACTGTTACCCCAGGCTGCGGAGCGACTGGGGCTGGGACGGGCCGGAGAGCGGCTTGTGCCGGTGGCGGTGGGGGGGCAGCCGATGCCCTTGGGGCCGGTGTCGGCGGGGCCTTGGCCGGTGCCGCTGCGGGCGGGGGAGCGGCCGCTGCCTGAGTCTCTGCTCTCTCTGATTCCACCCGTGTCTGAGTAGCAATACTGCACGCCACATAACGCTCACTCCTGCACTGATACCTAATAATAAATCCTGCCTGCATTACATTCAGTAAAATCGACAGCACTATCACAATTAAGTGACCGTAACAATAATCACAATAATTCTCCAAAGAGCCCACAGGTTTTCCATCCCCTAATTCCGTTGGTATCACTTTGGGATAATCACTAACAGGCAAGGTAAACTTTCCCCAGCTAAACCCGAAAGTGTGATTAGCAACAGAATTCACCACCTGATGCCCAAAATATGAAGGTATCATAGCAATCCAACTGATCACGTTACACATCTGGAGGCAAATCCACACGAACATAGCATGCTTGACCCACTGCATCCAAACACAAAAAACAATTAAACCCTTCAATCTATTTGGCCAATTAAGCACCACCGTGTCAATGAACTTTTTATAAAGCTCTCTAACATCATCATATAAAATGTTCTGTAGGAATGACGTGATGTAAGTTGTTGGTTCTCCCTGTGCAAGCTGGAATTCAAACTATTCAAACAATCTTATCAGAGCTCGGGTCGTGCCACAGTCAAGCCCCACGTTGGGTGCCAATAAATCTGTTATGGTTTCAGTTGAAATCACTGCAACTGGACTGACAGATGGCCCTTCCCCCACACACTTAAACAGGTTGCCCTGGGAAGTGTTCAAGGCCAGGCTGGATGGGAATTTGAGCAACCTGCTGTAGTGAGAGGTGTCCCTCCCCATGGCAGGGTCGTTGGAACTAGATGATCCTTAAGGTTCCTTCCAATTCTAACCATTCTATGATATCTTAAAGTAGCCTATTTACTACATATTGTGTATAAGAAACATGACCAGCATCACAGCTTATTGCTGTGCATACGAAGTTGGGAGGGGACACAGCTGGGACAGCAGACCACAACTGACAAAATGTATGTATTCCATACTATATGATGTCATGCTCAGCATAGAAAACTTTGGGAAGAAGAAGGAATGGGGGACTTTCAGAGTTAAAGCATTTGTCTTCGCAATCAACCATTATGCGCGATGGACCCCTGCTTTCCTGGAGATGGCCTGCCAATGGAAGGTATTGAATGAACTCCTTGTTTTGCTTTGCTTGTGTGCACCTTTTTCTTTACTTATTAAACTGTTGTTACCACAACCCATGAGTTTTCTCACTTTTATCCTTCCAACTCTCTCCCCAATTCCACCATGGGTGAGTAAGTGAGTGACTGTGTGGAACTTAGTTGCTGGCTTGGGTTAAACCATGACAGCTGACATAGAATCACAGAATCATAGAATCATAGAATTGTCTGTGTTGGAAGGGACCTTTCAGAATATCTAGTGCAGGCATCAACTTATCACTGACAAAAACCACCACTAAACCATATTGCTAAGCGTGTACCCAGGGATGACTCAACTACTTCCCTGGGCAGCCCATTCCAATACTTAATAACCCCTTCTGTGTAAAAATTTTTCTAATATCTAATCTAAACCTCCACTGGTGCAACTCGAGGCCATTTCCTCTTGTCCTATTGCCTCTTACTTGGGAGAAGAGACTGACACCCACTTCTCTACATCCTCCATTCAGGCAGTTGTAGAGAGCAATAAGGTCTTCAGCCTCCTTTTCTCCTGGCGAAACAATCCCAGCTCCCTCAGCTGCACCTCATAAGACTTGTTCTCCAGACCCCTCACCAGCTCCGTTGCCCTTGTCTAGATCCACTCCAGCACCTCAATGTCTTTTTTGCAGTGAGGTGCCCACAACTGGACACAGCACTCAAGTTGGGGCCTCACCAATGCCCAATAAAGGGGGAGGATCACCTCCCAAGTCCTACTCACAACACTGTTCCTGATACAGGCCAAGATGCTGTTGGCCTTCTTGGCCACCTGGGCACACTGCTGGCTCATGGTCAGCGGACAGTTGACCAACACCCCCAGGTCCTTTTCTGCCAGGCAGCTCCAGCCACTCTTCCCCAAACCTGTAGCGCTGCAGGGGGTTGTTGTGACCCAAGGGCATGACCCGGCACTTGGCCTTGTTGAACCTCGTCACATTGGCCTTGGCCCATGGATCCAGCCTGTCCAGATCCCTCTGCAAAGCCTTTCTACCCTCCAGCAGGTCGACTCTCCCACCCAACTTGGTGTTGTCTGGAAAGTGACTGAGGGTGCACTCGATTCTCTCATCCAGATCATTGATAAAGTTATTAAAGAGAACTGGCCCCAATACTGAGCCCTGGGGGACACCACTTGTGACCCTTAACTAGATTTAACTCCATTCACCACCACTCTCTGGCCTGGCCTTCCAGCCAGTTTTTTACCCAGCAAAAAGTACTCCCATCCCAGCCATGGACAGTCTGTTTCTCCAGGGGAATGCCGCAGGAAATTTCAGTTGTGGTGGTGGGCTTTTTTGATAAGGAAACTAAGCCTAGGATTTTCAAAACATCCTTTTCCCATGTTTTTTCATAGCATGTCTGTGCTCGTTACTCCTGTTTCTCTTTGAATTCCTAGTTTGACTTCATGGACAGTCTGGCCTGACCTCTCTGGCTGTTCATAGTAAATATTCAACAATCAGAAATGTTTTTCAGTGGGTACTCAGAAAACATGGCTTCCTGAGCAGCTGAGGACAGCTCTTGAAGTAGATTTTCAGTTTAACTACTCCCTTTCATGTTCTTTTCCTATGGATGCACAACTCTTGACCGGACCTAAGTGTCATATCCTTTTACAAACTACATGACATCAGTATCTACTGATTTCAGCCATTTACTAGCCTTACTTAAGTAAGCATACTTACTTTCTGGCCATCTAGGATGATACATATGAACACAATTTAAAGTTGTCCAGGATTGTTAGGCAGCCACACCTTATTCTGCCCCATCACACAAGTCAGAAATAGGATTTCTACCTTATTGCTAGAAAACTAGCTGTGTGATGAATTTCTAATTCATCACATGGCTCTTTAAAATTAAGTAAAGCTCCTACTGGGACTTAATCTCATCAAAGCCACAGAGAACTGTTGCCCTAATAAATGAAACCAGTTGAACTGTAGTTCTGCTCTCTAGCATGGAACCCCCTGCTCATAATTATAATAGGTAGGGTTGTACTGTTATCCCTTAGCTCTGTTCTCATTGACCTCCTAATTGAACTCTTTGCTAAGTGGGAATAAACTAGTAGCTAACCCATAAAATACTGAATGTTCAGAAAGACAATAGCAGAAAATACATTTTATCTCAGTAACAGAACTGTATTTAGGCACATTGTAATTCCACATCTATTCATAATAAGGACATATAATTACAAGCAAGCTAGGAAAAATAGTTTTCATTTCCAGGCAAATATCATCAACCAAATATTTTCAATGATGTGCATACAGAACAGAAAGACATTTTGTAAGTATTTCCATGAATATGGGCCATTTCTATGCCCTTCTGGGCTCTTTCCTGGTTACTACTAGAACATGGATGCTCACAGACGCAGAATGAGCAATATAACTTCTAGTCTGGTGTTCATTCTCTTCTTCAAGGCATCAGTAATAATCTTTGCATGCATTGTTCAACCTCCAACAAATTTGGCAGACAAGTCAAATGTGCAAAGATATGAAGGCATTGTAAGTTTCATGAAAATAGCTATGCCTTTGGTACATGCAAGTTAGCTTTGCATCCAATTTAATACTGAGATCACGGACATATGTGCATGGACATTCCAGCTTCCTGGTTTAAGACGCTTATTCCTTTAAGCAGAAAGTACAATTGTGAAGAGCAAGCAAGATATTTATCAAAGATTAATTGATAACCAAGTCTGTCTGCAGCATTTATTAATTTTCAGATGAATGAACATCTGGCATAGTTGCATCAAGGCACTAGATTACAACCCAGATCAACTCAAGTTTTTTGTCCTCTTCTTACAGACGACTGCTGTGGAAGTTCTGGTGAAGTGCAGAATCTCTCTGGGAATCTATGTTTGAACTTTTCCTCCAGAGAAAGAAGCAGTCACTGCATCCTTTAGTCACTCATCTTGTCTGTCTCTCTGCATATGGTACAGCCAGAAGTGGAAACCACTATTTGAGTCAAGGACAAGCTCAGATCTAGAAGCTGAGAAGCCAGGAGATGTACCAGTTCACAGTGGGATGTAGAGGCACTACTAGTGACCAAGAAAAGCTGACTTGAAGAAGATAGGGAATTGGAGTAGAAGGGTGCAGGCTAGAGCAAAGTACTGAGGCAAGACCTGACACAGCAACATGGTGTCGAAGATGGCCTTGGTCTAAAAGTCCAAACAGCAGTTAAACCCACTCCAAGCTTCTCTAAATCCCAGTGGCCATGCAACCCAGTGTCTGATCTGATTTTCCTTTTAATCCGCTCCTGTCCTTGTCAAGATATTTGGCCAGACATCACTGCTTTTGGAAATACTCAGATGAGTGACAGAGAATTCAAACATCTTTGGGTTCAAAAAGGAAAAAAAAACACTATTGAAAGTATTGAAAATTAATTCTAATTCATGGATTAATACTAAGTCAAGAATTAACTACAAATACTTAGTAGTGGGAAAAGAATCAGTTCCCCATGATCAGTAACTTACTAATGGAGGCAAAATTTTAGATTAAGGAAAAATTTGACAGAAGTACAGAATATGCGTGACATGTTAAACTGCCTTGGAGTCTATTTGTTCATCAACAAAATAAGGATGGAATGGGTCCACCTGTCTAGAGGAGATAAGGGAATCTTTGGCAGCAGGCTGGCCAACTTGGTGAGGCGTGCTTTAAACTGAAGGACATGGGAGGTGGGTTCCAAAGTGGCAACACTCGTGCCATTGCAACCAACTCAGTAATAAGCCAGGCAAAACAGAGCAGCGATGAACGTTCCTTAGCTACCTCCCAAGATGTGAACAGAAGACCAACCACCTCAAGTGTATGTATATCAATGCATGCAGCCTGGGGAACAAACAGGAGGAACTAAAGCTCCACACCCAGTCAGAATAGACCTGGGTAGACTGAAAGAGTGGCCTAACAAGAACATTATGAAGTTCAACCAGGACAAGTGTAAGGTCTCGCACCTGGGAAAACAACCCAGGAATGCAGCACAGATTGAGATCCACCTGGGGGTCCTGGTGGACAGCAAGCTCAATGTGTGTGAGCAGTGTACTACAGTGGCAAAGAAAGTCAATAGGATACTGGGTTGCATCAAGGGCATCACCAGCAGAAATAAAGAAGTCGTTATCCCAATCTACTCAGTCCTTGTCAGGCTCCACTTGGAATACTGTGTTCAGTTTTGGTCCTTGCTGTATAAAAAAGATGCGGACAGGCTGGAGATGGTCCAGAGAAGGTCCACGAAGATGATCAAAGGACACATGTGGAAAGGCTGAGAGAATTGGGTTTGTTCAGCCTTGAGAAAGGAAGGCTTAGAGGAGACCTTATCACCATGTTTCAGTATTTAAAATAGTGGCTACACAGAAGATGGAGATGCCCTTTTTGCAAGGAGACACATGGAAAAGATGAGAGGTAATGGGTACAAGTTACTCCTGAGGAGATTCTGATTGGGCACAAGATGAAAATTTTTCACAATTGGAACAATCAGCCATTGGAATAATCTACCCAGGGAAGTGGCGAATTCTTCAACATTGGACACTTAAGATTCAGCTGGACAGAATGATGGGCCATCTTGTCTAGACTGTGCTTTTGCCAAGAAAGGTTGGTCCAGATGATCCTTAAGGTTGCCTCCGACCTGGTATTCTATGATTCTATGAGCATAGCCATTTTACAATTGTGTGTCAAACAAGTCATTCATCCCACCTTTTTTCCCATGTCTGTTTGCAAGCAAACATGTCTGTTTGTTTTCCCATCTGATTTGCAAGCTTTGCTTACAGTAGGGGGAGAACAGAATCCTGAATGACTTCCATGTGGCATCCAAGCTGGCACATCTTGAAATCTTAAGCAATTATGAAAGCTGGTGATCATAAGAGTACGGCCATATTACTATGTGTTCCCTTATTTGCTGTAAATAAATTATTAATATATGCAAACCAAAAATCAAACCAACCAAACTTCAACTTTCCCACCTCCCTGCTTGTAGCAATACAGGGTGATGTCAGGAAATTATATTTCCTGTCCCAAGATGATGCAAATGCATCTAAATACATCAGATCATCTAGGTCAAATCCCAAAAGGCTGGAGGAATGCAAACGCCCTTGTGTATGCAGTTTGTGTAGCTACTCACTCCTTCCTCCTTCTCTCTTTGTGCCCTGTTGGGCTGTCAAAGGCCCTTCCCACAATGGAGGGAGAGGAGATGCCAATCCTGCACCTCCATTCCCTGTGAGCTCACCCTTGCATTTGCCCCTAAGGATTCTTCTATGAATCCAGTTTCCCTCTGGCAACATGGAGATCTGGCTGTGACCCTCTCAGCTGTGATGGCTGCCACACCTAGTGACACCTCCACCCTTAGGTCTACCATTGCTTGACATTAAAATTCCTCTTATTCAAATTTGTTTGGCAACCAATTTATTTATTGGAAGATAATATTCATGCAAGACCAATAAAATGCGACAAGGAGGGGGTAGGAGCCAGAACATGTATGCATGACCACTTTTCATCTCTCTGCTCTACCATCACGGTACCATCAACAATTCAAATCTTGTAGCAGATGTTCATTCTTTTGCACTGGCAAGCTCTCAGGTGCTTGAGCTAGCACCTTTTCAGTTCTTATGTGTACTTCTACCTCTCACATTTGTCCCAAAATACATGCTCTTATTGGTACTGGCTTTCCCTCTCCCACAGAAAATGCAGATTTGTGGAGAGTGAGGAATTGTGGAGACGCGCTGCTGAGCGAGAGCTCAGCAGGTGTCCTTGCAGTGATGGGAAGGAAGCCTTGAGGACAGTAAACTATGTCCTTGCAAGGTAATATGAAATAGATAGCAAGCTAATAAATAGATAACAATATACCAAAACAAATAACAATGACCAATTAGCCTAGGTGGGATAAACATTTGGATGTGGCCAATTGTGTTGCTCATGGCCGTGTATGGACATTCACCTGTGGCCTATCTGTGTAGAGAGCACGGCGCGTGATCAGGGAACGGAAACTATATACGCTGCAAAAGAAAAACAATAAACGTCTTCGTCCTTGTCTCACAACTTGGCGGAGTCCGTGCCCTTGCTGCTGCACAGATTCCCCTTTTTGGGGTAGAGATTCACTCCTAGCTACTGTTTGTAATACGCTTTTGAGAGACTTGGAGGAAAGCCAGTTTATAAATGCTAAGTATTATTAATTATTTTCTTTGTTATTGTATTATTTTCCCTTTGCTTTAAAAAAGGCAGCCACACTTCCCCTCTGAAACAAAAGTTTCCATATTAAATCTATCTATTCTATCTTTTAAAAGTATCTAACATCCCAGGAAGAAAAGAATAGAAATGTCACCAGCAAAAAGTACAATCTCTTTGTGGAAAATTCTGTCATATTTTACCTGCATACTAAATTTGCATGTGAATGGACAAGTATTCATTGTGAAACCATTAAGCCTTCATAGAGTAAAAGGAAGGAGAAATAGTTTGGAAAATGAATAGAAATACACATGCAATATGCGTGGTTTTCCAGCATGATATATGGTATTTTTTTGCTCTGCATTAGTTCAAAATGTGAGCACATTAAGGGCTTAAAGAGTTGGAAGCATTCAAAAATATTCTGATTGGAACCAGAACTAGATCAGAAAGATGAGTAGACTTTGATCTACTGTACCTTAACTCCAGCCAAACTCAGTGAGCCCATTATGAGATCATTTAAGATGCAACGTAAATCCCTGCTTGCCCAAGGCAGTCTCAAGTAGCCAGAACTGCAGAGTCCCTATCTGCTTACCATCTCATCCAGACCAATTCTTTAGCCATCTTTCACAGAAAAGCAGTATTTTCCTTATCCTAGAGCTTCACAGCATGATTTATTAAGTGTCTCCCATCCTTTAAGCCATAGCCCTGTAGTTATACTGTAGTTTTTACACAGAAGTGGTTGTACTGAAATGTCAGCATCCAACAGAATTATATCAGTCTCATCTTGTTCTGAACTTTAAACAAGACATGTCAAACTTGCCAAAAAACCTAGGTCAGTTGCAAAAGACTTTTAAAAGTATTTGTAGTGGTGGGAAGGTGTAAGGAGTTAGGGTGGATAAGAATCCCACCTCTTAGTTGCTGTATATTTGTGTTCAATGCTCTGATCGAGGTGGCCAAGAGGGCCAATGGCATCCTGGCCTGTATCAGGAATAGCGTGGCCAGCAGGAGTAGGGAAGTCATTGTGCCTCTGTACTGGGCACTGGTGAGGCCTCACCTCGAGGGCTGTGTTCAGTTTTGGGCCCCTCACTACAGGAAAGACATTGAAGTGCTGGAGCGTGTCCAGAGTAGAGCCACCAAGCTGGTGAGGGGTCTGGAGAACAAGTCACACGAGGACAGGCTGAGGGAACTGGGCATGTTTAGTTTGGAGAAGAGGAGGCTGAGGGGAGACCTCATTGCCCTCTACAACTACCTGAAAGGATACTGTAGAGAGGCAGAGGTTGGCCTCTTCTCCCAAAGGAATAATGATAGGACCAGAGGAAATGGTCTGAAGCTGCGGCAAGGGAGATTCAGATTAGATATTAGGAAGAATTACTTTACTGAAAGAGTGGTCAGGCACTGGAAGAGCCTGCCCAGGGAGGTGGTGGAGTCCCCATCCCTGGAGGTATTTAAGAAACGTGTAGACATGGCTCTTCAGGGCATGCTCTAGTGCCCAAGATTATTGGTTTGTGGTGGGGTGTTGTGTGGGGGGTTGTGGGTGTGGGGTTTAGTTGGTGGGGTAGTGTTTTGGGGTTTGTTGTTTGTTTTTTGTTTGTTTTTTTTTTTTTTATGTGGTTGGACTTGATGATCTCGGAGGTCCCTTCCAACCACTAAGATTCTGTGATTCTGTGTGATTCTGTGATCAAATGTTCACAGTCCCACTGTTCTGGAATGGCTGAGAAGCAATTTATTTTAACTTAGTGAATTTCTTTCACATATTTGAATATAAAACACACAGGAAGTAATCTACCACCTACTAGGAACACAGTTTAGAGGCAGTCATTCTCAACATCTACAAAAGGTAAGAAATGTGCAGGTTATCTTCTAAAATATACTGCCAGGTGTATGGAATTGAGATTCACTGTGACCTTTTTACAGCTAAAGGTTTATTGTACCTACAGTAATATGCCACCTGATCTTACAAAGGAATATATGCCTAAGGTTTTCTAATTATTACTTGTTTAGTATTAAAAAATGCTACTTTTTAAAGGCACATTTGAAATCTGACCTTATAATTAACTTGACCTTCAGTATAAACTATCAAGCTGACTTTTCTGGCTGCCTTTGCTGTGTCAATATTGCAAAAGGCTTGTCTGCTCTGCCCTCACACTTGAACCTCTCCTCTGAGAGATTAAGACATGTACATGCGTTTCTTTCCCTTACTTTTCTTATGGGAAGAACACTGAGACAATGAACAAGAAATAAAAGCCCCTTGGAGTTTTTTATTCTCAACTCTGCAGCATTGAAAATACTGCCTGGAACCTATTGTTACTCAGTGATGCTTATTGTCCAGTTTAAGAGATCTTTAAGATTCCTATTTTCTGCAGAAACTTTCTATCAGAACCTTCTGATAATTTTGGTCACTTAAAACAGCTAAAGCCAGATCCACAAGAATATAAATGTCAGACTGCTTATCAATTAAAGAATTACAGGTGCTAAATACGGCAAATGCTTATTTCACTGAGATAACAAGATAAAGTTTGGTTCTTTAGACACTTTGCCTGTTAGCAGCAGAAAGCATGACACTACATTTCAATTGTAATATCATTTATCTGTTCCTGTTTCTTTGAGGATGGAAGAAAAGTACTGGAAGATAACTGCTTTGTCATAACCATAAGCCTCTTATTTGGCATCCTCTCTTGAAATGTGTTCATGCTTTCTCTCATTCTTGCTCCTTCTTTCAGACTTACTTCTCAGAGCTGTGCAATTCACACCTCATCAGCTGGGTTTTGGAAGGAGCTTCTCTTTTGAGGAACTGGTTACACAGTAGAGAGCTCATGAATAGAGCTACTTTCTGTTATTTCTTCATGGAAAATAGCTCTTACACTTTCCAGCTTCACAAAGTCTGTCTCTTCACACTAGGAAGACAGACTACAGCCCTTGCACACAAAGAATGAAGACGAAGTGTTTGCTAGGACATGAGTACACCAATAGACTCTAACTACCCTAAAGAGCCTCACCTGGGACTTCCACACACACTCTCATTCCCTGGACCTGTGAACTCCATTTAAATATAGTTCCTGGCCTCTAAGCCTGGTTTGAGCTTTGTTGTAGGTAGCTCTATGCCTGCTCTTACTCTCTACTGAGCATGGCTTGCTCACTGTTCTTTCTGAGTTGTTCTCACACATGCCTTTTCACCTTGGATTTTTCCGATGGTCAGTACCTGTTACCGTCACTGACTCTGCATAGGTGCTATGGGGTTGTGTTCTTGCCAGTAAGGTAACTATTCCTACGTATAGGATCTCCTAGCTTGTCTTGCTTGGTGGAGCAAGCAATGATCTCAAATGACAGCTACTAGGTTATCTTTTATTAGTAAATGCCAGCAGCTAATAGCAAAAAGACCTTGATTGAAGCTAGCAGGTGGGGTTCTTGAGTTGTTCTGTATTAGCAGCACTCTAATCATAATGGTATGTAACTTTAGGTCAGCACATTCTCACTGCATCTCTGTGAATTATCTGGTCCCTTTCACCAGTTGAAATGGGCTGAAAGCACTTTTTAAATTTCTCTTCAGCAGTAGCTTTATTCATTAACTGCTATGCCCTAATGTTTTACCTTATAAATGCAAGATTACCTTTGTAATATTTATTTCACTGATTACAAGTAAAACATACACACACAAAAAAAAGGACTGTCAAAGAAATGGACTATTCCCCCGTATGGGTGACGCGGACAGAGTAATGAGCTTCACTAGTTAGAGTGAAGTAGTGAAATATTTATTAAGGTGGAACAGTGATTTAACAAAATCAGTAGTAAGTGCGATAAAAGCAGTAGTAAATGCGACAGTGTTTTATCAGGTTCAATGTCAGGGTACACTCTATTATTTACTGCATAGAGGACGGGGTCACACACACTGTCAGGGAGACCCTCTCGTTGAGTCACGAGGTTCAGAAAGGACCCCCTTGCTTTCTAAACTCCTTCTCAGAGAGGAGCCTAGGTGCGGCTGGATCCAATCCTAGTCCCAGACTTGGTCAACGGTTTATGTCTAAAGGATTATATATGCGCAATCAATCCTTTACATTACTTAGCTAAGATTTTAAAGTTTAGCATGCTATTAGTCACTTACCGAGAGTCTGTTGCGGCAAGGAATCTCTCAACCTCGAGGAGTAGAACCTTAAGCGAGCGTCCTCACAAAAGGGGAGATCCTGGCGTGCAGCCCGCTGCCATACAGGAGAGCTCAAAGGGCTCTCGGGCTGTCCACTATTTATACAGTAAGATAATTGACCTATAGTCATATTCTCATGGGAACAAAATATCTAGGTCCCCACTCCAGACAGTATTTTGACTATGTTGCCTGCCATCCCCCAAAGTCCAGGTGCAAGTTATCACAACTGCTGTTGTGATGGCCACGGTGGCCAAGGCCTGAGCAGGAGCCAGGGCTGGGGGTGGGGGGGGAAGCAAAACAGGGAGAGTACACCGCCACAATGGGCTTTTTTAGAAAGGAAGCTCCCTACAGAACTAGAAAAGCCGTAACTGTGTCTTGATGGAGAAAAACTTCAGGTGTAACCTGGAAGGTGGTTCTTGTGCTAGATACATAGTCACTGATATCATGACAGTACCATCTGTTTTTTTCATTCTATTTAAAAGCACTGTGAAATCCAGGAATTAATTCTGCACTTCATTATTTTATGACATTGAAAGTCCTTGCTTTAGTTGACATGGGCCACCCTTTCAGTCTCTCAGTCGTCTTATAGCTACAACTGTTCTACAAGGTTGTCCCAGTGCCTTTTCTGCATTACGTTGTGATTTTGTTCTAAGCAGTCAACAAGACAACTTTAAAAGCATTGTACTGTTCTATGTTGTCCCTTTGGCTGCAAGAAGGGTCACTGCATGGTGTAAAAATAAAGTTATGAAGTTATGGGACTTGGTTTGAAAACAGATAAGGGAGGGAAGCAAGGTAATGTAAGTAAAATCATAAAATGAATTTTTATGTATCATTAGTTTTGATAACTGATTTTATTACTGTGGAAAATTATTATGGCATTCTGCTACAAAATACTCAACCTAATTTAAATTTCAGAACACTTCTTTTGGCAAATCACTGTTAAGCGATATTTTTAATCAATGGAGTGGAGCTAATTTAGATTTCAGCTGCTTCAAAAAATGATGAGTTTGCTATGATGAGCTTTTTGTATTTTCTTGCTGCTGTATTTTAATGTTGTTTTTAGGAGAAGAACTTAAACTGTGACAACTATATTCTCACTCTGTATGTACAAAAAAAAAATCCCAAAACCCTGAACAAGTTATAGCAATGTTTTTACAGAAAATGCTGTATTTATGTAATGACAGTGACTGAAGTTCAAGAGCTAATTACTTACCTGCTAACTAAGCTGACAGTAGATTCAGATCATTTAAGGTCTGTCTCCTTTTTCCTATCAGGGCTGGTTTATGTCCTAAATTAGAGTAAAGTTTAGGAAAGCAGTGTTTTCTCCCTCCATCCCAGAACTGCCCGTGTTCTCCCAATATCTCCCAGAATTGTCCTGGGCAGCCTAAAACAGGAGAAAGCAATAGAGGCAGGTTTGGGTCTTCTGTCTTACTTAAGTACTGATCTTAGTAATGAAAATATTCCTCCTGATACAAGGCAGCAAGGCCACTTCTTTTTAACACATCATATCCTCATTCATCTATACTTTGCTATTTAACCTGACACTATGTTGTGTGGTGCTAGTGCATTCCTTACAAAAGACTACAAGACCCTTTGACTTTTTGTATCTCATGAAATATGAGGGCATTTGTATAGACTGGTTTTGTCCAAGGAAGGCAGAGTGTTTTCCTATGTTCTCGCTATGTATGTGGCATCTAGTGAAACAGTACACGTTTTATAGGATCAGGCTATTTTTCCATGTGCTCAGAGAAAGTCTGGAGCTACTGTTCTTCTTGTTTTCATCTCCTTTCAAATAATTACTCCTTTTGTCAGTTCTCCACCCAAATGCCTGGTACTTATGTCTAGGATTTTGTATCCTTGATTTAAATGCTTGTATGAAGAACTGAGTTCCCATACCTTAAAAGATATTTCTTACTAGTACTGTTTTGTAACTCACTTCTTTTGAATGGGCTTTCAGTCATGCAAACACATGGCAAATCATACCTCTGTTTTAAGGCTAGTTAGAAAACTTACAGATACCTGAAGGATATTAACTGTGTTTTTTAATGCATTTTTTGTTGTGTTTTTTTTTTAATTTTATTTTTTTATTCAAGGTCAGAACTATTTTTCCTCTATTCTCCATAGTAACTAAAACATACAAGCCCATGTTTTTCTGCAGGCTTCTGGAAATGACCTTAATGAATTCCCTATTACCCCTGAGAGGAGGTTGTCTAGCCTCCAAAAAGAATCTTCTTTTTCCCACATTTCTATACAAACTGAGGTCCTGATATAAAACAAGGTTCAACTTTGCCTGACATAAAGATACTTGTTTTTTCCAGGAGCTGTGATGCTGTAAGGCAGAGAGCCCTGCAGCTTGCCTATTATACCTTTAATTTTGCCTAAGGTTTTTTGGGAAAAAAAAGGTAAAAATTTGGTTTTCTTTTCTGGGGGATTGTGGGAAGGGGGATGAGATTGCTTTTCTCAGGGTATCAAAAGCACATGTGAGCAATGTTCCTTGCCGTAGTAAATGAATGGAAAGCCTAGGTGTAATCACTCATGCCAGCAGCTCACAGCCCTTGTAAGGACTCTCCTCTAATATACTGCCTGCCACACATCACCTGTATCATTTCATATCAATTTCAGTCTTGGAGGGCAACATATAAACACCGAACAACATTTTTCATCCAAAATGGATCCATAAAATACATTCCACTCATGCAACTATTTTTACTATTGACACTTCTCTGTAATAAATGTATTAATGGAAAGTGCTTACGTGTGTGAAAACAAGGAAACAGACCAAAAGAACAAAAAAAAAAGAGAAAATGAGAGAAAAAAACAACAAAAAAGTGTTAGACTGAGATAGTTATGAGGAAAACTTCATGTAAATTATCTCCTATCATGCTCAGCTTGTTCTAATCAAGTGTAAGGCATTCTTTTAGGTAGGGTTTAGGTCTGTTTGTTAACAAGATTGCTCAGATTACCCAATACAAACAAGCTGTAGATTAAGTGTTAGCCATAAGAAAGAAATGCAACTTTGCTCTTCATGAGAAGTCACTGGCTGCTTCACATTCCTTTTTCAATTAAATTACTGGTTTTATGATGAACGTCCAAACTTTCAATCCCACACTTTCAAAGAGGTAAGTAATAGCACCTAGGTTCCATAGCATACTTAATACTTAGCATATTTATGTTTGTCCACCTTTTCCTGGTGTAACTTTTGAGCTTTTTTGGGCAAGTGTTAACATATGATGAGAAAACATTCTTTTTTCTCCACTGTGATTGTCTAGATGTGCGGTCCTTTTGCCTCAAAGCTTTCGGAGGTGGAGAGTCCTCAGTTGCCCTCAGCTGAGAGACACAGCCTCAGCTGAGAGAACTTTTCTTCTAATACTGGGGAAAATTGTACTTCTAGAAGACTCTAGTATCTGAACTTATGTAAATAGTTACTTTATAGCCAGCCAGGCTCTGTGGGATTCAAGGTCTTGGTGTTTTCGAGCCTTGCCAGGCGCAGGGACAAGGAGGAGCAAGGCCTGGGCGTTTGACCCAGGCTGGCCAACAGGATTATTTCATCCCATGAACGTCACATTCAATATAAATTAGAAAAGTTTGCTGCGTAGCTCTCTCTCCCTTGATGGCAGCAGGTCCAGACAACTCCTTGCCCCGGTGCCGGAGCCCTGAGGCCTTCCCTTCCTCCTGAAGCCATTGCGCTGGCAGTGTCCGCCATTTGCTGTCCCTGCTGGGAGTGCACAGCTTCCTGCTGAGAGAATTGCCCGAGTATAATTCCTGTATCTTATATCAGTATTGGGATTAATACTGGTTCTTTAGTATTACTGTTAATTATTTAGTCTTAGTCTATTAAATCTATTTATATTTCAAGTCTTGTGTTTCTTTGCGTTCCCCGATTCCCCTTTCTGGGTGGGGAGGTGTCACCAGGTGACAGAATAATTGTCTCAAGGACAATCGGTTGTTATGGGTTTTCTCAAACCATAACATCAGTATACTGAGGAAGGACTGGTATCAGCTTCATAGTACACACAGAAGCCAGTGAAGCATCAAGCTGGTTCTGGACACTGAAGTGACTTCACATCCCATGGTAAGTGCCCTTGGGAGCAATGTTGAATTTTTCCACCAGATTGCTCTCTTTCTGTATGTCTTCCACCTAGATGGCTCAAGGGGCCATGAGGGATCACATAAGAATAGTCATTTCATGTCCAAGGGACTTCATAAGTCCTTGTTCCTACAGAGCTATGGTCTTAGAACTTACTGGATTAATCCTGCTGAACAACTGTGCCTAGAAGCGAGTGGATTTGATGTGTGCCACAATTCTCTTCTGAAGTTTGTTTCAGAACATTATTGCTGTCTTTGCGTTCAGTTAGCTAGCTGTTAGACAACGAAAGTAGTACAATGGTTATATCAATGTGAGACCTCCAATTCCTAATAAATAGGAATTCCTTCCTCCCCTGAGACAGTGAATTGAAAGGCACTGTGGCCTCCAAAAAGACTGAAGTCTGGTTCTATGTTGAAAAAATTCCATCCTTCCCACTTTTTTTTCCTGGGATGAGTGTAGCCACATGGCCTTCACATGAGTGAAGGCATACATCTTACTATGCTGCATATGCTTGAATGTTATTCTTGGTTGACTATGGCGGTGAAATTAGACTGTTCAGACATATTTAATGCACTGGACTCTTCTGAAATGTTGGAAGAACCTTAGGCAAATTGTTCTACCTCTCTGTGCCTCTGAGGCACCTCATGCTGCCTGATTTTTTTTTTAGATAAATGGGATGCATTTCAGGCCAGGGCTAGACTTGACTTTATCCTGTTATAACTAACCTGCAGGAGTCCCCTGCAGGAATCCCTTTCTTTCTGATGAATTGCAGGAGCAGTTAAACCATTCATGGATGAAAAACAGGCATTGGAGAAATCACACAGAACTTGTTGTCTTGAATTTATTGACCAACCAATCTGTTGGTTGGTTGCTGGAACTATTCCTAGTGCTACCTGGTCACCTCTGAAGCCTGAGTTACTTCATAATGTCTCTGTGTGTCTCTACCTTCAAATGATAGTGTTTGAGGTGTCAAGCCACTGACACCTAGTCTTTGGAAAGATTCAAGTGTCTAAACCCATTCATCTTTCAAGTAATGTATTCTGGCTAGCAAAATTGTGTTCCCTTGGTCTTTTTGTCCATACTTCTCTATATTCAGCCCCCTGGCTTGGTCGCCTGTCTCAGTGTCACTCTGAATGAAATGTGTTCCCTCCCATTAAATCAGTCATGTTTGTATTTGGGATGTGCTGTCATTCCCCTGCATATCTGATGATCATGGTCTTCACTTAGCTTCATTTGCCATCCATTCTAGCTGTTTGGCTGTTACTGATGAGCTCTCCTGCCTTCAACCACAATAAAGTTGATACAGGTGAGAGTGCATGTACCTGCTGAATGGCACGTGTCTAATTCCCACTCCTAAAATGATGCAATAGAAATACTGCTTCCATGTGCAAGCCGACTCAGAAACTTAAAGGTGAATTTTAATTTAATCCTGAACCAGAAACTCTGAAAGCTGGAAACGAAGCCTTACTGAAAGTCTATTGAACTGTGACTCTCAGCACTGGAGTTTTAAAGGCAAGTGAGAATTAAGCCTGACTTCTGCTTTTTCTCAGTATCAGCTGGACTCCTACTGCACAGGTCCTCCATGTTACTGAAGTGGTAAACCCTCTTAAAAGCAATAGAAGTTATTTAACAGTGTCGACTTCGGTCAGAGCACTTCAATTCAGATACAGCCAATTAAATCGCTTGCAAGCTCTTATAGCGTTATCTATGTATCTTTGAAAATCTGTGTCTCAGTACCTGTAGGACAAATTTTTGTCTGACTTAAAAAACATGGTCAATACAATAATGAAGTAAGTGTAGCTTTGTGAATTTACACTTGTGTTTCCCAAACCCTAGGTTTTAAACCAGCCTGTTTCAATCAAATTTGAGTGAATAGAGGAGTAAAAAATGTTGTATTCGGGATAGTTAATTTAGTGACACAAGCAAAATTTGTAGTGTTAGCCAAAGTTGACATCTTTTCTACCTTGTGCTGGAGGTTTATTGCTAGCAGCTGTGGTCCACAGTGGCATCACAGTTCATTTGAAGAAGCAGAGGTGCTCACTGACTAACCAATACCTGCGTGCTACTTGATTGGTTCCTTTTGGGGGAAACAACTTTATAACTGCCTCCTCCCACTAGAAAGCCAGGCAAAAAGCAGTTTAGCCTTCTTGATGCATACCACAAATTGTCTATGTTAGAAGAGGGTAAACTCTGTTCACTCAACTGGTAGTCAACACAGCACGACAGATCTTAAGCTCATTTTTTTTTTTTTTTTGAGGTGGTAGTAGGTATACGACAGGGCAACATACTGCAAACTCAGGAACAGGCTGCTGCCATGGGTCTTCTGAGAGCTGCAATTTAGTCCACCAGCATCAGTGTTTCCCAGAATCACAGAATCTTCATGGTTGGAAGGGACCTTTGAGATCATCGAGTCCAACCATACACACACACAAAAAAAACCCAAAGCCAACAATCTCGGGCACTAGAGTATGCCCTGAAGTGCCACATCTACACACTTCTTAAATACCTCCAGGGATGGTGACTCCACAACCTCCTTTTTTTTTTTTATTTTCTTTTTCATCAACAAATGCCGTTTATTATAAAAACAGAGATTTTGGGGGCAGCCACTCCTTTGGGGACATTGAGGAATGGCTCGTGCAGGATGTCGAAGAGCCACTTGGCCTTCTGGGGCCCAACGCCAGGGCAGAGGTACAGGTCCTCCCTGGAGGCGGCCGCCACAGCTGCCAGCAACCCAAAGGTGGTGAGGAGGCTCAGTGCATCTGTCTTGTTCACCGACTTGATGCTGGTCAGGCAGTCAGTCATCTGGGAGAGGAAATCCTGCTCCACCCGCTTCTTCAGCAGGTCTGGCGGCTTCTGCTCACAGGCCTTGTAGGTATCCAGGTATTGCCTGGCCTCCTCGGGGCTCCAGGCCAGCAGGAGGGTGCAGTCAGTCAGGATGCAGACCTTTGCCAGCTCCTTCAGTGCCTGGTGGGTGACCTTGTTGACCTGGAGCAGTAGCAGCTGCAGCCCGTAGCTCCTGCCCAAATGTCACAGGCAGTCATGGATGTAGCCAGGGTTTAGGTGGTGGCACTGCAGGGTCAGGAAGAGGGCACAGGTACTCTGGCCCGGGATATGGTCAGGGAATATGTCACCAAACTGCCAGGGGACTTTGCGGACAAACTTCAGCACCAGGTTGCCCCGCTGCCACGGTCTGACGACGATGCTGCTGCTCTTGGCACCCAGCTTCAGCATGAGAAGGGGGGCATGGCCCCAGGGTCGCCCCCACCCGGTGCAGCCTCCCCCTCCCCCGGGGGGGCCACCCCCAGGCTCATGTTGGCTAGTTCAGCAAGATATACAAGGAGTGAGGCATCCTCTGGCAAGATGCAACATCCAAACATCTTCGGAGATTTGCAGTGGGACCTTGAGGCTGAATGTGAGGATGCACTGTAGCGTGGGGTGTTAGAAGATCAGTTCTCATTCCTTCACTCATGATGGTCACTGGAAAATCACCTGCTTTTCTGTTTCTCTTGTGCAGCTGAAGGGCTGGGAAGGATGTTCTGTATAGGATTCTACAACTGGCAAAAGTCACGGCAGAGGAGCAGATTCATGACAGGTCCATCCCTTAGTGTAATGCTACATGTCGTTATAGATCCTCAAGGTAGCTGTGAGCTAACCAGAAGACCTTTGTGGCACAACACAGCCCAGCAGCTTCTTGCTACAATCGCAGGTGCAGCTGCAGTTCAGCAGCACTGCTCAGAGTCATTTTCCCTGGTAGGTGGGCTATGGAACATAAAGCAAAGCAGAAATGCAATAAGCAATCTAGAGGCTGATGGTTCCAGCACACCTGAGGCAATATACAGAAGAGATTGCAATGATCTTGTAGCCTTTGATTGTCTAGACCTGCACAGTTGACTAATTGCTTCATTTTCAATAGTCTAACACCTTGACAGACTTTTCCATATTTCCACTTATTGCCGTAAGTCAGTTTAGACCCTTGTCTTAACACTGTGCTGCATCTGTGCTTCAATTTATGTATCTAGGTATTACTTACCACGCATACACTTTTGTTCTCAGACTCATTCAGTTTCTATTTTACTTTGGTTTCATTTTCTACCTATTGGCAATCTCCATTGCTTTGCTCCTTCAACACCCCATTAGTGTTGTTTATCCAGAAAAGAATTTTGCTTTCTGCAAAAATCCATTTCTCTTCTGCAAATTCCATTTCTTTTTTGCTTAATACAAGCGCAACATTTCCACAGTCAACTGCAGACCAAAATGCTAAAGATCTGTGTAACCTTTCTAAGCAGAGACAGCTAGCAGTGGAGCTCTTCAGATGTTTTCCATTCCATCTCTCTTTTGAGGAAATTATGACAGCAGCATCTCAGCTTTCCATGATTCTCACCTTACTGCATGCCATGACAAGACCTCCTTCCTCTCTAAACAATGTCTTTTAAACTGACCTGAAAATCACCCACAGTGACAACTCCTTTATTGCTTTTAGAAAGTATGAAAATACATATCAATGTATTTCTACTTTACAAATGATTTCCTGATAATGAACCACAGGAGAAACCCTTTATGCCCTTGAAGGCATATCCCTTGCATGCTGTGTATCAGCCCTGAGGTACATATCATTCTTTAACAGCATCCCTTATGTTTAAACTTTCTTCCATGTACACACCATTTCCTCATTACTTACTTTTATGGGCAGTGCATCTGTGGTGTCCCTTGTGTAGATAAGTCTTTACTATCTCTCTTAATGTGTCTCATTTAAAGCACAGCTTTATAGTACATCTCCTTATATCTCTCCACTGTCTTACTACTAGAAACTGCTGTTTGGCTTTGCTCATGCATGCATCAAGATTCTGTGTTTTTTTAGAAAAAGCTTTCCTCCAGTTGTAGTAATCTGCTATTTTTCAATGCATTTTTCTTTCAACACTAAGTTGGTTCTTGCAAGAGTTGGTTGAAGGGATAGGTGAGAACACAACTAAATGCAACCTGGGGTGAAGCAGGGAAATATCAGGCCTGTTGTACTACACTAGAAATACTTTTCAGGACTTAAGATTGAAAGTACTTACAAGGCTGCTGAAAACATGAATTGCAGCACAAAAATCTCCCTATGTTTGGGCTGAGGTTCCCTCTCACCAAGTGCTGCTGTCTATGTATTAGAAGCCCACTAATGTAATTGGCTGACAGACCAATTAAATAATCGCATTTACCTAATATAAGTAGTGGTTTGCATCTGTCTCTTTCCTGTGACATGAGAAGGAGATCTGAGTCCCTTTACTGGCATTCGAACTCTAACTCAAGTGGAAGGGTGGACTGTGGGTTATTATATCTGTGACAAGAATAGCTGAATAGTTCATAAAGTATTTCCTGAGCCTTTACAGATAAGCTACATAGCACACTTTGTCCTATCTGGATAGGGCTTGAATTGCTATCCTGAAAACAGTGGTGGGTCAGGACCTGCTGAAGATGCTGTTGGCCGTTCAATGCCCCAGTGGCAATCTCTAGTATATTGTTGGGGCCAAAACTGATGCTGAGTCTTGGTCATAGCCCACAATCGGATCAAACACCTAACTTACCAAAGAGGAGTAGGGTGGATTTTGTGGAATTGCTGGCATACCTAATAAAATAACAGATATATATAAAGAACTTGACTTGCTAGGAATTTGCATATTTGATGTATTTGGAGAGAAAAGGTCCTTCAATACTTAACAGAAGTAGTTATTCACACTTTGCAACTGAGGCTGAGAATGTATTCTAATTTATTTAACAGATGCATTACCTTTTACTATTTTGTCCAAATTGACATCTTTTTAAATAAAGAATGGCATGTACCAGAGAAAGTAGTACAGATATAGCTAGCCACCTAGCCATTATGGGCATTAAGTTCTTCCAGAATAACTGTTGATATGGAAATGTTGAGTTCTGAGTTCTTGCCTTCAGTCTGGTTTGAATAAATTTGCTTAGAAGAGGTAAAATTTTCCAGAAACAGGTGGACAGAGAATGTATCTCTCTGCTGATCTTCAGTCCTGTGCTGTCTTCCTGCCCTATCACATTTTCTTACCCTGGGGTAGGGAATGCATTCTTGCCTTCCACATCATGGTGCAGTGTTTTTTTTCCTCCAGCACTGTTAAGAAAGACCTTAATGTGTTGTATGTCGTTTCTTGGGTTGGACTTTTTTAAAATTCCAGAAGATGCTTCTGACTTACAGCAACTTCAGAGACAGCCTTAAACATCAAAAAATAGAACATCTTATTCCACTGTTAAATCTCTCCTGAATGGCTAAAAATAAAAAAATAAAAAAAAATAAAAAAAATCAGCTCTTTGGCATACGGTAACTCAGGATATTTCTATATTTTGGTAGCAACTGTGAAAATTCAAAGCCAAGGCACTTTCTACAGAGGTGTAAAGAACCAAAATTATGTGGCAACTTTTTCTCTCGGTTACTGGTGTAGACATCGAAAAAGATATAACAGATGAAAATATCAGCTACCTATCTGCAGTCAAAACACTTATGTGTGGACTGCACACAGAATACATAAAAACAGTTTACAGCAATGTTATGTGTCTGACAGACTGAATGCATCACTGAAACTTGTGCTGCACGTATTTCCTAGTAGCACAGGAACAGAATGGTCTAGGGGCTGCCACTTTTGCCATTTGTCCAAAGGAAGGTTTTCATCCCCATCTTGTTTTCCCTTGTTTGGATGACTAGAATGTACAGGATTAACTTTGTGTTATAGGAGAACCCTGAGAAGGTGAGGTCAAACACACCTGTGTCATCCCTCCTAAGCAAGAAAGTACATGAATGGTGACTAAGAGAAGGCTCTGGGGAGCCCTTCCAGATTGCTTTGGGGGGCAGCCTTCCATTACCTAAAGGGGGCCTACAGAAAGGTGGGGAGGGAGTCTTTATCAGGGAGTGTGGCAATAGGATGAAGAGTAACAGTTTTAAACTGAAAGAGCGTAGAATTAGATTAGATATTAGGAAGAAATTCTTTACTGTGAGGGTGGTGAGACACTGGAACAGGTTGCGTAGGGACGTTGTGGATGCCCCACCCCTGGAATTGTTTAAGGCCAGGCTGGATGGGTCTTTGAGCAACCTGGTCCAGTGGGAGGTGGCCCAGGGCAGGGGGGTTGGAACACGATGATCTTTAAGGTCCCTTCCAACTCTAACCATTTTATGATTCTGTGAGTACCTGGTTCCTATTAAGTTTGTTTACTTATGTTCTCAACCTCAGGTTTTTGCTTGGACAGGATTTCAGTAAATAACCTAACAGGTGAAGTAATGCCCCTTCTGTTTCAGGTTGTCAAAATGCTTTAGTCAACAGCTTCCAAGCAGAGTCTCATCCAGTTGCCAGACTGGAGAGTCTTGAGAAGGATATAAATCACTCCCTCTTTACCTCAGTGCTGTCATTAAACTTTGGCATCTACATGTTTGCTTTAGGACTGTCCAAGCAGCCTTAAAGCACAGCCTGACAGCATGGAGAAAAGGCCAATGCAAAAAGCTCTCCTGGCTGAGGAAGCTAGGTTGCATCCCTTAATGTGTAGACATGCTTTCATGCTCCTTGCCTTTAAGTGAAACCAGGAAGGATAACAGCCTGGCCACAAACTTCACTTCAGATTATTTGCTTGTTTAGTGGCATTAAGGTTCAGCTGGCACCTGTTGTGTGAGCAACACCCATCTGCTGTTCAACTATTTTATTTAATAACAGCTGATGCCAAGCTCTAGTACAACTCTCTGGCATACTCAGCCTTTGAGCACAAGGGGTTTCAGTTAAAGAAAAGAATTGAAATTGGGACTGGCTGGTAAAAACTGATAGTGAATCAACAGCCTCCTCACAGAGTGAGCAAAATGCAAACCACAATTTGCTGCAGATTGCAGGTGGGCTAGAATCCAATGATCTATGCCAATTGATAACAGCAGAGATTTGGAGCCAGCTTGTGTGTTTGTTTTTTTTTTTTTGTTTTTTTTTTTTTTAAGATGCACTGAATGCTTCATAGAGTCTGAAAAACATTCCATGAGTATGCAATTCGGCTAACATATCACTTTGTGATTAATGACTCTCACATGCTGTTTCCTCTGCTTCCTCTTAAACAGACACATTGGCATGCAGACAGTATCTCTCTTTATATGAGGTATATGAGTCCTTCTGTTCCTACTGATCCCTCCACTGAAGTCATAACCCTTTGTTTGCGACATCAACATGGGTTGCTGTGTAGGTGATTATGATGTTAAGGGAAGCACATTTATGACTTCAGGTGAGGAACGAACAGCAGGAGCAGACAAAATCGTAACTCACAAATATACTCCTTGTATGCAAATGCCCCCATTGTCATAACACAAGTGTTACAGTGAAAGATTTACGGAATATAGAACATGCAGGCAGAAAATAACAGTAAGCAGAGTGGCTCCCAAAGTTCCCCAGGAACCATAGGTTATTAAAAAAAAAAAAAAAGGTGAATGTGCATGATCTCTTTGGGAGCATGAGTTCCTAGGGTTTCCTGTTTTGTCTTTTCCTCTTGGAGGATATAACCCTTCTATCCAACTTTTATAATTTCTTTCCACTTTTACAATTTCCACTTCTTAATTGTATGTTTCAGTCAACAGGCAGTTCTGTTCGAACACAGCCTGGATGCTCAAGGTCTGTGTTATACAGCAGAGTTCTTCCCTGGAAATGAAACTTCAGAAACTCAGCCAGACTTCAAATAGATGCACATCAGTGTGTTGGCAGTTTGGTAATTCTTGCACACAGGAGATGCAGGAAATGTAGGAAGGCTGTCAAAATTATTTCAAATGTGTGCTTTTTAAAATGCATCACAGGGCTTTTGTGCAACTGTGATGTACCAGTTAACTGTTATACACCATCTTGTTAATCAGGTAACACAAGTGGATCTCGGATGCTCGCTTACTTTACTTAGCTGTCATATATTTTTGGTTTTTCTTGATACTTTCTTGCTATTAGTAATAATAATTGGTAGAAATAGTTGTGACAAGAAAGATCAAGGCTTCACTTCACTAGATATGGACAAAAGAATAAATTATTCATTGCCTTAAATAGTCTAGGATTCTGAGGATACCAGAATAGTATTTTGGTAAGAATTTACACAAAAATAACACCTATTGAGGTTGAGGTTTTCATCATGCTATTCCTACTGTCTGAAACGGGAATGTGTTAAAAACTCTATGCAAAAACCAGAAACTTGTTTGTTCATCAGGATGAAGGTAAATTAAAATCTCTTTAGCACAAGAAAGCTGGAGAGGGACTTTTTACAATGGCATGTAGTGATAGGACTAGGGGTAATGGCTTCAAACTGGAAGAGGGTAGATTCAAGTTAGGTATCAGGAATAAATTTTTCACTATGAGGGTGGTGAGACACTGGAACAGGTTGTTGAGAGAAGCTGTGGCTGCCCCATCCCTGGAAGGGTTCAAGGCCAGGCCGGATGGGGCTTTGAGCAACCTGGTCTAGTGGAAGGTTTTCCTACCCATGGCAGGTCAGTTGGAACTAGATGACCTTTAAGGTCCCTTTCAAACTAAACCACTCTATGACTGGTGCCATATCTACATTTGGATTGCAGCGGCCTATTGACTGTATTTCTTATTATCTGTATTGATGCTTTACTACTTTGTCTTTTGTTTGTCAGTGTTGCCTGGGAGATATTTCTGATTTAGTTATAATAAAAACATTTCTCAAAGTGAAAAGAAAGTTGAAAGGCTTCAGAAGCATACATTTTAACACTGATTAGAGATGACTGGAATTAAAATACTGTTCTTTTCCTCGACCTTGATTCAAGGTCACTCTTAAAACGACACAGCTGGAAAATCCTGCTGTTGGGGAAGGCATCAGAAATAGTGTCTGTTCCCCCTCCACTGGTGGAACAACAAACACTTTCCTTCCCTCATGTTATTTGGAAAGCTTGCAAGATACTCACAACCAAACTGAAAAATATGGAAAAGTCATCAGTTTTCAGGTATACTTACGATCACAAAGGTTGATTGGAGTACAAATACTCTTATCTTTCATCTGTCCCCTATTTCAGTTGAGCTGAATGTGTTTTCTGGCTTTGTGCATAGTGATGTGACTCTCTTTTTGTAACAGTACTCCTTGCTGTGTTTGGCTTTGTCATTCCAGGTTTGCTTACACTAGGAACTCTCCCCTGATTCCTTGAGCCTATCATTAGACAAACAAGGAATAGTGCAGGGACCATTTTCTGGTGAGCCCAGTCATGATCTGTAGTCTCAGAACTGCTCCACATACTGCAAGACCAAGCCTGAGTGCTAGAATGCCTTTAGCTTCCTACTGTCTCCTTGGATTAATTTAGAATGTTTATCTAGCACGGTCAGAAGTAGCTCCCTTTCTAGAGGAAAAATGCATAACACCTTGGATCCCTTTAGCCATTAAGCATCCAATATTAATATAACTGGACCTGTGATACAAAGTATGCTATTGCTTCCTCCAACTGTTAAGATATCTCTTAATCTCCTTATCCATAGGTCAGAAAGCCTTGATGTATCCCCGCAATCACCTGGGAAGCGAGACCTAGAGCTCAACCTAGCTAGGATAATAAAAAATGTTTCTATAAATTCATTAACAACAAAAGGAGGATTAGGGAAAATCTCCCTCCTTTATTGGATGCGGAGGGAAACATAGTCACAAAGGATGAGGACAAGGCTGAGGTTCTCAACGCCTACTTCGCGTCAGTCTTTAGCAGTGGAACTAGCTGTTCCCTGGACACCCAGCCTTATGAGCTAGGAGACAGGGAGGGGAAGCAGAATGAGAGCATCATGATTAAAGAGGAGGAGATCAGGGACCTGCTACGCCGCTTGGATGCACACAAGTCTATGGGACCGGATGGGCTACACCCAAGAGTGCTGAAAGAGTTGGCAGACGTACTCACCAAACCGCTTTCCATCATTTACAGGAAGTCATGGCTAACTGAGGAGGTCCCAATGGACTGGAGGGTGGCAAATGTAACACCCATCTACAAGAAAGGCAAAAAGGAGGATCCAGGAAACTATAGACCTGTCAGTCTGACCTCAATACCAGGGAAGGTCATGGAGCAGGTCATCTTGAATGCCATCAAAACCCACATAATGGGCAACCAGGGGATCAGGCCTAGTCAGCATGGGTTTACAGAAGGCAGGTCCTGCCAGATGAACCTGATCTCCTTCTATGACAAGATAACGAGATTATTGGATGAGGGAAAGGCTGTTGATATTGTATACCTGGACTTTCGGAAAGCATTCGATACTGTCCCCCATACAAATCTCGTGGAAAAACTGGCTTCACATGGCCTGGATGAGCATACAATCTGCTGGATCAAGCACTGGCTGACTGGAAGGTCCCAAAGAGTGGTGCTCAATGGATTTAAATCCAGCTGGCGGCCGGTCACAAGTGGTGTCCCTCAGGGCTCAGTGTTAGGACCATTCCTGTTTCACGTCTTTATTGCTGATCTTGACAAGGTCATAGGGTGTATCATCAGCAAGTTCACAGATGACACCAAGTTAAGCAGGAGTGTTGATTCCCAGGAGGATAGGGAAGCTCCACAGAGAGACCTAGATAGATTGGATCATTGGGCCAACACCAATGGTATGAGTTTCAACAAGGGCAAGTGCCAGGTTCTGCACTTGGGCCACAAGAACCCCCTGCAGCGCTACAGGCTTGGGGAAGTGTGGCTGGAGCTGCCTGGAAGAAAGGGACCTGGGGGTTCTAATTGACAAGCGGCTGAATATGAGCCGGCAGTGTGCCCAGGTGGCCAAGAAAGCCAACAGCATCCTGGCTTGTATTAGAAATAGTGTGACCAGCAGAAGTAGGGAGGTGATTGTCCCCCTGTACTGAGCACTGGTGAGGCCACACCTCGAGTATTGTGTCCAGATTTGGGCACCTCAACACAAGAGAGATATGGAGGTGCTGGAGTGAGTGCAGAGGAGGCAACGAAACTGGTGAAGGGCCTGGAAAACAAATCGTATGAAGAGAGGCTGAGGGAGCTGGGACTGTTTAGTATGAGGAAGAGGAGGCTGAGGGGAGACCTCATCACTCTCTACAACTACTGGAAAGGACACTGTAGAGAGGTTGGTGCTGGTCTCTTCTCCCAGGTAATTAATGACAGAACAAGAGGGAATGGCTTCAAGCTCCAACAGGGTAGCTTTAGACTGAACATTAGGCAAGAATTATTCATGGAAAGATTGGTCGGGCATTGGAATAGGCTGCCCAGGGAGGTGGCTGAGTCCCCATCCCTGGATGTGTTTAAGAGACGATTAGATGTGGTGCTGAGGGATATGGTGTAGGGGAGGACTTTGTAGAGTAGGGTAGATGGTTGGACTCGATGATCCCAAGGGTCTCTTCCAACCTAGACAATTGTATGATTCTATGATTCTACCTTATGGGAAATGTAGTTCAGATGGGGAGCTGTGGTCACCAAATGAAACAGGAGCCTGAACTATAGCTGCCAGGAGGTACCACAACAGCATTTCAGAATCGGCTGAGGTGCAGTTACACACCAGAATACATATTTATATTAAGATGGATTTGTGACTATATACAGAATATTCATTACTCAGGGTCAGTGGTTTTCTATAGCTACAAAGCTATCACTAAAGCCTGACTTGCAAATAACCTACCAGCAGGATTGGACATAGGGTAAAAATATTTGCATTTAAAATATATTCAGAGGTTGTTTGCTTGTACTTTTTTTAGCTATGTAGTATTCTCTGCTTGTACAAAGGTTTACCAGCCATAGGTGACAGGGATTAGCATATGTGGATGTTTTGCACCACTGGCTTAAATGTTAAATAGATCTCTTCATAGGTAAGCTCAAAATATTTCTGAACTGACTAGTATCTACTCTGTTTTTTTTAATGGCAGGGGGAGGCAAGGGCATGAAGAATGGGATGGTTATGGCAGTGCTAGTTATGTTTTAGTTGGAAAGTGAAGGAAGATGGCTACTGAGACTGAAAGGAAAACTCCATCCAGCTTGACTGAGCTGGAAATCCTAAGCTCATAATGGAGAGAGGACTTATTTAATGAATAGCAATATTCTTTCTAATTAAAGGGCCTGATTCACCGCTATTTCTGGCTCTGGATAGCTCCGCTAGTTTCTGACGCCCTTTGAATTGTGCAAGAGAAAAAACAATGAGTACCTTTCAACTTACAAAAAGCAGAACTCCCATTCAGCTATGCTTTAGCTGTTATTATATTCCTACTGTCACACTGAAGGGAGTGAAAACCTTTGCAAAGCTTTTCTGGGAGAATCTTGCACCTCTTGTTCTCTGCTGAAGAGAAAACATTCTTCCTCTAAAAGAAGTGAAGACATCCACAGGCTGAATGAGAGAATCCTATAGGACACAAATAAAGCCACGACTTACCCCAAGAGCTGCTGCAGGAGCAAATTTTCAAAGTGGATCTGTTATTTCAGTGTCTAAACACAGATTTTTGAAGCATACATCTTGGGTTTTTATTTTGGCCTCCTATGGCTAAACAGATAAGCAAGCCTAATGAAACAGAGCTGTAGGACAGTTGGATGGCTTTAACAACTGGTCTTGAAACTTCTGGCGATAACCCCCTCAGTGTACCTCTGCTGAACATTGGAAGCCTTTTGGGCTGCTTTAAAAACTCATGAGATCAATTTTATTTTATTGTTACTTGGAATTTCCCCCCATGTTTTTAACTTTATCTCCTGATTTTAGTTAGGGTCAGTTCAGGTCTATAAATCTGTACAGCTTGGCAAAACCTGAAAGATGTATGGCTTGCTGTACAGTGGCTGGAAATTTCAAACTTGTCCATTAGGTTAAGATACTCAGTTGCTATTAAAACTGATGAAAACTGGATTGCCAGCTCCTCTAGGCAACTTCAGAGATTGCAGCCATAGTACAAAGGGAGGTAACCAGGAATGGTATGCAAGGGATTTAGAAACAGGACAGATCCTTCTCATAAGAGTAGAGCAACCAGTGCCTGAAAAAATGGGCCTTTTATCCAGGGGAGCAAGAATGGTTATCTTCTGCAGTTACCAAATGGACAAAGGACCTAGCAGGGGGATTTTTTCCACAGGGCACAGATGGAGTCTTTTGGCAAGTGGCAGGAAAATGGATAAGTTAAGCAGAGCTGCTTTGTGTCAGCTTCCATGGCACGCAGGGGCAATAGGCCCTAGCAGCAATTAACAAAGTGGGAGGCAGGTGTCAGACTCCGCATGAGGCCAGGAAAATGTTGCCCCAGGGAGGCCATTTTGAACCTCATTGGGGCCCAGCCCTGGCACAGTACTGAGATGCTTTCAGGCAACGCTAAGTTTGCCACTTGGTGAAAAATTTAAACTCAAAAGAGTAATTTGTGTTGCAAATAAGTGTATTTCCATCCCTTTCAATTATTTCTGTGATATGAGGCTCTGGCTGAAGAACATAATTGAGGCAGAATAATGCTGATACTTTTGTTTGAACCAGATACCTGTATGCCAAGATAACCATATGGAATGAAGGCTTAACAGCTTTAGAAAACAATTGAGGAAAACATAGACAAAATGTCCTTCCATCTTCAGAACAAAGGTGGCTGAGCTGTTTTGTCAATAGCAATATAGTCAAATTCTTTTAGCCTTTCTTCTCATTGTGCAGAAACTGTGTTTTACATTTAGTTTGTGACTATCTGACAGCCATTTTATTTGAAACTTATTTCAGCTTGCCAAATCATGAGCTGTATTGTAAAAAGTTCACAAAACAAGCCATCCTTCTTTCTTGAAATGCTGAATGTTTTCAAACTATTGCTGAGAAAGAAATCCTGATGTAAGAGAGATCCTGGTTTTGACAAAATTGCTGTGTTGTTGGGCCCTAGAACTGATCATAAGAGTAAAGTTCTCCTCCATGATGAATTGTGGGTGAATGTGGAAAGAACTGTCATGTTTTGCAGTGAAGAAGACACTTAATAAAAAGAAAAAAAAAAAACAACATGTAAATGAAATCTGAAAGGTTAAGAAATATGATTTTTAGAATGAAATGGAGTCTTGGCCCCCAAGTACAACTCTCAGAGAGTTCCCATGGTACCTAGTTTCCTGCTAGCCTTCAGATAATAGAATAGAATAGAATAGAATAGAATAGAATAGAAACTAGAATAGAATAGTTCAGGCACCTACAGCAATCCTCTAGTCCAACTGCGTGACCACTTCGGAACTGACCAAGAGTATTAAGGATGTAATTAAGGACATTGTCCAAATGCTGTTTAAATACTGACAAGCCTAGGGCATCAACCACCTATCTAGGAAGCCTGTCCCAGTGCTTGATCACCCTCTTTGTAAAAAAATGCTTCCTAAATTGCTTAAGTGCTGTAAGCCTAGAGGCTCAGCCTCAGGCCTGTTGACTGTATAATATGTTTTCATGACTTGTTATGGAAAATCCTGATCTGGTTTTATTAAGTACTAAACTGAACTTAAAATAGCAACTCAACAAAAAAACAGATGTGGCATGGTTTGAGCGCTCACTTTGGACATGTTGCTAAAAGGACTGTGTGAAGCTGGTGATAGTCTGTGTTGATCTTATTATTTATAGATTTTAATGGCTACAGGTAGGTCTCTCTCCTTTACATAACAGGCTGACACTTTGCTGTTAAGTCGCTTTATAGTAGTTCTGGTGCAACTTTCTTTTTTAGTTACTACTAGGGTTTTTTGGGAACTCAGATGTCCTTACTAATGTCTGTGATTAGTAACTGTGGATGTGTAGGCAGCAGGCTTCCTATGCAGCATCACACTGATGGCATATGACCTTATTAAGCAATACATGGGCCATTCTGTTCTCTGGATTTATGGCACGTGTATGGTCCTTCATCTCATGTAGTGTCTCGTTAATTGTCAGGGCAATTAAGAGGTTTAAAATCAGTGGTCCTTCTGAGTGAGGGGCTATTCCTGTTTTGCAAGAGGATATTTTGCTTGATGGCGTTAGAAATCAGATTTCTCCCCCAAATAAGATAAGGTACAGTGGATACAGCAGCTTCCATAATGGCAATCTTAAAATCTCCATCTTAGTATTTGGCTTTATGGGTGCTTTGTTCTTTGGTTTTAAACCTTTCTAGATGCTGAAGGAGGGGTCCCTGTGCAGACTCAAAACTTCCTTAGTCTTGAGAGGTCTGACCATGTTAAAACTCCTGGATAAATCTGGGATGTTAAAATGAGGCCACATTATTCCCATATTCCCTATTCCCCTATTCCCATAGGCTGTCCACAACTAGAGGGTAATATGCCTCTCATGTGAGAGCGGTAAACCAGTGGCTCTTGTTCTAGGTCCTCAGTAGGTTGGTTTGTTTCTTAAACATACTGCTTTATACAAAAATAGAAAGTGTCTTAAGGAAAACAGTCTGGGACTCGAGATTCACCCTATCAGGAGGGTGAATTGTGTGATGAGAAAGGTCCCCCTGATGATTTCCTTGGCCACAAGAATTGTCTTTCTTGCGCAATGAACCAAATTAAGTCACAATTTGGTGACCAGAGCCCCTTCCTGGAAGATAAGGGGGGGAAATAAATCTGTGTATGTTTCCCAAATGTGTTTTCTGATCACTCATTTTGCAGAAGATGGATCCTCTTTTTCTGTAATAGTTTACTGACTTCCTGCTGAGTCAAGGTCAAGGAGCTGTGCTGCCTACATTCTGGAAAGGTTTCAAATCCGTGCATTTAAAAAGGGAGGAGGTGAAGCCATACAAGGTGTGAGGTTGACCTCTGTCCTCACTGCCTTCTGCTCAAGCAGGAAGTTACCCAGAATGTGCCAAGGTGTTGGCTGTTTTGGCCGTTATTCAGATGTACTTAGCTCCTATAATATGCTTTGCAAATGCTGTGCCTGAGCCTGAACGTTAGGTGCTTTGGTGCCAAAGACACTTGCATCTTCCTCAAAGTGACACACAATGAGCACCAAGGAAATCTAGATTCCAGTCTAGCATCTTAAAAATTACAAGTTTGTTCTACATTAAACCCTAAAGAGAAAAGGAAGTGCAAAGGGTCAGGATCCTGTAGATCATTGTAGTACTGCCTTTTGTCACCTGAGAGGAATGTGTTCACCACATGACTTGAAAATTCAGTGCGATCATCAGTGTACTCTGCTGTGTTAGATCTAGTTACAAATTGTCCTGCATTTCTTTTTCCTGGTTCTTTGGGTATGCAAATGGTGTGAGAAATAGTGGAAGCAAAGTGCATGTTTTCTAATAATTCAAGCCAGTTCTGTGATCAATATGACAATTGGTTTTGTGTTCAATTGACAGCAAGAGAGTTGGAATCTATTTAGGGAGAAAATCAATCTTTTAAAAGAGAGCAAGAAGAAATGCAAGTGGCATTTCAAGATTTAAAATAGATTAGTATAATTAAAATTATTGTAACCAGTAGTCAAAGTCATTACTATGCCCTATCTTTTCTCAGTCCTGAGAAACACCAAAATTTCTCTAAAAAATAGACACTGCTTATTGTAACTTCCTCCTCATTTGCACCAATAATTTGATTTAAAAATAACAGAAGGAAGAAATACTTCAAGCTAGATCATTAATATAATACTTAATAGCTCCCAGTAGCTAGGAAATATCTGCAGGTAACACAATATACTCAATGCCCAGCAAATAAAAGGGAGTTGTGGAGCCACCAATCTAATTACTTAAGTCTGCCTATCCAGGGAATTCTTCCTGTCCCTCGTTAGGATTCTAAGCCACAGCTGTAGCCAGAGGAGAACAAAGACATGAGATGAGGGGATAATGAAAGGAAAGTAAGGAAGTATATGCAGTTTCTCATTTTGCTGAAAGAATGGTGGATAATGACATAGTCAGGAGCCACAGAGGTCCATGTGAAAGTTGTATTCTGTCCTTTCTGTGTGACTGCCACTTTGGGCTGCCTGCTGTCTAGCATTTGTTTTTGCTGAAAGCCTTGCGTATTTTGAAGTGACACCTACTCTGCAGCTGGGCTAGGCAAGGGTGTCACATTAGAAAATTACCTGTGGTGCAGTGACAGTCTTTGACCAATGAATCCTCTATCTGCACAGATAGAATTGTGACAGTTCTTGTCTCTTCCTCTCAAATTTCTCATCACCCCTTTTCAGATATCCTCCATGTTGTCTAGGAGCTCCTGTTCCTACTCTTCCTTTTGACGAAAAGGAGGTGTAGTCCCCTAGAATTGTATCTTGCTGCACTTGACAATCAAGTTATTGTTAGCATAAAATTCCTGTGCTTTGTTTGAATGCTTCTATACAAAGAAAGATCTAAGACTTGATAACAAAGCCCTGAGTTGAGGCAAGAAAGATGGATATTCACCTTACCGATTTCAGTCCAACTAACAGATGAGGTACCGAGGGGGCTGCTTAGAGGTAGGAGAAAACAGGTCTTCAATCTTCCTTGCTGAGGAGGAGAATGACTAAGTGAGATAAAGGAATATGGAAATTTAAGAAGGTAAAACAAAGAGGGACATGACCCAGAACATGGAAAACAACAAATGTCATATGTTCTGGGACCCAAAGTTTGCTGGGCTGCATACATCTATTTCATAAAAAGAGTGCACTGAAAGGACTTTAAATTCCCATAGTTGTCTTACTGGAACAAGAAATTGGGAAAATTCAGATGTACATTGTGAGATAAGCAAACCCATCCACTGTTCCTTAAGGAAAGGGGTCTTTCTTCGTGGTTCAAATCCAGCACAGCAGCTTCTTGCACAGAACAAATTCCACTGAGTGCACTCAGAGCCTCTAGAAATTTTCTGCCTCTCGTCCACAGATCTGACTGGGCATCTGCTTCTTGCAGCCTGCCTAGAGCTCTCTCAATCAGCTCATCCAAGGTCTCTACCACTGAACAGTGGTACTGCTGCTTTCAGGCAAGACAAGTCACCGTTTAGAGAACAGCAGCCGTGAAGAGGCAAACGGGCTTCTGTACTGCGCAGAACAAACCACAAGTGGTGAACTACCAACCCGACAGCAGAAGTTTGTGCAAGTAGGAGGTTCGGCATCGGTCTGAACATACAACATTGGTCCATATAGCACGGATGGCTATATGAAAGAAAGGTCCCTGCAGCCTGAGCAGCACTATGGACTCAAGGGAGAGTGGCCCAAATGCTGCAAAGCATTGAGTAAGGCTGGGGATTGTGTGTTACTTTGTGTGCGCCTTATGGTTCTTCTGCTGTTTCTACGTAAAATAAACACTTGTGTAGAAGTTGCTTTTGAGAAGCCTGTGCACACATGGTATATCAACAGCTATTACATGTTGAGGAAGAAGTGTCCTCTATCCAGCTGGATGAAGGTCTATATGGTGTTGCATTTAAACCATGGGAGAGTAGCAGCCTGGTGCTTCACATCCAGCACTTTATACTATGGCTCTCTGCTCTATTCTACCACAGGCTGGTGCAAATGGCTTTTGCTAAGGATGCTTCCAGAAGTCCCTCATTCTGGTTCAGTCCCAAGTAGTGATGGCAGTCTAACCACATTTCAGCACAGGCAGTGAGCTCTTACAAGTAGGTATATACCTATCAGTTTAAAGCTGTGAGAGATTGATTGCAGGTCTGTTACCTGTCCCTTCTGTTAATACATGTGCTATCAGACTAATTATTCTATATCCAGTTTCAGAAGATGGAATTATTTTCTGGGGCTAGCATTTATTGTCTCTCCCTGGAGGCTTTTTTTTTTTCCCCTCAGCAAATCTCAGTGCCCATCTGTTTGGGACTTCTAAGATTTTGGACTTCTTATAGTACAGTTGTGGGATGCAGTTGACTAGGTTAGGCCAGCTTGGATTTATCCTTCTCAAGTGATCACATTCATTAGGCCTTTTGTTTAGCCTGCATGTAACTCTTTACTATGCTTATGTGAGGGAAAAAAAGACAACACTACCCTGCCCAAATTTAGGCTGCTGACTTACAAGTTTAAGGTGCAGGGGCAAGGAGATGTCTTTCGAGTGACAGTTTCTTGTTCTGCACAGGATGCTGAGGAGGAAACACAGGGCATGCCAGCCCACACAAATGTGAAGGAGTGGATTCAGGAGGCCAAATCTAGTTTTGTCTGCACTGGGAAAAATCTGAGGTATTTAGACAAACATATCAGTTTGTCACATTAAGTTCTTTGGGAATATGAAAGGTTTTCATAGGCCTGTGTCTAAGCCACAGTTTCTTGTCATTCAGTCACTTGCTATTGAGATAAAGGACTACACAAGTACAGGGGATAATCTTGAGGATGATTTTGTGAATGGGGAGCCTACCTTGACATACAAGAGACTAAATCTTTGTCTGTCAAAATGTGTAATGTAGGGCTTGAGCTTCGATGGTAGTCCAGACTCACGTGTTATTGGTGTAAATTGTTTGGCTTGTGATCTGGCTCATTTGATGAGGGTGGTCTTCCA
The DNA here is from genome assembly GCA_033628505.1 of Tringa tobata. Taxonomy (NCBI): domain Eukaryota; kingdom Metazoa; phylum Chordata; class Aves; order Charadriiformes; family Scolopacidae; genus Tringa; species Tringa tobata. The sequence continues at coordinate 636,980 of JAHREE010000297.1, read as the reverse complement.
GGCTGGGAAACCTAGACACAGGGCTGGGCCAGAAGGATCATATTTTAGTATCAACACAGAAACTGTGAACTCAAGAAATTGAGCCCAACTCTAGAACAAGTATCAAAAGCAGACAATGTCAGATGAGAGGTTCTGGGGGCATCCGCCTAGTATGACAGATGAAGAGTGAGAAAGTCAGGAAACATTAGGATTGAATTTGGTTAGTCTTTCAAGAGGGTTGTGAGTTGATGGCTCCTCCTCTTTCAAGTTCTGGATTACTTGAAAGACCGGTCCAGTTGAACATCCAATGGACTGTCAGAATCTTCCTTCTCCGGAGATAATCAAAACCCGCCTGGGTGCATTCCTGTCCAGCCTGTCTGGGTTAACCTGCTTTGGCAGGGGTGTTGGACTACATGATCTCCGAGGGTCCCTTCCAACCTCTACCATTCTGTGATTCTGTGTAATTCTCCTTCCTTGATGCTGTTTGTGAGTCTTCTCTGATCTAAAAAAAAAAAGAGTAGTAGTAGCTGTGTGGCATGTGGCTCTTGAAAGAATTTAGACAAATGAGTCATTTTCTGGGGTTAAACTAGTGTATTATGAGGTGTTGGAGCTAGTATTTTCTATTCCTAGCCAAGTCTTTAACAAACAGACCATGGAACATCAGGAAAGCTGGCTTCCCACCAAGAACAGGACTATATAAAGTTCAATATATTTGCAACTTTGTTGCTATTCTAGAATGACAGCACTTATTCATATATATTACTTCCTTTTAAATAAATAACCTTCACTTTACATCCTACTTAATTCTGTATGCAAAGGTCTGAATAATATATTATGTCAATTATTTATTAATGTCAAAGTTAATTTTAATAAGTAGATGAAAAGACCAATTGGTTTCATTTTTTTATGCTTTGCCAGCAGTAAGGATTTTTAAAAAATGTTTTTGTTTACGGAAGAAGTTAACATTTTATATAACTGCTTGAAATTTATTGCTCATAGCCTCTGAAATCATTACCATTTTATTGGCAACTGCGTAAAATGCAGAACATACCTGTGCTGAAGGGTTAGCAAATCATTATGGTTAACATAACTGAACAAGCTATTCAGCTTGTTGGCAGGCTTCTCTCAGTCACACTTTAAAAAGAAATTCTGAAGCTTAGGTCTGGTCCTAGAGAGCTGGGTGCTGCTTTCTTTTACTCAACTGAATAGGTGTGTTGGTCAATTATCTGAGGATATCAGGAGATCGTGCACTTGGAGGCGAAGCAGATGTGTACAGATGTGCTTGCTGCCAGTGAATTTGTTGGTATTTGTCGGTGCTTCTGCTTTGCTCTGTGCTCGTAGAGGTTTCAGGGCTATTACAGTACTTGATGCCAGTCTGTTGATTAACAGCTGACACGTTAAGCACTGCTTACAGGTCAGAGCTGGGAGCTGGTCAGAGTATTGAGTGCTAACTACCAGAGTGGAATTGTCATGGCAGATGTTGCAATAACTGCTGACTGGGATTCTTCCAATTTCTGTTTCCCTTTATCAATTCTGACACCAGGCAGGGTATAGTGATGTTTTTAATTCTTTTTTTTCCCCCCTGCTCTGATTCCACAAAACTTATCTGGGAGCAGAGTCTGCGGTTTGTGGCCCTGTTTGTAGATGTGTGCCTATTGAAAATTAATCTCAGCATACTTAAAAGGGTTTTGTTTTGGGACATGGATGCCTTCTTTAACATTCCACCATCAGAAAGGGTCCCGAGCTGCAGTGGAAAAGCACTAATGCAACCCCGGGAAATCTGGCAGTTTGGTTTTCAGGATTGTGTTGTGTCAGTTTTGGATCCCCTGTAAAGTCCCATTTTAATGGACCAGCTGGAACCTGATTGATGCTTCTTGCTGTACAGCCCCAGCTGACATACAGGATTGTACCACTACCCTTAAAGAGCTTCATTTCATGTATCCATGTAACTACTGAGAGCACAGAAAATGCTAGTGTTGCTCTGATCCTCTGCCTGGCAGTGTTCAGTAGTGGAAGTTTCAGAGTAGAGTGCACGAAACCTCACAGTTGGGAACTGTGTGATATTGTGTAGTTAATTGAAGCCGCTAAGACTTATCCTGCTAAACTGGTTAAGGACTCAGGAAAAATCATTCCCTAAAGCCACAGGGTCATTAGCCACTTGCACATGCCTGCACATTTTTGTAAGAACCATGAAAAACATGATAAAAATGTATTTTGATTATATTATTTGTGTCTAAATAGTATTGTTCATAGCTAGTTCCACACTTAAATTGTCTTTCTGACAGCAATGTCGAGGTAAAGTATTGTCTTTCGTATATGTAATGGAATCTGCGGCCTTGAAGTTTTTGAAGTACATTCAGATGGTTAAAATCTCATATTAATACCACGGAACTATCTCAAGCCTGTGACCTTCCCTCTCTGCGCGAAACTTTAAAATAAGTGTACATTGCAAGTTACTTGATTACTCAGTCTGTTTTGGCTCTTCAGAGTTGTGCAGTGTGGTCAAACTGCCTGCTGCAGCCTGTAACAAGGGGTCAGAATGCATCTGGCAAGCTCCTTTTATCACAAAGGCTTACAAAAGCTTACCTAAACTCAAACTCTTCCTACTAGAGCCTCAGAAGGTGTCAGCATCCAACATCCCCTATTAAGAATAATGGAAGCATCTGATGCTGCTGTTTGGCTCCTTCCTTTTGGCTTGCCACATGGGAGTTGTGTCCTTTCTGAAATCTGGTCCCTGCTGAGTTGAAAAGCATGTTTAAAAAATTACAAGGCTATGTTATAATGTGAGCTAAGGTGCAAAGTGGGACAAGCTAACAGTGCTTTTTGCTGGCAGCTAACAGCCCCCATTAAAACCTTTTTAAACCTTGTATCGAAAATACAAAAAAAAAAGAATATTTTAACACTAGGAATACTAAATGCTAAGTAAGATTTCTGGGGTTTATATTGTTCTTTATTCTTTTTCCCTTTAGATTTAAAGACTTTTTACAGAAATAAAATCTCATTTTTAAAGCCTTTTAACTGCAGTTTGGGGAAGAAATGATTGAGAAGGCCTGGAACTGTTCCAGTGCCTATGATTAAGTTCTTGATGACAAAATAAGACAAGACATGGAAGAGAACAGCTACATATAGCAAAATCACCAGGTGTGTTGCTGCTTCTGGGATTACATTTTTTTTTTTCTTGCAGAGTTACTCCTTATAGAAAGCTTCACATGAGATCTTCTCAGTCAACCTGTAGTCTGAGTTCAAGGGAACAAGCTGTTTAGGGTGTGCCTTTAGATAACCACCTGGTTTCATACCTGTGCTGCAAAAGATACATATGTAATATATTCAGCTAAGGTAGTATTGGCAGAAGACAAGGGCTAGGAGCAGGAAAACTGTATGCTGGCTGTTACTACACACTGGTCTCAGATAAGACGTTTGCTCAGAAAGCCTCTGTTTGCATGAAATTAGTCTTTTTGCTAGTGTATCTCCCAATCTATTTTGTTCTGACCTGTTTCTTACACTCTTTCTCTAAACAGCTGACAACACTCCATGTTGTAAACTCAGAATAAAGACTTAGCTGGACTTGTCTTTTGAGCTGGCACGGCTACACTTAGCTCCTTGTGTCCCTCATTTCTTCCATTTCCCTCACTCTTCAGTAGAGTGAGAGAAAGCATCCTGGGTTCCCCCTTGTGTACTCTGTTCAAACTGCCATTTGGGATTGAGTCAGTGATGCCTCACAGGCATGCTCCAGGTCGCAGGGGTCTCTAGGAGATTGTGCATTGAAGGCCAGGAATATAGAGCCTGTTCCTTGTGATCCGCCTACTTCTAGTATGTGATTTCCCAAAGTCTTATTTTCACTGGTGGGTTTCTGAAGAGGTTGGTAGTTTATACAGCTGTCCCATCTCTTACACTTTTTGACTATTAATTAGGCTGGTTTTTTTCCCAAATATTCCCATATTATTCCACTCATTTCCTTTTTTCCTCCTTTTGTTTGACTGCTTGCCATCTTAACAAAGTCCTTGAATAATGTAGAGAAGATTTTTATCTGGTCTGTTCCAGAAAGGGTATTTTCATTTGCTATTGTTGTTCTTAATATTATTCTTGGCGGCTGTAATATTTGAACTTGTCCTCCTTGCAACAAACTACCAAAACAGTATTTTAGCACACCAGAATATAGAGAAAAACCTTTCCATAAACTTTAGACTCCTATGTAGAGGGATGTGTCAAAAAGGAGGGTGATGGGACATGGGTCCTGCTGGATGCTTCCTGCTACTGGAAAATACGAGTTTCGTTATCAGAACCTCATTTCCATCTCTCATTTCTAAAAATTAGAACCAAGTCTGATAAGCTAAAGGTCTCTTAGCTGTTTTAGCTTTCTTGCCTCTCTCTCCTTTAACCACTTGTATGTCTTGGTTTTAGCTTTGAAGTCTTTGTCTGTGCATGTACTTGCCCACCTCAGTTTATTCCTTTCACTCAAAAAACACATTTATCACATTTCAGATTTTTACATGCTTTGCCCTGTATCTCCTCCTCTCCATCAAAAAAAAAAGGAAATTTGGCCACCCTTTCAAGAGTTTTATGCTAGCAATGTGACTGATCCTATTTTGAATGGATCAGCATCTTAGGGGTCATGAATGTCTGACTCTCTCTGATATCCCATGGGATCTAGATATGCTTGTATCCAGATTTTTCCCTCCCTGGATGGAGAAGGGTTGGGGGAGAAGCTCGGAATTTTTGAGAAGTCAGTAAGTTAATTAATGACCTTTTTGCCTTCATGTTTCTTGTGTGGAGTCAGACCCAAGCTGTAGGCAGCAAAAGTGTTTGCCTGATGGGTACTAAGGAATTAGCATATCCTGTGAGCAAGTCATGGGTACCATAAGCAAGTTTACCCATAAATTCTTGTCCAGATGGCAGATCAGTGAGTGTTTAAGCATAAAAGATGAGTAAAAGGTCTCAGTTAAGAATGTGTAAGCAGTATGGTGGTCATGGTATGGCCAGCCAGTGCTCATTTGGGCTGATAAATATGAGATGTAAAGAAAACAGGTTAAGAAATGGACTTCTATGAATGTGGTGCTTGAAAAAGGAACTAGGGAGAGCTTGGACATTCTGTTTGGCATGTGTGCCTTTTTTGTTCAGATTTGTCCCTTGGATTTTATCACTGAGTGGATGTCATCCACTGGCGAGGGCAGTGGATGTCATCTACCTTGACTTCAGCAAGGCTTTTGACACTGTCTCCCATAACATCCTCATTAGGAAACTGAGGAAGTGTGGGCTGGATGAAGGGACAGTGAGGTAGATTGAGAACTGGCTGTGTGACAGGACCCAAAGGGTAATGATTAATGGAGCAGGTTCAAGCTGGAGACCTGTAACCAGTGGTGTCCCCCAGGGGTCAATACTTGGTCCAGTCCTGTTCAACATATTCATCAGTGACCTGGATGAGGGGACAGAGTGTATCCTCAGCAAGTTTGCTGATGATACCAAACTGGGAGGGGTGGCTGACACCCCGGAGGGCCGTGCTGCCATCCAATGAGACCTGGACAGGCTGGAGAGCTGGGCAAGGAAGAACCTCATGAGGTTCAACAGGGAAAAGTGTAGGGTCCTGCACCTGGGGAAGAAGAATGTCAGGCACCAATACAGGTTAGGCATGGATCTACTGGAGACAAGTACTGAACAGAAAGATCTGGGCATCCTGGTAGAGAGCAAAATGACAATGAGCAAGCAGTGTGCTCTTGTGGCCAGGAAGGCCAACAGAATCCTGGGCTGCATAGGGAAGAGCGTGGCTAGTAGGTCAAGGGAAGTCATTCTTCCCTTCTACTCTGCACTGGTGAGGCCACAACTGGAATACTGTGTCCAGTTCTGGGCTCCCCAGTTCAAGAGGGACAGGGAACTACTGGAGAAAGTCCAGTGAAGGGCAACAAAGATGTTTCAAGGATTGGAGCATCTCCCTTATGAAGAAAGGCTGAGAGAAGTGGGGCTCTTTAGTCTAGAGAAGTGAACGCTGAGTGGAGACCTTATCAATGCCTATAAGTATCTAAAGGGTGGTTTGAAGGAGGAGGGAGCCAGACTCTTTTCAGTGGTTGCCAGTGAGAGGACGAGGGGTAACGGGCGTAAGTTGGAACATAGGAGGTTCCACTCAAACATGAGAAAAAACTTCTTCACAGTGAGGGTGCCAGAGCCCTGGAACAGGCTGCCCAGGGAGGTCATAGAGTCTCCTTCTTTGGAGATATTCAAGACCTGCCTGGATGCAGTCCTGAGTAACATGCTCTAGCTCTGGGCAATCCTGCTTCGGCAGGGGAGTTGGACTAGATGATCTCTATGGTCCCTTCCAACACCAAAAAATTCAGTGAAATTCAGTAAGTAATTTGCCACTTGTAAAGTTTTGCTAGATTATCCCTCAGTAATATTTTGTTCATACATATACGCCATTACTTTCTGCAAGATCCTTGCCTGCCAGGCCCCTTTTCCAAAGATCATAAACCTTCTTTTTCTTCTTGAGCTCCAGCCAAAGCTCTCTATTTAGCCAGGCTGGTCTTCTTCCCTTCCTGCTTGTTTTTGGGGACTTGGGTATGGCTCTTTCCTGTGTTTTTAAGAGTGCCTCCTTGAAGTACAACCAGCCTTCCTGGGCACCTTTGTCCTTCAGGACTGTCTCCCAAGGGACACTTCCAACCATACTCCTGAAGAGGTCAAAGTCTGCCCTTCAAAAGTCCAAGGTGGTAGTTTTGCTGGCCCCCCGCCTTGCTTCAGCAAGAATTGAGAATTTTATCATTTCATGATCACTCTGTCCAAGACGACCTCCAACGTCTACATCCCCCACAAGACCTTCTGAGTTAACTATCAGCAGGTCCAGTAGGGCACCTTCTCTACTTGGTTCCCTCACCAGCTGTGTTAGGAAGTTGTCTTCCATGCACTCCAAGAATCTCCAGGACTGTTCCCTCTCTGCTGTGTTATATTTCCAGCAGATATCTGGGAAGTTGAAGTCCCCCATGAGTACAAGGGAGAGTGATCGTGAGGCCTCTGCCACCTGCTTATAGAATATTTCATCAGCCTTTATATCCTGGTTTGGGGGTCTATAACAAACTCCCACCACGACATCTGCCTTATTGATCTTCCCCTTGATTCTTATCATAGACCTTCAACAGTGTCATCATGCATATTGCTAAGTTCTAGGCAGACAATATTGTTCTTAACATAAAAGGCCACCCCACCACCTCTCTTACCTTGCCTGTCCCTTCTGAAAAGTTGGTAGCCATCAATCACAGCACTCCAGTTGTGTGAGTCCTCCCACCACGTTTCCGTGATGGCAACTAGTTCATAGTTTTCTTGCTGTACGATGGCCTCCAGCTCCTCCTGTTTGTTGCCCATGCTGTGTGCATTCATGTAGATGCACTTCAGCTGGGCTAATTGTCCCACTACATTACACTTTACTTATATTGATTGTAAAAACATTAATCATGTTGAATTCTTTTGGTATTATTCATTTGGATGTAAGAGATAATACTTCAATTTTAAGCACTGAATACTTTTAATAGTAGATGAAAGTCATCTAAATATCATCCTGATTGTGTCTCAGTGCTCTATACTCAAAACACAAACGTACAGCAAGGGAGGAAGAATGAGTTTTAACAGTGTTTAGCAGAACAGCAAAAAATGTTTTTGCTTTAGATTCAGATGAATCAAACTGAGCTGTTCATTCACTTTGTTGATACACAGCCTCAACATGGTATTTTGTCCCAGTTTAAGGTAAAACAGAACCAACTTTCTGTTCAGTAATTTTGCATCTTAACTAAGCCTCTTCTAAGTCTCTGAAATTAACGGCATATTGTGGAGAAAATTACTCGTTCTCAGAGTGATAAGCCCTATGTTTGTACTTCATGCCAAGGAACGGTACAGAGAGAGGCTCTTACTTATATTTATTGCTATAACAACCAAGGTCAGACAATTTCGTTATTTGCCCCATTGGAGGGTCAGAAATGGAAAAAATATAGAGGGGTCCCACCTACCCCATGCTCAGTATAGAAGCTGAAGGATCAAAGGGTCATCTCTCTTTTCTTCAGTGGCTGATGTCCGAAGAGGACCCTGTCTGTTTATCTGCCTTTGATCCCAATTTGTGTGTTCCCAACTCCAGAGCTGGAATCCAGTTCCCATCCGTTGCTGAGTCCAGTCTGGGACTTCCCCAGTGCCTGCCGGTGACGTTATCCTGGGAGCTTGATATGTTTTTGTATATATTGTATCTATTTCATTATTTCCTTTTTGATTTTAATATTAATACTTCATTAAAGTAGTTTAGTTCATTCTAAACTTATAAATCTCCATATCTTTTCCCCTCCTCTCTTTGGGGGTATGGGGGGGTGGGGGTTGGAGGGTCATCTGTCATTCTGATTGGCCAATTCAGACTAAACCACGACATATTTCTTTCCTGGAGGCTGTTTTTGTTGTAATGTGATGCACCCTCATTTAGATGACAGGAGAGAGGTCTTAAGATGTTATACATGACTGTACAGCATGCTGGTATTTCTTCCTGTCAGCCAAAGACAAATAATTGGCAAACTGTTTTGGCTAAAGTGTCTTACTCAGAAGCAATTTCAAACAAAAAGAATGGAGCAACACAGCCCATTTATGTCTCAGTGTCCTTCCAGTGAGCTAAAAAGAAAGCCCCCTTTCCCTCAGAATAGTCATTCCTTTCCTGAAAAGCATTCCCAAGCTGCGATGCTGTGTGTGCTTGCCTACTGGGAAGCAAATTCCTGAATGGCTCATTCCTAGATCCCATGCCGGCTTATTTCCATGTGGGATGAAGTGTTTGTCTAGGATTGTCAGATGCTCACATGCTCTGCTGAAACATGCACATGCAAATGATACTCATCTCTACTTCTCAGTAGACAAGTAGGTGAGAAGGCAGCCTTATGCACCAATTTTCCCTGTGTCCTGCTGCTAGTTTCTGCAATACTGAAAGATGCTTGTTTTAAGGCGCAAGAAACAGAAGCAGTGCTGTTGCAAAGAAGGAAAATTCTTCAGAGCTGTACAGATACAGGCTTAAAACTTTTCTTTGATTAGCTGAGGTATGTCAGGTAACAAATTGGTTCTGTGTGAGCTGGTGGGCTAGCAGATTCGTCTGGTTTTCCATTCTGTCACACCTCTGTTACTGCTGCTTTTGTGCATGTCATATCATAACAACACAGAGCAGCATCAGGTGAGAGAAAGTTTAAGCCACGGCTCAGAATTCTTGAAAACGTCATGTAGGATATCCCAAGGGAAGATATTCATGTCAGTGGTAGAGGTCCTTTCAGCAGTAAACCTCTAATAGGAACAGGTGGTCCAGCTTTAGCATACGCTTCATCCATAATCTCAAGGAGAAAGCTCACTAGACTTTCTCTTGTGCTGTTTCTGACTTGTTCCTGTGTTTTTCTCCTCAAGTCTTCAAGAATAAAGCAGTTCTCAAACTTAACACTGACATTTTAGGCACATTTTTAATACTGTCCAGAGAATCTGCTTATTTAGAGTCAGACTCCAGTAAACTCAGAAACAAATCCATTTAATGCTTAACTTTGACACTAGCGATTTAAACTATTTTTCTTTATATGGGTAAGTGGCACTGTTCAGGCAGGATGCAGGACAGCTAATTTAGATGTGTCAATCACTGTAAACATTCTGACGTGGGTAACTTAGGCCATTTTTGTCTGTTGCACTGTTTTAGGTGTGTCTATGCGATTATGATAAATATCACTTCTTTTGGCTCATATGCTTGCCAGTCTGGAGTGTGATTTACATCAGCAGTGATAAAACAGACTAGGGTTATTAAATTTTGCCTGGTACATAAACTTTCTGAAATTTGACCCAATTTAATTATGAATTTCCTATTGAAGCATAATTACATATTCAAAGTCCTATGAGCACAGGGAAGTAGTGTCAAGATTTACATCGCTGATTACTTTGTTAGCCATTTCTCAACTAGAGAACAAAGTTTAATTTGGTATTCTGTGGCTATAATTGCAGTAAATATCTATGGATGGGGTGAAAAAAACCCAAACATTTTCCTTTTCTTCCCCTTTATTTCAAGATGCTTCCCCAATTCCCTAGCTTATTGCTGTTTCTACTGGATTGCCTGCTGTTTCCCAGATTCCTAGAGAGCAAGAGTGTCAAAGGACAGATATACTAAGTCTGTATGTTGTGAGGATGCTTCTAATTTTCTTTTGAGACCAGATACTCGTGGATATTTTTAGGCTAGTAGAGTGGTAATAGGATTTATTTAGAAAAGCCATCAAGTGTAAAAGTATCTGCTGCTCTATGCCACCTCACATGCCTCAGATATGCCCAAACCTCCTGGGACTTGAATACAGGGGAGAGGTCTGATCCTTTCATCATGCTGTCAGGTTTGGATTTACAGATATCTAAAGAGAGATGCTAGCTCAAAGCATCTCACTTGCGATATTGAGATTATAAAGGATGTTGGATCTGGGTATTTCCAGATGTATCAATCTTGTGGGATATTCAGGGTAAACTTCCTGACATGGTACTGAAACGAATTTGCAGGGAAGATGGAAGACATTACACTGTGTTTCTTAGTGCACTGGAGGAAAATAAATAGCACAATGTTAAATGGCCACAAGGGGTGATTGAATGTGTAAGCTATAGTTTTAGATGGAACCCACTGTGTCTAGAACACTGCAAGAGGATGCTAAATTAATCATAGGATAAATACTGCCAGTCCCCCTTTTCTCATCTTTGTTCTCTTATATTCTGTTCATTTCATCTAGTTTGTTTATCTGAATTTTTGTTGTGAATTTTCTTCAGGTCTTCTGTAGGTTCGCACATCAAAAGTATTTTGTCTCTCTCATCCTCTCACTGCGGCAGCTGTGGAAATATTGACTGATAAAACAATTCAGAAAAATGAGAAGCTGTTTGAGAAACTCTCTAGGATGGAGGAAAGATCCCATTCTTCCCCTACATGGACCCATGTTGCAGCCATTAGGAGAAGTTGCCTTCTTATGAGACTGACTCAGAGGAGACAGAACACACTATGAAATATACTGTGTTTTTGCCTCTGTGATGATGGAGAGGACATGAGTAAGTGGGATAAAAGGCCTACCTTGGCCCTACAGGCACAGTTAAGTGAGTTGCAAGACAAAAATGAGAATTCTTCCAGGAGGAGGGTTTCTCTGGTCCACAGGGGGTGGGTTTCCGGTCCAGGTAAGAACTCATCTGGTAATTGTAGATGTTATTCTCAACATTAGAGGGGGTCCTGCCTCCAGCCAGGAGGAGAGGAACAACCAAGTTTATGGGACTCTGTCACCTGGCATGTTAGATCCACAAAAATATAAAGCCCTAGTAGACACTGGTGCACATTTTACCCTATTGCCATTGAATCATAAAGGGGCAGAACCCATCACTATTTCTAGCATGACACGTGGGTCTCAAGAACTGACTGTACTGGAGGCTGAAGTGAGCCTGAATGGGAATAAATGGGAGAAGCATCCTATTGTGACTGGCCCAGATGCTCTGTGCATCCTCGGCATAGACTTCCCCTAGGAAGGGTGTTTCAAAGACCCAAAAGGGTATCGGTGGGCTTTATCTATAGCAGCTGTAGAGAATGAGGACATTACACAGCTGTCTACCTTACCTAGTCTTTCAGATGACCCTTCTGTAGTAGGATTGCTTTAGGTTAAAGAACAGCAGGTGCCAATTGCTACTCCTACAGTGCGTCGATGACAGTATCGCACTAACTGAGACTATCTGATTCCCATCCAGTACCTGATTCATTGGCTGGAGACCCAAGGAGTGATCAGCAAGACTTACTGGGCTGTCAGAGACTGGAGATTAACAGTAGACTATAGTGGCCTGAATGAAGTCACACCACCACTGAGTGCTGCTGTGCCAGACATGCTAGAACTGCAATATGAACTAGAGTCAAAGGCAGCCAAGTGGTATGCTACGATTGACATTGCTAATGCCTTTTTCTCTATTCCTTCAGCAACAGAGTGCAGGTCACAGTTTGTTTTCACCTGGAGGGGTGTCCATTACACCTAGAGTCCACTGTGCCAGGGGTGGAAACACAGCCTTACTGTTTGCCATGGACTGATCCAGACTGCACTGGAGAAGGGTGGAGCTCAAGAACACCTGCAGTACACTTACATTGTGTGGGGTAATACAGCAGAAGTTTTCGAGAAAGGTAAGAAAATAATGAGGATTCTTCTGAAAGCAGGTTTTGTCATAAAAAGGCCCCTGAAGAGACCAAAGTCTGCTCTCCTGAATTCCAGGGTAGTGAGCTTGCTGTGCACCCTCCTCGCTGCCCTAAGGATCTTGAACTTGCTTTTGCCTTCATCGTTCAGCTCTTCTTGCCTGGGAAATCTTTCCAAAAAACCACGGATGTGGTTTGATCTCTATGTAGTTCTTGGGAAAGAAGCCATCTTTCCCATTGAGTTCTGCCTTGTACCAATTCTGATCGCATTCTTCATTCAAAACCTTAAGGATATCCCCCGTCTGAAGCTCAGCTCGTCATCTGCGGTGATTTTGAAGTCGTACCATTTCATGATCACTGCAGACAAGGCTGCCCTTGAGTGTGATATTTCCCACCAGCCCCTCCTTGTTGGTGAGAACAAGGTCCAGCATAGCTTGTCTCCTTGTTAGCTCCTCTACCACTTGGAGAAGGAAGTTGTCCATGACGCATTCCAAGAACTTCCTGGATGGCTTCTGCCCTGCTGTGCTGTCTCTCCAACAAATATTGAGGTTGTTGAAGTCCCCCATAAGGATCAGGGCCTGTGACCGTGATGCCACTCCTATCTGACTATAGAGGTCCTCATCTGCTCCATCATCCTGGTCAGGTGGTCTGTAGCAGATCCTCACTGTAATGTCACCTGTCCCTGCCCTCCCTCTAATCTTGACCCATAAGCTCTTGGTTGGCTCCTCATCCATTCCCAGGAGGAGCTCCATGCACTCCAATTGGTCCTTGACATAGAGGGCAACACCCCCTCATCATCTCCCCTTCCTGAAGAGCCTGTATCCTTCCATTCCACCACTCCGGTCACTGGAGCCATCCAACCACTCTGTCGTTATGATGTCAATGAGATCATAGCCCTGGAGGCATGCACGTGTCTCTTAATTCCTCTTGTTTGTTCCCCATGCTACATGAATTTGCACAGAGCCAGTTAAGCTGTGTCTCTGTTAAAGCTGACTTATTGGCTGGAGTGGCTGCAATTCCTTCATGCTGTTCTACACTTGACCTTCCCATGAGGTGTTTTACCTGTGTTTTCCCATTGGCTCCTACTGCCTCTGGAGGCCCTGAGTTCATCTCCATAAGACTTCAAGTGTGCTGCAGTGTTCCCAGCACACCTCAGAGCAACAGGTTGAGGGCCCTCACTAGCAACCCGTTCCTCAAACCACAGACTGTTGTCCCTTGGCTTGTCACGAGCAAGCCTGTTAATGCTCCCCTCCCACATCAAGTCATCAAAGCTCAGTCAGTGAGCCCCATTAGCTCCTGAGCAAAACCCCTTTCCTGCTTTGAGAAAGATGAACCCCATCTGACGCCAGTGAGACTGGTGCCATGTAGGCCATTCCATTGTCAAAAAAAAAAACCCCAGAATTGTGGCGGTGACACCAGTCATAGAGCCATGTATTAATAGACTGAACACATCTGCTTCTCCCAATGTCACTGCCTATAACTGGAAGAAGAGAAGATAACCTGCACCCTGAATTGCCTTAATAGCTGTCCTAAGGCCCTGAAGAATCTTCTAATCACCCTTGGGATATGTGCTGTCATTTCATCACCACCCACATGGAAGAGCAACAGTTGGTAGTAGTCCGAGGGCTGAACCAGGCTAGGAAGTTTCCTAGTGATGTCCCTGACCAGGGCCTCAGGAAGGCACCACGCTTCCCCAAGAAAAGGGTCTGCCCAGCATATTGGACCCTCTGTTCCCCTCAGAAGGGAGTCGCCCACAAGTACAACCTGCCCCTTCTTCCTCCTGGAGTTGGTTGTATAGCATTTTTAGCATTCTTAACAGAGCCATGAAATCTATTTTGATTGGCCTTGGACTTCTTGTTGCACAATTGTTAGTACCCAAATAAAAGAGCTGTCTGTCATATCAGATTTTAAAAGTCTCCAAAGAGACCAGCTCCAGTGCATCTGAGTCTGCACTGGGCAAGGGAATCACAGCCAGGAGAGCTAGCAAGAGGCTTGTTTTTTGAGCCACTTTTTGGTATTTGGGCTGGTTTTCTTTAACATTTTTATCAATGATCTGGACTAGGGGATTGTGTGCACCCTCAGTCAGTTCGCAGATGACACCAAGTTGGGTGGGAGTGTCGACCTGCTGGAGGGTAGAAAGGCTTTGCAGAGGGATCTGGACAGGCTGGATCCATGGGCTGAGGCCAATGGGATGAGGTTCAACAAGGCCAAGTGATGGATCCTGCACTTGCGTCACAACAACCCCCTGCAGTGCTACAGGTTTGGGGCAGAGTGGCTGGAGCTGCCTGGCAGAAAGGGACCTGGGGGTGTTGGTCAACTGTTGGCTGGATGTGAGCCAGCAGTGTGCCCAGGTGGCCAAGAAGGCCAACAGCATCCTGGCCTGTGTCAGGAACAGCGTGGTGGGTAGGACTCGGGAAGTGATCATCCCCCTGTACTGGGCACTGGTGAAGCCCTATCTCGAGTGCTGTGTCCAGTTTTGGGCCCCTTACCACAAAAAGACATCGAGGTGCTGCAGCAGGTCCAGAGAAGGGCAATGAAGCTGGTGAGGGGTCCGGAGACGTAAGTCTTTTGAGGAGAGGCTGAGGGAGCTGGGTTTGTTCAGCCTGGAGAGAAGGAGGCTGAGGGGAGACCTTCTTGCTGTCTACAACCACCTGAGAGGGGGGTGTAGAGACGTAGGAGTCGGTCTCTTCGCCCAAGGAACAGCTGATAGGACAAGAGGAAATGGCCTCAAGTGGTGCCAGGGGAGGTTCAGATTGGATATTAGGACAAAAATTGGTACTGAAAGGTTTATTAAACATTGGAATGGGCTGCCCAGGGAAGTGGTTGAGGCACCATCCCTGGAGGTATTTAATAGATGGGTTGACATAGTGCTTAGTGACATGGTTTAGTGATGGATTTTTATCAGTTAGGTTGATGGTTGGACTAGATGATCTTAAAGGTCCCTTCCAACCTAGATAATTCTATGATCCTATCACTGCCTTCATTCTGACACAGAACAGACACTGGACGTCCCTCAGGAGTGGCCATGCTGAGCTGGCATGTGTGTACCAGAGATGGTACAGCTCCATTGGTCTCTTTCTCAGACTCCCAGATGCTCCTCAGTCTGCCCACCTCCTCTTGAAGCTCAGCCACAAGGCTGAGGGTTTCCATGTGTGCACACATGTATGTTTCAGAAGATGAACAGAAACTCTCTGCACATGTTTACTCTGTAGAGTAAAGAGCAACATTTCTTGGCTAACACTATGGTTAACCTTTTAGTTTGGCTTGGTTTTATCCCTCCTTCACTTTATTCTACTCCCAGCTGTTGTCATGAGTCTTTGAAGTACTATGTTTCTTGGTAACTTCCCAACAAGAATGTAGAATGGCTATTGATCAGTAAGAGGCTTCAGTGGGTTGATCCTAGTCAGCAGCTAAGCCCCAACCTAGTTGCTTACTCATTCCCCTACAACAGGATTGAGTGAGGAATGGGAGAAAATCAGAAGGGCAAAAGCAAGAGAAACTCATGTGTCTATGTAAAGACAGTTTAATAAGTGAAGAGGAAAAAAGAAAAAAAAAGCCAAGTGTTGCAAGCCAATCACCCACCAACTCCCACCAGCAGACTGATGCCCAGAGAGTCTATGAGCAATTGCTACCTTAAACAAGACCTACCCCAGTTTTATTGCTGAGCATGACATTATAGGGTATGGAATATTCCTTTGGCTGGTTCAGGTCAGCTGTCCTGGTTGTATCCCATTCCACCCTCTTTCCAGTCCCCAGCCTTCTCACTGTGGGGGGCACACAGAAACAGAGAGAGCCTTGACAATGTGTAAGAGCTTTTCAGCAGCAGCCAAAACATTGGTGTGTTATCACCACTATTTTGGTCACAAATCCAAAATATATCACCATACGGACTACTATGAAGGAAATTAACCATTCTAGTCAGACCCAGTAAAAGTTTAAAATCAATTAGGATACCTTATATTGTTCATAACAAGAATATAATGTATTATTAAATCCAATGGTTTTCAAATTGTAATTTGATATTACCCAGTCTTTCCGTAACAAAAAGAAATGGAAAAAGGAGGAAATGCACTGTCTGGAGTCATATGCCTTAATGTAAGGTCTTCTTTCCTCTATTTTTCCATTTATAGGTGTCCATTGGGCAATCAATTGGCACTCTTTAGCTGACTCTGGGTTAGCACTTTCTGGAATAGCATGAGTTCTAACACTCACTATGAAAATGTATGTTTCCTGTATGTTGCCTGAACTTTCTAAGCCTTGTGGTTTCACACAGAATTGTATTTCAGGAAGGAACATGGCCATCATAGAATCCCAGAATCTCCATGGTTGGAAGGGACCTCTGAGATCATCGAGTCCAACCACAAAAAAACCAAACCAAACCAAAACACACACCACAAAAAAGCACCCACCAACCAAACCCCATACCGATAACACACATCACCCCACCATCACACCCTCCCACAAACCCATAATCTCGGGCACTAGAGCATGCCCTGAAGAGCCATGTCTACACGTTTCTTAAATACCTCCAGGGATGGGGACTCCACCACCTCCCTGGGCAGGCTGTTCCATGCCTGACCACTCTTTCAGTAAAGTAATTCTTCCTTATACCTAATCTAAACCTCCCCTGCCCCAACTTCACACCATTTCCTCTGCTCCTGTCATTATTCCCTTAGGAGCAGAGGCCAACCCCCACCTCTCTACACCCTCCTCTCAGGGAGTTGTAGAGGGCAATGAGGTCTCCCCTCAGCCTCCTCTTCTCCAAACTAAACATGCCCAGTTCCCTCAGCCTCTCCTCATAGGACTTGTCATCTCCAGTCATGAGCTCTAGCTCCATTGGAAGCCTGGAATTGTACTGTTTTTTCTCTTCTGGTCTCCTCTCCTCCTGCCACCTGCTAAATTTTTTAACCTGTTTTTTAAATTTTATTATGAGGTGAAAAATCTTGATGGTAAGTTATATATGCTTTTATGAGGATAAGTGGTCATGTAGGAAAGAGATACCCTATTAGTGCTGTGAGGGAGAGATTGCAGAGTGAGCTCAATTTTTATAGATGCCAGCAGATTTAAGAAGGGCAGACATGTTATGAATGCTTTAAATATAGAAGAAGCTAAAATGGCTGTATGATTTAGCAGAGAATTCAGCCAAGAGGTGCAGGACCAAAAGAACTAGACTGACATGGTTTAATTCTAATAGCAGTGTGGTTCTTTTAAGAGAGAAGTATGCTGCCATTTAAGTTTCCATTAGAAACATTCACTTTTATTGGATAAACAAATTTGCATTCTCAGCCAAAAAAGCTTATAAATTCTTCTATACGAAAATTAGTTTTTCATAGAAATTTGAGATGCTTTATGAAAAACAGTTTATTTTTAGTAAGACAGCTATTTTGACCAAATTTTTATTTGAAAGGGTAAACTCCCTCATTGCCTTCAACTTTGAATGCAAAAGGATAAAAACCTTAATGTTAGGAAAGCCGCAAAAAGAAAAAGGAGGCAGAGGCTGATGAAGGAAACTGAATGGAGGTAGGAGGTGCGTGCCAGTATGATGAAGGAAGAACTTTCTTTACTTCTGTATTTTGGCTCATCGTGACATTTTTCGCTTTTAGACTAGAAGATCTGGTCCATATTTTCCTTATTAAATGGCATGAAATAATGATTCAGCTCAAGTGGAAAGAAATCAAGTCAAACTTTGCAGTGGGAGTATGTTTCCTTTTCCCAGTTTCATGAAAAAACATCTTCTGGCTGTCTTGAGGCGCCCTCTCCATTGCCTTTTCTTGCCCCTCATTTACTGTTGAGAGTGAAAGACACAGCTGTGTCATTATTTATTTATTTAGTTATTATGCTGATAGGCAGGCTGTGTGTTATCTGGAAAACAGTTCCTACTATGACAGCCAGTTTTAATTTCTTTGAGTGAGCAATCTCTCCTCTTTGACAGTTATCTATTTGAAAAATATGATGTTGTGTGATTGAGGAGACAATGTAATTAGTCACGGCACAGCCGGGATCACTAAATTTTTTTAACTTTGCACAAACTCAGCTCTCCCATTTTCATACCTGTGCATATTTCCTCACTTATTCAGTCACATTGGAATAAAGTGTCCAGATGTAAACCAATAAATGTCTTTTTGTTTTCATAGGGTTGCGTTTTAAAACACATCACTTAAGTGATGAGCGTCTAACATTTTGATTTGTTTTTCTCAGGATTACTAAATACTTGAATGCTGAAAAAATATTTTTTCTAGGTATTTCTGTAGTATGACAGTCTCCTTTGTCTTAGAGGACAGAAAGAAAACCAAATTTAAAACTCTTGCATCCCAGAAATCTTGGCCAATAAAATAAAGTTTTAAAGAAAAGATGTGCTATTCCATTCAGTGTTTTACATCTAGGAGAGCAAAATAGACTATCTGTGCTATCTACAAAAGTTTGTAGGTGGATAAACTGAGAGGAAGTGAGTCACACCAAAGGTTGCTCACTGAAGGTCACACAGGAATAAGGGAGTAAGCACCTTTTCACTGATGATCTCCTTACTAGAGGTTTTATGCTTCAGGATACAATGCTCTTCTTGAAAGATGCCTACTTCTACTGCTCAAAAACATGTCTCTGCCATATCAATGAACAGGTGCACTTTGGGCTGAATGCATAATAAAACCAAGAAACTTATAAGGACAAAACCATTTTAAGGTCTGATTGATCTAGGTAAAGATCGAAATAAGGGGAGGATGCTGAGGAGGACTAATCCATTTCAGTGAATAAGCAAGATAATATTGCTGAAGTTGACAAAGATGGGTCTATATTTAAAGAGATCAGGATTCAGATCACGTTTTGTGACTTATTATGCAGAGAAAATTATTACTGCCCATTAAAGAATTACTTTCACACAAAATGGAAAAGTTGATTAGTACACACCAGAGTGGCTAGCTTCTAAAATTACAAACTTAATAAATGTATGAAATATTTCATTTCACACACAAATATCTGTGAATATAAATTAATTACCACATACAATAAAAGTAATTTAGTGCACCCAGAGGATCAAATATAAACCATGTGCTGAAGTAAAAATGTGAGCATTTTCATAACTTCCGTATAATTGCTTTGATTTCTGTTGAAGATTTTTGTTACTGTATAAAAAAACATATATCAAACTCAGTAATAAGTTAAACTGTCTCTATATTTTCTGTATCTGTGGAAGGTTAATAAAGGAAATCCTTGTTCCTGGACAGGATCACCTGTAAGTGCAGTTGACCTCAGATATCATTGGAACTGCAAGAAATTAAGGAAGTAAAGCATATGTTTAAGAGTGTGCAGGGCTGTAGTCTATGCTTCCATCATAATGTAAATTCATGCTATTGGGCTGTGAGAGTCCTCCTCAAAGTGCCACTGTGCTTCAAACCATAGAAAAGTTTTCAAGGAGAAGTTTCACCAGTGTCTCTGACTACAGTTTATGAATTACTAGTCTCAGTACTTAATGCAGTGAAGGGAGAACTAGTATTGATTGTTGCCTCCTTGCAGAGCTGGGGAGATTTTTGGGTACATCTTGTGATAGCAACAAATTAGGGTAGCAGTTAACAAGAAAATAGATGGCTTGGTGGGAGGTACACTGATGGGACTGGAGTCAGAGGCAGCTGATATATTTTACTTGAAGTTGATTAGGGACTCATTAACCCACAGGTACTGTGGTCTTCATTGAGGTTGTCAGCAAATGTTACATGCGTTTAAAGATACTCCATTGTTTTTCTGGGAATGGCTGGGCACCCTGTGGCAGTGAATGATAAACAGACTCCTTTGAAGCATTTAAACAGCCAATGTTTTAATTGCAGTAACTAGTCATTCTACAGTACTTTGAATTCAGGTAACTTATTACAGACGGTGGTGGTGTGAAACCTGTTTTCCTGTACTGATAAAGTGGAAATGAAACTTGATTCCCATCTATAGAAGTATCACTATTTCCTGAAAGAAATGCTGTCAAACTTATCAGTTAAATGCCACAATATTACAAACGGTGGAAAGATACATTGAGGCAATCAAGACTTTTATGCTGTGCTATTTGCAAAAATAGCCTACAATATGCAAACATCTTATTAGACTATGTAAATTTAACATAATCTGTGATATTACAACATATTATTTAAGGTTCTGAAGTACATGTTATACTGGATTCACTTAATGGCTTTATTGTAAAATAAATGTGAGGAAGAGGACTTGATTAAACCTGGAGTTGAAGTGAGATAGGAAACAGGTTTCCCCTCCAGAGTGTGTGTCTGAAGAAGGGAACCAGCCACTGCCAAAATGCAGGGGAAGATCTCTCCCTGGATTGCCAGAAGCTCGGGGATTAGCATGGTTGGTTGCTTGCCTTGTAGAAGGCTTCGTTTCAAACCAAAAGTTGCTCAGAGAAATGAAGAGCCCAATCCTTCTGTCTTAAAACTCATTACTCTAAGCCCTGCATAACCTGCAGTTGATATTTGCCTCTGACTTTTAGTTCAAGGTCCATCTTAGAGTTGAGAATTCATTTCAACCTAAAGATTTATCAAAGTGGTAGACTTCTATAGTTGCATATCAACAATAAGCATTTTTTTTTCACTAAATTAATTTCTCACTCAGCTTTGTCAAGTGGAAAAAGACTGGAGATGGCAGAAGACTTATTTCAAATCCCCATTTTTCCTTTTTTTCTCTCAACATTTTGTTGGTTTATTTTTTCAAGGGGTGAAACACCATGCAACATTGTCTCCTCTTTCCTCCTTTGGGATCCATTGATAGTCCTGTCCTGCCTTGACTGTTACTCTTCCAGTGAACTGATAGCTTTTGGAAGGGGATTTCTTTTAAACTACATTTATTAAAGAATTAACATCAGCAACCAGGGTATTAAATCCGCTTGTTAAAAACGTTACAGCATTCTGTACCGCATGGGATAGAGAGGGTGCATAGAAAAAAAATTCACTCTGATGGGTAGAGTTGAGCTTTATGAGGTGTTGTACAGGTGGCTTAACAAGGGAGAAGTACCTGAAGTACAGCACAGGGTAGAGTTAGATCCTGGATTTTGGTGGCAGTTGCTTTTCTTCTTTGCCCCTTCAAAAGACAGAGCCCTGATAAACGTAGGTCCTAGAAATTACACAGGTCAATAACTTTAGCAACTGAAGCCTTTTTGGCCCTTTCTAGCAGAAATTTGGGCCGGATGGCCCACTCAGGGCTGGATTAGTGGCACAGGCACAATTATTATGCTAAAGAGGGAGATACAGACCTCTCCTGGGTGAAAGTTATCACATCAAATACAAAACCATAACCTAGGGTTTTTTTTAGCCAGAAGGATGCATGGAGCTACACCACAAAACACAATGTTGAGCTAAATCACAAACCCACTGTCAGGGTCAGTGAGTGAAGCTATGGCCATGCTGGCCTTCCTGATGATGTAATGCAACTATGACCACTGTGCAGAAGGAAAAATTAACATCTGTCCTTAAAATGTGAAGGATTTTAATAACAAAGTTGATCTTAGAGGACTAAGCAATTGGGAGAAGAACAACAGAGCTCTGTTCTGCTGTCAAAGGACTCAATATAGACCCAACACCTGTTTGCTTAGTTTCTTTAGGAAGCATACAGACATAGAACAGTAGAAACCCATGTGGTTCCAGGTTGTTTCAAGTCACTAGAAACTGGTTTTGGACTTTGAAGCTGAATATCTCAGAGACATTGAGAGGACTCAAAAGTACTGGTTAATGCTTCAAGGACCCCGAATTTAGTAAGTGCCCCTGGCACTACACAAGCTTTTGAAAAGAGGTTGTTTTATAAGAGACATGGTTGCTGACATGCAGCTTCAAAGAGCATTGAAACAGAAACATATATTCTGACTACTCATACTCTCCATGGAAATGCAAAGTCACTGACCTCCTGGAGGCAGATGTTCGTCCTTCCTTTGGGCTCAGATTTGTCTGGTACCATCTGGGATAACTTTCACAGCAGGGCATCAGGACTGTCCCACCACCATTGGAAAGGTTGCACAGTGTTTCATATGATAGGGAAAAAGCTGTGCATACCGTTATGGTTTCATGTCTGCTAACAATACTCCTATTCAATGCTATCTCTTCTTTTCTTAATCTGAAAATTATAATCTCTGTCATGTCTTGTTCGAGTGTATGAAATTATGTTTGCATTCAATTACACACAGTATAATTGCACTCCACTAGTAAGATGTAATGCAATATAGATTCTCTCTTACACCTTCATTTTACTTTTCTGTGAAATGGCCTCCCTAAAGGTTCCAGAGCAAAGAGAATCTCAACCCGTTTCACTTGCAGTTGTCTGCTTCTGAAGCCTGGAGAGTAACAGCCATGCATGATCTGACTAACATCCTATCAATACCATCTAGCAGTGGCTTTTTCAGTATTTATGCTTAATCAAATCCAAACTGTAAAGTAAAGCTCAGTGAGGATGATTAATTTCACCTCTTTCTTGTAACCAGCTGCCCTGCAGTGTCCAGCACATCCCAAATATGAGAATGTCAGCTACCACAGAAGAGAAATCTCATGTAAATTCTTGGGATGGGTTCCATGCTAATGTTGAAAATCTTTCTGGTCAGTACAGACTGCTCTGTGTGGAACCTAAATGTGCAGCAAGAGTCAGAAAGATGGGACAATGTGGTGGAGTCCACACTGGATCCTCCTGTGGCTTCCCAAATGGATATGGACAATATGGATTTCTTCATGTTCTCTCCTTTCATCTTGCAGTGTATCTTTTTGGAAACTCAGAAGGGCTCAAGCAGTTTCATCTGACAGATTTGAACAGGAATAATTTTTTAATTGGGTCTGAAAAATGACTGTAGGAAGGGTTAAATGACGGGTTAAATGCTGTACATCACAGATAGTAAAAAAGTAAGCAATGTGACACATGTAATCTCAGACATTCCTGAAGAAACCTCTGTGGTGTTATACTTAAATTTTAAAATAATAAATTACTTCAGTACTAATGCACAGGAACTAAAAATGACTAAAATTAATCTTGAGATGGGAAGGGAATTTGAACAAGCTACTCTAGCCTCCATGGTCATTGCTATCCTATTTCCATCCAACATCCTACAGGGAAATTATTCTTTCACATATGTGCAGCATTGTCTCCGAAGGCAGCTCTGCACCTCTTTATCCTAGCCTAAAGCAAAGAAAGTGACTTGGCTCATCAGGCAGTATATGCCCACCATATTCGCTTCCACCTTGAAGTTGCGGGCTAAAGAGAAAGGAGCAGAGAAGAGAAGTGCTTGGAATTTCTCTGCCATCTGCTTCTAATCTATGTCAAGGTCTGAGGCAGTAATAGGAAGATCCCAGGACTTCATCTTTGCTCTCCCAAACCCTATCTCTTGCTCTGTTTTCTCTAAAACTCTCTCTGGTATAAATTTTAAATTGTCTTAGATGAACCTCACAGCCAGTTATGCTTTGCTGTTTTTCTCCTGACACCACAGCAGCCCAGTCCTCCAGCATGTTGTGCAATGACTCTGAGTACTATATGGTTCATAAAAGAGAAGAAAAAAATTCCACTTTGGTCTGTCCCTGGTGGAATGGGGACAGACCATGGACAGAATGGGTGGAAAATAAGGAGGTGATTGGAGACAGCCAACATGGCTTCACGAAGGGCAAATCATGCCTAACAAATTTGGTGGCCTTTTACGATACTGTCACAGACTTGATAGACAAGGGCAGAGCAACTGACGTCATCTTCCTGGACTTATGCAAAGCATTTGACACTGTCCCGCATGACATACTGGTCTCAAAACTAGAAACTCATGGATTCGATGGATGGACCGCTCGGTGGATAAGGAACTGGCTGGATGGCCACACCCAAAGGGTTGCAGTCAACGGCTCAATGTCCAAGTGGCGCCCAGTAACGAGCGGTGTTCCTCAGGGGTCAGTACTGGGACCAACACTATTTAACATCTTTGTCGGTGACATGGACAGTGGGATAGAGTGCACCCTCAGCAAGTTTGCTGATGACACCAAGCTCGGTGGTGCTGTTGACACACTGGAGGGAAGGGATGCCATCTAGAGGGACCTGGACAGGCTGGAGAGGTGGGCTCGTGCAAATTGCATGAAGTTCAACCAAGCCAAATGCAGGGTCCTGCACCTGGGATGTGGCAAGCTCAGGCACAAATACAGGTTGGGTGGAGAATGGCTGGAAAGCACCCCCGAGGAGAAGGACTTGGGAGTGCTTATGGATGAGAAGCTCAACATGAGCTAGCAGTGCGTGCTGGCAGCCCAGAGAACCAACCATGTCCTGGGCTGCAACAAGAGTAGTGTGGCCAGCAGGTCTTGGGAGGTGATTCTACCCCTCTACTCTGCACTCGTTAGACCCCACCTGGAGTACTGTGTCCAGCTTTGGAGTCCTCAAAACAGGAAGGACATGCACCTGTTGGAACGGGTCCAGCAGAGGGCCACGAGGATGATCAGAGGGATGGAGCACCTCCCCTATGAAGACAGGCTGAGAGAGCTGGGGTTGTTCAGCCTGGAGAAGAGAAGGCTCTGGGGGGACCTTATAACAGCCTTCCAATATCTGAAGGGAGCTACAGGAGAGCCGGAGAGGGACTCTTTGCCAGGAAGAGCAGTGACAGGACAAGGGGCAACGGTTTTAAATTGGAAGAGAAGAGATTCAGACTAGATACCAGAAAGAAGTTCTTTACTGTGAGGGTGGTGAGACACTGGAACAGGTTTCCCAGGGAAGTTGTGGCTGCCTCATCCCTGGAAGTGTTCAAGGCCAGGCTGGATGGGGCTCTGAGCAACCTGCTCTAGTGGGAGGTGTCCCTCCCCATGGCAGGGGCATTGGAACTAAATGATCTTTAAGGTCCCTTCCAACTCTAACCATTCTATGATTCTATGATTCTAATGACTCCATGCTCTCCATAACTACTTTACCGCTAGGTCTGTTCCAGACCTTGCCATACCCTGAAGGAAGGAAACTATTGCTTTCACCAAGCAAAGCTCTGTAGTACTCTGGTTTGTGGAAGCATCTGAATACCAACAGTTGATAGCGGGACATAGCTCTTTCTGCTGGGAAGCTATGAGGAAGCAAAGCTTCTCGTGCTTAGGCGTGCAAAAGGAACTAGAATTACTAGAGAAAGAACTATGGAAAGTTTGCATGTTACTCCATCTCACAAGTGAAGTTTCCTTATTCTGCACAGGGAAGTTTGATAGCTTTCATTATAGAAATTTGCTTGAAGGAGGAAGACATCATGGAATTCTTTATAATCTTTACTACATGAATGAATGTCAACAGGATATCTAAATATTTTAAGTCCACACCAACCAGGAAGATCTCCTGAATGCAAAGAAAACTGATGGAAAAGGTACCCTGTGTGGTTGTGGAGTCTACATTCTTAGAGAGTCAAAAACCACCTGGACACAGTCCTGAAAATCTGGCTCTATGTGGCCCTGCTTGAGCTATAGTGAGCTATGCTTTCATTCCAGAATCTTTTTTGATGTTGGCAACAATGCATACACTACTGGCTCGAAAACAAATACCACAGGAGGCAAAATAGATGAGGTCATTGCAGGCTTTTTGGTTGTTTGAGATTTTGTTAGGTTTGGTTCTTCCTTCTCTCATCCAGAAAAAATGGATAGGTAGTCACAAAAGTGGTGGTGTGAACTGCCATCTGAATTTGTGGGGAATATATGTTGGGCATTACTTGTGTCAGTTTTCAATTCTCTGTCTAGAAGAACACTTTTGAAAATACTCACTGCTGCGGGAGAAGAAACATACCTAGTTGGTCACTGAAGCAGCTTGTCAAATTCCTGTACAACTAAGACAAAGTGATTGTAGTAAATCACAGATTGCAGTGTTACTTTGATATCTCCAAGTTTTCTTATTTGGAAGCAGATACAGAGCCTAGCCTTGATGACACAATATGCTGACTGGCAATGTTGTGGAGTCTCATTGCATATGTTGGCTTTGCTCTGACGGTTGCGAAGATACCTAAGACTATAAATAAAAACATGTCTCTGTCATGGCCTTGAGACTTCTCAGTTCACTTCAGTGAGATGCAGAATGTGAAGTTTTCAGTTGCAGGAGGTTGCATCAGATCCCATTGTGTTACTCTATGTGGTTGTTTGCATGGCATGTTGCCACAGCACAATGTGGGATACCTACCTCTTTCTGTCATAAGCCCTATAAATGCCTTATGAAGATAATTTTCTACATCTATCCCTCCGCTTCTTTCATTCTCTGGAAACATTGCCTCCTTCAGCAAACTAATGAATTAAGACAAAAAAGCTGATAGGACTGTGAATGTATAAGAATATAGATCTATATATATATGTGAATATATAAGTACATATATGTGAATGTATGTACTGTCATTTTAAGTAGATTGATGTTTTATGATCTGAAGTTTTCTCTGGTCTGTCAGTGCTATAGTCAAGAGCATTTCTGCTAAAGGCTGTAGGCTGATGGACACATACTGGTGGCCAGACTGTTTCTTTCCCCTTTTCACTTCTTAGCAGAATTCCTCAGACAAGCTCTGAAATTAAAGGAGCGGAGTTGTCAGTGGATTATTCTGTCCTTAGTTGAGGCCCAGACAGCTCTGTTAAGGAGTCATGAAAAATGATACGAAAACAAGCCAAGGAAAAGCTTTCAATAAATTGGGTTGGTTCGTTGAAGTTCTAAAGACATCTATTGGGAATTACCTAGGTACTGCTGTTGATGGGCATAGAGACATAGCATCAGTTCCATTGCCCTCAAGCCCTGCATGCCTACTCCCTCTGTACCTTATGACAGTGGATATAGTAAGACTGAAATGTGCCAAGGTGATCTGCTGCTTCTGCCCTTTAAGGAAGCTGTATATTTAGTTCAGCTTTTCCACCTAACCTGACTGCCAGCTCTGTGTTTAAGCAGGACACCTTTTTAATCAATTTATTTTTCTTAGTGAGAAGCATTCCCTATTAAGTTTACAAGATGACAAGAAAAACTTACTTATTACCAAAGTGAATGTCATCATTTATGTGGAGTAAAAGCACTATAGTTAATGGTGTGATGAGGTATCACTAATAGCATTACTAATTGTAACTCCTGCAAATTTACAAATAGTAATAGAATATGGTAAAGTATGTGAATCATGAAGAGCTGGCTTAATTGTCTTGTCTTGTCTTGTCTTGCTATCAACCACATTAAAATTAGACTTAGATTTGCAGTGGTTGGTAGACATCTTGATCTTCTGCTTCTTGAATTTTCCATTAGGCCTTCCAGTCTTCAAAGGAACAGACTCCTTTCTTTACATTAACATTGCCTCTCCTGATATTCTTTATGAAAGCTGCACAGCTTCAAATGTGTTATGTGTTAAATGGGAATGTGTTAAAATGGGGCAGACTGAAATATATCATCTGTGAGGCAGTAGAGTGCAGTACAACCAGTAAAAAGCCAAATTGATTCAAAGTGAGACTCTTTGACTTATACTTAAAATTTCTTATCCATGAAAAACATCAACATTTCATTACTTTACACAAAAATTTTAGTACTCATGCAGGACAGATGTTTTCATTCCCTCCTCTTCTGATTCTACTCTTCAAATGTAGGGCTACTTTTTATACATTGGTGTACAGATCAGCTTCTGTCTTATACAGATTCTCTGTAATCTTTCATGCCTCAACGCTCAGCAGTACTCTTTGCCTTATTTTGTTTCATTCACATGAGAGGCTGTGAATGTATCTTGAAAACACACTTCCAAATCATAGAATCATAGAATCATAGAATCATCTAGGTTGGAAGAGACCCTTGGGATCATCGAGTCCAACCATCTACCCTAATCTACAAAGTCCTCCCCTACACCATATCCCTCAGCACCACATCTAATCGTCTCTTAAACACATCCAGGGATGGTGACTCA
>JAHREE010000297.1:587260-604298 GCA_033628505.1 Tringa tobata | reverse complement strand
TGGAGATTTTCAAGACCCGCCTGGATGCCGTCCTGAGTAGCATGATCTGACATGCTCTGGGTGGTCCTGCTTTGGCAGGAGAGTTGGACTAGATGATCTCTATGGTCCCTTCCAACTCTAAAAATCAGTGAAATTCATTGAAATTCAGTGAAAAAAAAAGCTGAGTATCCTATCAAAACATTTTTAAGTATTTGAAGCTTGATGGTCTGAAAGTGTGCATACTAAACCATATGTAACTAGCTAATTGTTAACATTATTGTAAAATATTGCTATAGCAGAGTAAGCAGGCCTGATGCTTTAACACATAAAAGACTAGTTTTTCAAGGAGATTTTGAAAATTAATTTGCACACTAAATTTTCTAGTGTGAGTATTCATTTTTTCAATTTAAAAATATATTTACACTCACATGACTTGTGATCTGATCCGGAATATAAAGTCTAAGCCTCAAAGAGTGCCATGTCTTCAAAGAGCCTCAGAATCCAAAATTTCCAAATCCTACTTCTAAGAGTCAAGCTTTGCTATTCTCAAAATTGCCAAAGTTGAAACAATTGGATCCTTTCTTCTTTCATGTATGTTTTCTTCTTCTCACTGGTGGCACAGAAGAACTGACAGGCCTCTGAAGAAATTGCGTGTGTGGAATGTTACATTCCTTTTACTGATGAACCTCTGTGTTTGTTTAGATATAAGCTGTGCACCTTTAGATGGAGTCAGGAGTTTTCATCTGCATCAGGGTGACAAGAGCAGCTAAATTATTTTGCTTCTCATTAGTATTGGACATGATGGACTCCCTAGGAACAGCTGGACACTAGGAGAGTTCAGGAGGGGTTTTATTCATTCTTAATTTTTCCTGCTCCCTTACTGTGAGACAGGATCTCCCATGAGCACTGAGTTGGTGGGCAGACTACAGGCTACATTTGGAAAAGGCAGAGTACGTGTTCCAACACATCCTTCTGGACCTCAGACTTGGATTTAGTTTACAGAAGATTAGAGCTGTGAATTAGAGCTGTCCCTAGTGGTTTGTAACAATCTCATCCATTGCCAGCTTATTCTGTCTTCTCGTGTGACTTTTGCTTTTTGCTGTCTCAAAATGCAAATTGCAGTAGATGGGCTGCAGCTCTCACAGAGGGACTGTAGTGCATGGTTGCTGATTTGTCCCAAGTCTTGATTTGGTCAATCACTTGCAAAGATTAGCAGATCCTCTTGCTAGTTATTTGTACAGAGCTGCTCTGCACACCTTGGGAATTGCTTATGCTTTCCATTTAAAACCTCTAGTTCCAAAGGGTAGTTATGTAAGTCTTGTTGCTTTGTGCTCTTTTCTGCTATAAATGTTGATGTTACATTAAGCTAAAACTCAAATGAGTAAATGTTGCCAGTCAGAGGGGTTGGTTTCATGCTAGCTGACACAGAATGGGAGAGACCATTGAAAACATTGGTGACAAAGAAAAAGAGTCACAGTCAGGTAGGAACATGTCATACTGTAATATGCCAGAAACGGGGATACTTTATGCTTCTGTATAGACAATAGCTCTAGTGAAGATGCTGTAATTGCTGGTATATGAGAATGTGTTCTGACAGTGAAGCTAAATTATTTCACAGAAACATGAGCCGTAAAGGGAAACTCGACTTTTGCTGGCATAAGTTGCATTGGTGGTAAGAGGACTTCCTGGTATAATTTCAAGCCTTCTAATGCAAACCAGAAAAAGAGACATTACTGAAGGAGGAAAACAAAAAGTAACTAACTGCTAAGTGGAAAATAATACATGCAAAGTTTCTAGAAAACAGAAAGAATGCATTGAAAAAGCAACATATGGCACTGAGTCCTCCAAATAGTGGAGCACCTTGGGTGCCTGCTTTTCCATCTGTTCTCTGTGCTTTTCTTCTCCAATGAATATATTCTGGCATCAGCAAACCCTGTCATTGGCTGCATAAAGTATAAAAATCCGTGTTTTGCTCTAGAACCACTAGCAAGCTTGCTGGGACTCAACCAGTCACACTGTATCCTGGATGCCATATAAGGAATAAGAAGTAGACTTAGATCACTGGCTTCTGGTGCTACTGACACACAAGCTTTTTTACTGAGTGGCAATAGCAGCTGGACAATCATGGACTCTTTTGCTCTCTGGCAGATGGGAGCACATGCTTGCCCTCTCCTAGTTATGGGTCTTACATCAGAGTTTCTAAAATGAGAGTTTAGGTCGAGATGCTGGTAGCCAAGGAAAATGTGTGGCATGATGGTACAAGGTGGTCTTTGTTGTTTCATTACCGTCTTAGATTTTTTTGAGGTCTCCCTGTGAGGGCTGAAAGTGTCTTTAGATCTCCAGATGCACTCTTAACCTAAGGTACACCTCTGGACTACACAAAAGCTTTTCACACAAAATGGGCTATGCGAAGATGTTGGGAACTTAGAGAGCATCAGAAGGTATATCTCAGTGACAGTATCCCAGTATCGCTGACAGAGTGCTGCCAAAGCAAGCTGAGCAGCTGGATACCACAAAAAAACCCACCACAAAACCAACGCCACCACCACCTCCCAAACCAGCAAAAAAGTCAAACCCCAACCTCCCAGAAATTAATAAAAAACTCACACCCTGCTCATGTCAGGGAAGTTCAGAAGCATTGCAGCTTCAGGGGGAAAGAAAGACCAAACCCAAACATTTATGAACTTTGAATATTTCTGTGGGGTTTTTTTTGTTTTCATTATTTTATGTCACTTGGTGATGAACCAGTGAAAGTGTCAATGCTTAATGTTTGAGCTCCTTGGCTGCAGCAAATCTTCTACAAAAGAGATCATGTTTGAATTGGTGTGAAGGCACAGCTGTACTTAATGGCATTAAAAGAAAAAAATAGAATGATATTTTTAGCAGTAGTATTATAACCAAGCAAACATTTCAATAGCAATAGTGTGAAAAATAATGGAAAAATAAAATTAATATTAAAAGTGAAACAGCCCTTTAGAACTGAAAATTAAGAAAGTAATTGATTGTTTTTTGTTTTTTGTTTTTTGTTTTTTGTTTTTTTTTTTATTTGACACAACATTTGTCAAAACTGCCTCATTTTAAAAAAAAATAAAATTTGACACCACCAGCAAATCTAGATTATTTTTTTTTTTGTTAGAAAAACAACAACATTTAGACAAATAGCTGCTTGGCTCAATTAAGAGTGTGGCCTGTTTCTGGGGGTTTCTCATGCCTGTTGCCACTCCCAAGAACATAAAGACAGGTTCTGCATTTGCTGTATGGGAGAATAATTTTCCAATAAGAGTGAGACATCCAAGTAACCAATTATGGTCAGACCTAAACCAATGCTCCTGTAGCTAAGTGCTTTCTCTATGCCTTAACCCGGCAGTATGGTCTGTGGCTGGGCATATAGTGGAAATGCTTCAGCACTCTGTGCTGTTTCTGTAGTTTTTGTAGTGGAGGTTGAAGCTAACTGCCTGCCTGCATTGCCTCCACACCAAATTCCCAGGGTAGGCTTGTGAGCAGGCACAGCGCCATCTCAGCAGATGGGCATGAGTGAGAGCAGCCTGGAGACCACATATGTGCACCGGGTAGGGATAATGGGGGAACTCAAGAGGGCTTTTATTATGGAGAAGGATGATAGACATGATAGAGAAGGAATGGGGTATCGAGCTGCCAGAAGTCAGCTTTTTCTTTGAAAGAACAAATGAATGGTTTCTCTGCTTGTGAGTCTAGAACTGAAAGACTATTTAATTTCTAGGTTTTGAGGAAATGTAAAAGAGATGGAGGGGTATCTTGGTAGCTTTGACTAGTTATCTCTGGAAAGAGCAGCAGAATGAACTTGTATGGACATATTGTTGATTTCTTTATGTACTTCATTGGTTAGTTCAACAAGCTGAATCTTTAACTGTGTGTTATTTTTGCATTGTTTATATTGCTAAGCATGTCACAGTGTGTCATCTCAATGCAGTAACTGGGTTGTAACACAGGCCAGGTATAGGACAATATAAATTTTCCAAGCCAAACTGGAGCTATGAAAACGCTGCTAAGGAAGAGACCAAAGGAGGCTGCTCCAGAGAAGAAAGTTTGTGAAGGAAGCAGCAAGATAGTGTGATCACCCAGAAAAAAGCAAACCCAATGGGAACTGAGTAAGTGACAAATTAAAAAAAAAAAACCCTGAGATGTCTGGATTGATTTAAACTTAATGAATGTTGAGAACAAAGAAGAGAGAGTCTTTTACTTTGTCACCTGCAGGGTGGCATTTTGAGGGTTTCTGTTGTGAAGTTTTCTTTCCTGCAATCAATAGGACTAAAAATACTTTTAAAGTTCTTGATAAAATGTGAAAAGTGAGCAATGCTGAAACAACTGCTTGTCAGTAGACAGGGATTTTGCATGAGGAAAGGAGATGATCCTCTTTGAAAGACAAGATTTCCCAAGGAGGTGTGTGAAACCTATTAATTTCAATGGGATATACAAATATATATCAGGAGAGTATATGCCTACAAATTTAAAATGAATGTCTCATGCTATAATGCATACAAGGAATCTGATGTATTATATTAGGAGAAGAGCAGCCAGACAAAATTGTAGAAAATTAAACAAATACATTATGTAACTCGATGAATAATCAGCCCTATAAAGTTTGTTTATGTGCCTATAGCTTCTATTAGTACCCAAATATTATGCAAATTTATCTCGTAACACTATCCCTAGCACAACAATGTATTTTTATTTTGGTGCTTTGCTGCTTTGTACACAGCTTTTGCTGTTCATGCTGTTACACAATAAGTCTTCTGAATTCAGTATGCACTATAATTTAAAGCTTGATTAAAAAATGCACTCTATAATGGATCTTTAATGGAGTTCCTTTTTAACAAGGCAAGTAGAAGTGATAATTAAATTAGAACACATGAAGGTTTGATCCTTATTTATATTGAGCAATTTTATATCTCTCCAGCATATACCTCCTTAATGTATGACATGCATTTCCAGCCATGTTAAGACACACTTGCACTAACAGACTAGGGGAAAAGAAAGTCTCAGATATTTTTTTCGGGGGAGTTGGAGGGGAGCTTGTTTCATGAGGAGAGTCAGCGGCTATACCTCTCATAGACTTAGTAATGTATGAAAAGAAAGTAACAAAATAAGCTTTCTACTCTGCCTCCTGGGGATTTAGTCACAGTCACGCAAATGTGATGGCTCCCGAACTAGTCAGAAAGTGATATTTGTTGCAATGAAAAATCTCAGTAAAATATAATACCATCTTTTTGGTCACGCCAACTTCCCTTACCAAATTGTATTTTACTTTTAAAATACCTTTTAAATTAAAAAACAAACAAAAAAACCCAAATGAAAAACAGTTGTGGAGGAAAATGTTAACCAACTGTTAGTTTTCCATCCAACGTGGAAACTGAAGCATGACAATACTGCGAGGGACCCTTCCTCTCCCCCTACCTCATGCCTGGCAGTACAGACATTGTGGACAGATTTCCCAGAAGTTTCTTGCTATGAGTTGCTGTCTGATGGAACTCAGTGCTTAGCGCACCGCTCAGAGTGGCACTAGTGAAGGTGAGGATCTACCTATGTTTTTTTTATATAAAATTAAGTTTATATTATTTAGTATATTACCATTTATTTGACTTGATACCATGTACGGGTATCTAAATATAAAATCTTTAAAACTGTGCTTCCCTTCTTTCTGTTAATACTTTCCATCTTTTAAGTCATTCAGCCAAATCAGTAGGACAACTTTGAGCCTGTCTCACATGTTCTGCAGCTGGACAGCCCCCATGCAGTGAATGATCCAGAGCTCTTTCTATTGCCAGGTCCTCTGGTCTCATTCACTCATTGTTACTGCTTGCCTATTAGTTGTCATGTTGTGAGCAAGTCAGCTGCCTCATCCTTTTTCCTCCTTGGTGAAAAATTATGGAAGATTTTGCATGATTTTTCATAATTTGCTGGATTTCCACAGGGACTAATATTCCCTGTGCTGGTTTAAGCAACGGTTTCTGGCTACAATTATCACAATCATTTCCCCAAGTATCATAGGCCTTCTCAGATGTGGGGTGAATAGATTTATTTATTGCTGTCAACAAAATCCTTCCTATCAATGCTAAAAATAGTTCACATTCACCTGTGGCTGTCTTCTCCATATGACTCTGCGTGATCCTTCCTTAGTCCTGCTTCTTTGTGGAGAAGAAAAGTTGTTCAGATGAACACCCCTTTCATAACTGAGACCTGTAGCAACACGCAAACACCCACAACTAAAGGACCTATACTTTAGGGAACAGACCTAATGATTACTAATTCAGGGGAGAGATCTAACAAGTACTAATGAGGCTAACCCTCTTGCCTAACTCAGCAACCCTCTAATAGGATGGCTTGTGGGTTCTGATCTGCATGTAACGAGGTTACAACATAAGGGTCCAGTAGCAATTTAGCATACTGAAGTTGTCACAAGTATGTTTGGTCTGTTTTATTTTGGGCCAACAATAAGGGCAGAAGTGAGATGCTCTACCTGAGAAAGACTCTTAATCCAGGGTGTGCTGGCTTGCAGACATGAACTGGAAACTGGGGAATTATTCTTCTTCAGAGAATTCCTTGAAGCCAACTTTTTGTGTTTTGGTTTTACTATTACAGTGTGGCTGTGCACCATTTTTTAATAGTCTCCTTTGGTTACAATTCCTTAAAAATATGTATATGTACATATAAGTGTGTAAAGACAGAACACAAATAGTACAACTGGTGAAGCACTTGATATTTTTCTCTTTATTGCTCTGCTTTTTCCCCTCTGCCCAGCTCCTCATTTTACAGC
This sequence comes from Tringa tobata, assembly GCA_033628505.1. Taxonomy (NCBI): domain Eukaryota; kingdom Metazoa; phylum Chordata; class Aves; order Charadriiformes; family Scolopacidae; genus Tringa; species Tringa tobata. The sequence goes on along the minus strand of JAHREE010000297.1, from coordinate 597,526 downwards.
TCTGCTTTCACATTTCATCTGTTCCCTGGGATGTCACTGAGAGAAAGAAGGTCCCTGGCAGGCTGTCCAGTTTGTTGGTATTCTGGCATGATTTCTACGCATTTCCTATATAAGGAAGACTTTAAATAAATAAATAAATACCGTTTTTAGGCATGTAAATACCAGATGTGTTTCTTAAATCCCTTCAGTCTGGGACTTTGTTTTAGGGAACCTCTCTTGCAGGCACAAGCTTATATACAACCTTCAAACAACCATAACAGCAACGTTAAGTGGATTTTGCAGCTTTTAAAATTATTTTATCATAGTTGTGTCTTACCTTTGCTTTCTCTTTGCTATTAAACAGCAGGTTCCTACAGGTAAAATATTCATGGAAAAGTTAATAAATCTATTTGATGCAAAACTATAGTCAGATCAATTCATAAGTCAATAATGATATGATAACAAATATAACTGCATCCAACTACTGGAGTTGGAGTTTGTCAGTGGGATCACAGAATCATAGAACTGTCTGGGTGGGAAGCACCTCTCAGATTATTGAGTCCAACCATCACCCTACCACTGACAAAACCATCACTTGCCTCAACTGCTCCTAGATGCCCAGGTCTTACTAGCTTACTTGAAGAGCACTTTGGACTTTGTGAGTTCCCCAGCTTTGTTGCCCTCCTCTGGACACATTCAAAGATCTTCACATCCTTCAAAATTGTGGGACGCAGAACTGCACACAGTACTCAGGGCCAGGTTGCAACAATGTTAAATACAGTGGGATAATCACCTCTTTTCACTGGCTGGTTGTACTGTGTTTGATGCACCCCAAGTTTTGCCCTCTGATCGGCCAGGGCACACTGCTGACTCATATTGAACCTGCTCTTCACGAGCACCACCAGATCTCATTCTGCAGGGCTGCTCTCCAGCCACTTCTCTCTCAACTTATACTTGTGCCTGGAATTACTCCATCCAAGGTGAAGAATTTGGACTTTTTAGATTTCATTCCTTAATCATGCCACTACAAGAAGGCTAAATTTTATTCTGGGAGGTCAGTAGATCAAATGAGACTTCAGGATTTTTTGTGAGAAACAGCACATTGTTTCAGGTTCTTGTACCATTCCAAATATTTCAGGCGATGCCTAGCGTAAGAAGCTGGCGTCTAACATATATAGGCAGTATACAGTATCCCCCAGTTCTATACCAGCCACTGCAAGCAACTTGCAGTTGCTTATTCCAAGCTAGCTTCAGCACAGAGTGGAGATGGCAGGAGGGAGGAGTAGCAAGCAGCCAGACATCATTTGGCATTCAGGCCTCAGCACCAGCCACACTGGAGACATGAGCAAGGCCAGTTAGCATGTTCTTACTGCCTGCCTGCTGCCAAGGGCAGATGTCTACCAAACCATTGAGAACAAGAGCAGCCAAGAGCTCATCCTGCTTCCCCTGTGGAGATGACACAGGCAGGCTTCCAGGTTGATGCTGTGATGTGGTGACTCCTGTAGTACTGCAGATATTTCAGAGAGGCTCGACATCTCAGTGGTGTGCTACCTAAGTCCTGGTCTGGTGTACAGAGTCTGGAATTCCAAGATATGCAGAGCATCAGTAGAAGTTCTTCTGTGAGGCTGGAGGAAAGGGAAGAATGGGCTTTCCTAACCCAAAAATATTCCTGGAGAAAAAAATTATACATCAGCAAACAAATAAGTACAATAAGTATGTATGGTCTAATAAGCAAAGACCTCCCACATCCTAAGTAGACTAGAAACAAAAATAGAGGTTCCTTAACAGTGATCTATAGAGAAAATACAAATGACTCATTGGGTTAGTGAACAGAGAAAAAGTGTTACATAGCAAGTGTATTGAAGACTTACTGACCTGGAAGAGAAACTTGATGCATTTAATGAAGAGAATGGTGCAAAATTACTACAAAATCTCCTTTCTTCGATACATGCCATAGACCCAGGAGGCTTGCAGTCTTCCCTAGAGGCTAATATCTCCATGATTCCCCAGGCTTTGGTTACTGAGTTGCTCAGGTAATGAATCAAAACTTTTGACCCCTCATATATGAGAGAAATAGTATGAGAACCACTATTTTCCCACGCAAGACATTATTCTCACCTCCTCACTCAGTGAAAGCCAACTGAAAAAGGTCACTGCTCCTATTTGTAAGAACTCAGTCTATCAAATTTATTAAGATCTAGTGCTGTAGTTGCTCATAATAAGTGTTTTGGCATAAATCAGTGTTTGCATTCTTTAAAATAGTAGGTCGTTGCTAACCCAGTTACTTTCAATTAGAATGGGCTAAGGAGCTCTCATACTGTTGTATTGGATGCCTTCGGCTGGTTGTATCTGTCGAGCTATGCCTGCAGGAGAGCCCTCAGCTGATACACCAGCAACTGAATGGGAATATGTGGAATAAGAATTGGTGGCTTCTGCTGCACAGAGTACAAAACTTCAAGTGATGCTGTGAGACAGGCATAGTTCTGTGACAGCCTGAAAACACACTGGACTTCATGGCTGCAAAGTCTGCCTCACTTCTGAGCTGTTAAGTTTAAATCTCTGCAGGATTCAGGCAAGCCTGAGTCAGCCTATATTTGGTCTGTGTTTTCAAGCTTATTACTATAAATAGAAAAGCATGTAGCAGGGTTTGTTCTTAGTTTTGGGTTGCGTGCATTGGGTTTTGTCCCCCCCAAATAAAAGCTAAAATTCTGAAGTAAAATTCTTTGTCTTTCTTACTCTAATGCACTGAATAAATGATTATGCAACATGTGGCTCATATTGCAGGAAGAAAGTCAAGAAAAGGATGATGAAAATAACTGGGGAAAAGGGAGCAGTACAAACATTGAAAAGTTTCAGGAAATAATAAGCTTAGAAGGCAAAGCCAAAAGTAACTGGACTGAGATGGTCAAAACTTCAGTATGTAATGAAAAATCATTGGTTCTTTATCTTCTTATGTAGTGACAAAAGGACAGGTGTATATAAAGGAAGACAAGGAGAGTGAAAATGTCTTTTCAATCAAGCAGCAAGCCTATAGCATCCATAGCTGCTGTGAGAGCTGGCAATAAATTTTAGAGGATTTGATAAGAAATAGCCCCATCTTCCCCACTGTCAAAGCTGTTGGTAGTAAACAGTCATATTAAGTTAGAATTTCTAAGATGTAACTGCCCTTTTCAGGACAGTCAATGGATATCAGTTTCTTAATGAGAGTCAGCTGGGTGAATGATGCATAACATGGTACAGTTAAGTCTCATATTCCTTCCTTGGTAAATGACCTGTGAGTGTGCTGAAGGTTGTTCTTGCTCAAAATTTAAAATTTTTTTGAGCCACGACTCAGATAATCAGACCTTAACCTGCTCTGCCTGCATAATCATCACCTGAATTCTTTCCAAATGCAAGTCAGATTTACTCCTGAATGTCTGACTATCTGCAAATATCTCCATACAGTTTCTTTGGTTCCAGAATGGTAACTGTTCATGAAATGTTTACAGAAGGCTACTGAAAATACCATCTAAGGAGCTGTCTAACAGCTGTCCTATTCTTTTGTCATATCACTGAAATTTGTCAAAATGGGACTGGAAAACGTTACTGACCATAATATGTATAAATTGGCTGTTTTCAATTGACTCCCACATTTTACGTGGAAGGCAAACTCATCCCTCCTGTAGCAGGATGCCTCACAGTTTTATTGACTGGAGAGAGCTTGGGTCCAGCTTCCCATGAGTGAAACCCCTCTATTTTCTACACTTTCACCCCTGTACTTTCTCACAGCTCCTATATATAGATGAGCAAACACTTGTTTTCAGTGCCCTTCGGATGTTGATCTGAAAAGTGAGCAATATTCATTTGCAGCCAGGGCTTCTCATGAGTAGCTTGAGAACAGCCTGCCTTGGAAAATAAATTTTTGAGGCTTACTTTCCAAAAATTAATTGCCTAAACTAATTTGCCAGTTGCAGCAATTGTGAAAAATGCAAACTTTTTAATTTATCTCTCTGGCAATATCTATTAAAATAGTAAGAATACCCTTGTTTTCCAAGTGAAGCGTTTTTACTCAGTTGCTATTATGATATTGGGGCTGAGCTGCTTGGTACTTCCTAGCTTGAAGAGGCTGCCGAAAAATCCAGTCTGGGACACAAAATGTAGAAATTGTACTGAACAATCTGCATTTTGGTTACTGCAGTTCACTGCAAACTGAAGATGGAAAATTGACCCCTTTTGGCTTTTCCAGAAGATATGTTACCCTCATGCAAGTTTTTTTTTTCCTTTGTATGATTGAGTTACAACTTCCTGAATGCATTTTGCAGGACCTAGCAGGTGAAAGGCCAGGTACAAACATTTATTTTTAAGCTTGGAAGACAGGATTTTAAAAAACACCTAACTTTTTAATGGGATTTCAGTACCTAATTCCCCTAGGTGTCTTTCACCACCCCATGCAAAAGCACCTGGTATTCAAGGCAAATGAAATTACAAAACCCACTAATCTTTCAGTTACGGTAGGTAGATCTCTTGGCATCAGAGATTATATTTAGAGATTTCCCAGTATGACTATTCTTGTCTCTTTTTTTTCTTTGAATTTTATGACCTTTTTTATACTTCATCTGAAACTCTCCGTTACTCCAAAACCTAAAAGCAAAATCATCAACTGATTACCAAAGCATGAGTAATTCAGTACACCCTGCCACCTGACATCCATTCAAATAATAAGCGAAAGCCAAATGGTTACACTCATAGGAAAGAAAGTGAGGTTATTTGAGCTAGGAGAAATATATGACACTAAGAAAGACTTTTCTTTTTAATTTCTTACAAGCTGAAGTGCAATATTAATTTAAATTTTCAAACCTCTTTTAATGATTAGATTCTTTTAATGATTAGATCATCCCTTGAGGATAGCTAACATAGAAATCCTATACAGAAGTAGCCTGCTGTGCCTTGCTTGACTTGTTAAAATGCTAACGCTTGCATTTTAAAGTATTTCTGATTTGTATTGATATAAAAAATAAACAAGAAATTACAGAGGAGAAAAGTCATGTTCAGAGACAAAAACAATTCAATATCTAAAGCATTGCCTTTCCAACCTTATTTAGAGTATTTGTAATAAAAACCCATGTCCACTGAACTCTTCCTTTCTTCTGCAGCTCAGAAGATAGTGAGCTATGATTAGTCACAACCTCCATCACTTTCACAGCACAGCCTTCACCCCAGTACTCTCAGAAGTCCAAAGGTGAGGTGAGCTTGGTGTGAGGGTATTACCAAAGTTGAAGTATGGGCATGCACTGGGAATGTCGGGGACCCACAGATACAGTTAAGGCAATGGCTACATTCCAGTAACAAGTACTTTTGAGTGCAGACAGGAATATTTTTGCGCCATTGCATGTCCTAACGCTTTCCTTAGAACTCTGCTTTAGCACAAGCTAGTTTTCACACAGCTTTGATGTATGACAGAGACTATGTACATAGAATTACTGTCAACATTCCTGGAAGTTTTGGTGACACCTCTCCTCTTGTTCTTGCTTCTGTCAGCCAGTTGATGTCAACAGTAGCTTGCAAAGTTTCTGGCAATACTGAAACAGTGGGAACTTCTGCTTTCTCCCCTTTTGCCAAGGCACATTACAAAGTTGCGCATCTTTGTATGAAGAAAAATGTAATGAACTCACAAAATATGCAGAGGGAAGGTGATCATTTTGGGGGAATATATGAAAATGACAGCTTGATCAAGGGTCAGGAGCATGCACTAACAGGCAGGCAATGTGACAGAACACTCTTTCACCAGAAAGTGGCAGTTTGTTGTACAGATGCAGTGCATGTCACCTCCCCTCCCTGAGAGACTTTGTATAACATTCCGGTTGCAACTTTAAAAAAGAACATGTTATTTATTTACCTCCATATATTTTTTAGATAAAAATTCCTAGCTTTCAAATAGTGAAGGTACTGTTTTTTTCCTATGAAGAGGGTGATACTTCAGGTGAAATCCCAGGAATAATCAAGCTAAATAATAGAGTGAGCACTAGCCTGTAGAATGTGTGTGCTATTAAAATACCAAATAATGCATTCCAATCCACCATCTCAGACATACTGAGAATTCAGGGAAAGCTGGTAAATAAAACATATCCTCCTTTTGTTATTAAATTCTGAACACTTCAGCATTTTTCTCCCCCATTCTTTAAGACTCGGGGAATATTACATACAATTTCACATTTTTAGCAGCTTCATATCCATGCTGCACGTGCATACCTGATTTCTATGAGAACAGAACATACACAATGTTTATAAACAGTTGAAAAGAAAAGGAATGTAACTTGTGAACCAAAATGCCCTTAAATCATCTTTAAAGACACTTCTTCCTAGGATTTCAGGACCAAAACTATGCTTTTCATACTAGAAAAACTTAGTTCCATATCAAGGTATGGATAGGAGTACCATAGGGGTATTCCTTGTGCTTAACTCTGGCACTTCACTGGGGTCCAAATACTGGGAACCATTTTCCTCTGTCAGCCACAGAGACAGAGTTGAGAGTACCTGAATTAAGCTTCTTTGCTCAGTTGTCTGTGGAGAGTCTAGGATGATGTAAAAGGACAGTTAAAGATATGAACCATGAGTAACTGCTGTAGCTGTTCTCATTGTGGTCTGGACTTTAAACTAAGCGTGATAACCATGGATGAAACAAGGAGGCAAATGAGAATAAGTAAATTCAAAGTTTAAAAATACTTCTGCAAAAAGCAGTAGAAATGAGGGTTCCTCTCAAACTTAGGGTTTGCTTTGGAAAAGAATAGAGTCATGAATGTGACAGAAGCTGAATCAATGAAATTTTCTGGTTTAGAGACTGCTTGTGGTGATAACTTTGCTTTTCTTGCATAATGCATGGCAGGTAACCAAATGCAGCCAAAGTGAAGACAACAAGCAGAACTTCTGATTAGTTTTATTTTTTTTTGTCAGAGAAATGTACTTTATAACTGTATGCTACTACTTCAGAAATGGAGAGTATTCACATGGCCTTACATCAAAGCTGGCTTACATCTTAGTTTGATGGGGAGCTAAGCAGTCTTCTTAGGCTGCTTCTCTGGCAAATGAAGAGAGACCAGCTTTTCTGAAATGCCATTCCAAATGACACAAACTATACAATTACCCCAGTCCTGCCACTTCCTGAGATTAGTCTGTCTCTGCAGGAACTGGTGAGCCAGTCTTAGGGAAAGATGAATCTGGGCATTGCCCTTATCCTGCTATATATAGAATCATAGAATCATAGAATCATCTAGGTTGGAAGAGACCCTTGGGATCATCGAGTCCAACCATCTACCCTAATCTACAAAGTCCTCCCCTACACCATATCCCTCAGTACCACATCTAATCGTCTCTTAAACACATCCAGGGATGGTGACTCAACCACCTCCCTGGGCAGCCTATTCCAATGCCCTATTCCATTGCCTATTCCAATATGCTCCTATATATACGTAATGGGGGTAAAATAAGTTCTGGCCTGATTTGGGCCTTGTGATTTGGGCCTTGTGAGTGCTTGATTTTGCAAGCTTAATATTTGTGTTGTTTGTTCAATTGTTTGAGGCAATGTTAAATTAAAAGGATGGGAACCATGTAAGACTTTTCACATCCTAAGTAGGTGTTACAACTAGAGTGAGCACATTTTGAATTAAGATTATAGCAATCTTTAGCTTTCAAGAAGAAATGAAATCCTGCCCAGGAAATCTTTAATAGATGCCATCAGAAAAGGCATAATGTGAGCATTGCCTTAACTTTAAATTTACTGCTGAATGTTTACTAGAATTCTGTCAACATATCTTTCATGTTTCCTTGCCCGTTTGTTCTGCTCCTTCATTTTAATAATGTCTCAGGAACTTGAAAATGAATTATATTTTATTATTGAAATGGATTTCCCCCCACATTTGCTTCTTGTTAAAGTATATCTGCAAAAGTGCCAAGCATCTGGTTATAATTTGGCTAGAGCTTTTTAGGGGACAATAGCTGTCAGGAAGAACATGCCTGGAAAGATATAAGGAACTACAGCATAAAAACTTTACAAACAATGTATAGGTCAGCTTTCAGACATAAAATAAGAAGGTGCAGACCCTACTCTGACAAGGTTACAGAGTTGAATCCTAATCCTATGATAGGTTTATTAAACTTTAACTTAGTTCTGCAGCTAAGGTGGTTTTGAAAGAGATTTTGGTTTTGTATTATTGAAAAATAAGGAAGAAAGTAAATATATGTAGACATAAAAGTGCCATGTTTATAAAGGACATTTGTAAAATGGGATTAATGAAAGAATATTATTTGTCCAGCCAGGAGAAATATCTTCCCTTCTATTTTTCTGCCCTTGTAGGACACTGGTTTATGTTTGCAACTGTCATGGTTTCAGCTGGGATGGAGTTAACTTTCTTGTTAGCAGCTGGTGTAGTGCTATGTTTTGGATTTGGGATGAGAAATATTGTTGACAGTGCACTATTGTCTTTGGTTGTTGCTAAGCAGTCAAGGCTCTTTTTTTCTCCTCACTCTGCTCTGCAGTGAGCAGGTTAGGAGCACACAAGAAGTTGGGAGGAGACACAGCTGGGACAGCTGAGCCCAGCTGACCAAACGGATTGTTCCATACCATATGACATCGTGCTCAGTATATAGAGCTGGGGGAAGAAGAAGGAGGGGGGAGTTTGGAATTATGGTGTTTTGTCTTCCCAAATAACTGTTATGCCTGATGGAGCCCTGCTTTCCTCGAGATAGCTGAACACCTGCCAGCTGATGGGAAGAAACGAACAAATTTCTTATCTTGCTTTGTTTGTATGCGCAGCTTTTGCTTTACCTATTAAAATGTCTTGATCTCAACCCACTAGTTTTTCCTCACTTTTCCCTCTTCTGATTCTCTCCCTCATCACAACTCGGGTGAGTGAATGAGTGGCTGCATGGTCCTAGCTGCCAGCTGGGGTTAAGCCACAACAGTGACACTGTCCCTATCATGATTCTAAACCCTTCACTGTCACACAGACCCCTTATATTTATCCATTTGGAAAAGAATCAGCAATTCATACCTTCTTTCTAGTAAGTTGGGTAAAATAATTTAAATGGAAAAAAAAAAATAACTAAAAGCCCAATATTAAGAAGAAGGTACTTTTGACAACCTATGTCTTCTAAAAGAATAAGATATCTTTTTAAGTCAATTGATTGGGACCATAAAATTGGTATTTTTAAAATAGTATCAATTTCTTATAATGTGCACTTTAAACCTCTTTTTAAATTGTAATGAGGGTTTAGGTTTTGCTGTGTAATTCATGGGATAGCATATGATACCTGTGTTCAAATACCTTAAGAATCTTAAGTGTATATCTGCAACCGTAGATTCACATCCATTCATGAATTTTTCTAAACAATCATCACATCCTAAGTTGCTGTATGTCCATGAAGTAATATTGACTTTGATGAAGCTCAGAAGGGAAATTGTGCATAATCTGTTCAGTTGGAAGGGACTGCTGTCATTCTTACTGGATGCCATCCTCTATCACATGTAAGCATTTAGTGAATGCCTTGGAAGGAAAAAAAAAATCCAATCTCTCTATGGTTTGTTTAGCTAAGAGGGTGATATTAGACAGCAGAGGGGAAGTATGTCTTATTTGAGAAGCAGGCAGGAATCATTTGTTCCTGGAAGAAAATGTAGATTTATATTGGTTGTGAATTTTCAGACTGACTGTGTGACATTCATGTTCCATGGTCTTTATGCTGGTCATTTCCACAGGTGAGCTTTATCCTTTAAGATTTTATCCTCTTTTGGATCCAGAGCATTCTACGTTTATGTACTGTTTTTCCTGTGTTTACATGCCTATGCTATTGATTGTGCTTTCTTTCTCCTGGTGTGGAGTCAATGGGAGTTATGGGAGTTGATTTCTGATGCAGAGCCTGGCATGCTGAATCTGTGTCTTGTGTGGATAATTACTAAAGTGAAATTATATTAAAAAAACAGCATTGTTCACACATTAAGGAAAGATGTAAAATCAAAAAGTTTCCAGGGAGGAACACAGCTGCAGATGGTATGCGACGAATCCTTTCCACCATGGTTCCCTGAACAATATTGCTTGCAAAGCAACACGGAGGGTAGAGTAGAGTGGAGATTCTGCAGCCAGGCTCTGTGATAATACAGCAGAGATGGGAACGAGATGGTCCTATGGAGCTGATAAGCTGCATATTTGCTACCCTGAGCCAACAGTCTGTCAGATTTTGACAAAATGCTGTCCTTTGTGCAAGCTTTGCCCATTTATAATGTCATTATAATACCAAAACACACCTCCATCCCAAAGG
>JAHREE010000297.1:421794-582889 GCA_033628505.1 Tringa tobata | reverse complement strand
TGGAGGTGTGTTTTGGTATTATAATGACATTATAAATGGGCAAAGCTTGCACAAAGGACAGCATTTTGTCAAAATCTGACAGACTGTTGGCTCAGGGTAGCAAATATGCAGCTTATCAGCTCCATAGGACCATCTCGTTCCCATCTCTGCTGTATTATCACAGAGCCTGGCTGCAGAATCTCCACTCTACTCTACCCTCCGTGTTGCTTTGCAAGCAATATTGTTCAGGGAACCATGGTGGAAAGGATTCGTCGCATACCATCTGCAGCTGTGTTCCTCCCTGGAAACTTTTTGATTTTACATCTTTCCTTAATGTGTGAACAATGCTGTTTTTTTAATATAATTTCACTTTAGTAACTATTCCACAATCCTGTTCTAAAGAGAAAATGAGGGCATGCATCACCTGACTGTTTTCATGTAATATTATCATTTATAAGTACAAAAGCTTTGCAGTTCCTTGGAGATGGAAGGACCTTAAGGTAGTGATAGATGCCGCGGAATTGATATTTAACAATTATCAATCATTTGAATGTGCTTGTTCTTGAGCATTTATAGACAGTTTTTTTGTTTGTGCTCCAGACAGGTAGAATGTTCCTCTGGCTGAGAACTCCCCAGATATTTCCTTCCTTTGTTTGGGAAAAGTGACGGCCTCATCTGAGAAGCAACTGAGACAAGAAATTTCATTAACTCATATCAGTAAGCATTAAGGTGTGATACTTTTAGAGTTTAACCTGGTATCCCAGTTGAAGATGCCGGCCTGTTTTGTTTGGCAAAAGGCTTCTAAAGTAGTATACCCATACACAAATCCCTTCCCATGAGAGAGGAATATTTTAGAAGGTAATGGCCCCCAGGTAGGGGCCAGGATAGAGGCAAATTGAATGAGCTGTTCTAGTTGCCAGGTTGTTTTTTGTATTATACCTGGATTGGGTTGTCCCCTCCATGGGCCCTGGACAGCCTTTAGATGATGGGTAGAAAGCCTACCATTAGCATCAATGAACTGAGGAGGGAAAGGGAAATGCCCTACACATCACTGAGGGACTCCAGAGTTGCAAGCTATATAAGAAATTCATCCAACAGCTCGCACAACATCTGACGCAGAAATAGAGCACAAATTCAGATCTCCTGAGTCCCAGCCAATAATTCTGGGCCTGTTGCATGGGGCTATGCATCTTCCCACCACTGAAAGGTTGCTCCTTGGTTTGCTTCTTGTCATCATGGCATATTGTAGAATTTCTTTACTATAAAGTGTTGGTAGAGTAATGATAATTTATCAGGCAAAAGAATTGCTTTAAGGTACAAGCTTATAAGCACTTCATAAATATACATTCCTCAAAAACGTGTCCTTCCATACACCTCTTCCCCAGGACAGCAAAAGGGGGGATAGTGTGCTAACAATGCTGAGAGTATAGAAAACATGTCCTTTGAGTTGTCACAATTGTGCATGCATCTGGGGAATAGACTTCACAGAATCACAGAATATTCATGGTTGGAAGAGACCTTTGAGATCATCGAATCCAACCACAAAAAAACCCCCAAAAACAACTACCCCAAATACCACACACCACACCCACCCACAAACAGACACAACCCAACAATCTCGGGCACTAGAGCATGCCCTGAAGAGCCATGTCTACACGGTTCTTAAATCCCTCCAGGGATGGTGATTCCACCACCTCCCTGGGCAGGCTGTTCCAGTGCCTGACCACCCTCTCAGGAAAGTCATTCTTCCTCAGATCTAATCTAAACCTCCCCTGCCCCAACTTCAGACCATTTCCTCTGTTCCTGTCATTATTCCCTTGGGAGAAGAGGCCAACCCCCACCTCTCTACAGTCTCCTCTCAGGGAGTTGTAGAGGGCAATGAGGTCTCCCCTCAGCCTCCTCTTCTCCAAACTAAACATGCCCAGATCCCTCAGCCTCTCCTCGTATGACTTGTTCTCCGAACCCCTCACCAGCTTGGTGGCTCTCCTCTGGACACGCTCCAGCACTTCAATGTCCTTCTTGTAGTGAGGGGCCCAGAACTGAACCCAGCCCTTGAGGTGAGGCCTCACCAGTGCCCAGGACAGAGGCACAATGACTTCCCTACTCCTGCTGGCCACGCTATTCCTGTTACAGGCCAGACTTGATGTAGTTAAATATCCCAGATTCTCAGTACTTTGATAGTCAAGTGTGTGCCTAAAACATAACTCTTAGCAAAGTAATGCTTTTGTGAAATGGAGACAGTATAAATTGTGGTCCCACACCAGTTACTTCATTCACATTGTTTCACTCAATTGTGAAGCCCACTGCATATTCCAGAGTAATTGAATATTTGCATCCTTCATTAGAGTCACTATCAGGGAGATTAAATGGCTTTTTTTTTCACAAAGGACAATAACGTCCTTTGCCTTTAAAACCACCTCTTGTTCTTGACCTTGGGGAAAAAGATAAACATATATACCATTCACATGCTAGAGCTGATGCAGAGCCCATCAGGATGACATGGTAGATGTATTGGGGCCATGAAGGGAAGGTGGAAGTGCAAAATGCAAAATGCAAAAATGCAGCACAAGTTCAGTGAACAGTGGCCTTTTTTTGTTTCTTTTCTTTTTGGCTTGGTGACCAAATGAAAAAACAAAACAAAACAAGAACCGAAGAGGGAGGAAATAGTTTTACTTGGACTAAAACAGCTATTTTGGAGAGAACTATTTACAAAAGAAAACGTGAATCAATCTGGAAAGTTCTGTTCGACCCAAACAAAAAGTTTCAACACCTCCACACACACAAAAAAGTAGCCTTATAATGAAAAAGTCATGGTTGTTGAAACCAAAGTCTCAAAAATATAGCTTAATGCCAAAATGAAACAGCCCACATCAGTTCCTGAACTATGCCTGAATTAGTGAAAAGAAGAAATCACCCAGTTTTAGAACATTCACGCAATGTTCTTTCCATCAGTGGCATTGGTACGGTCCCAAATTTCCTGAGTGTCCCACAGGCACCTCTGAGAGAGCCATGCTGTGCATCTCAGACATGATGTGTCCATCTCACCATCCACTTGATCTGGATGTTGATAGAAAGTTCCATTAACTGCACCTTCAGACTCATCCCATTTCCCCGGCCACAGTGACAAAGGTCTTCCATACTGGTTCCTATCTGGTCCTTAGAAAATCCTGATTGCTTAAGAGAGCCCCGGGACAAGGACAAATCAGTGTGCAAAATCCACCTTGACAATGACAGCCTAGAGTCACTTGGTGTACTTTGCAGATTTATTTTCCATGCCTGTGTACAGGCTCTTGCATATGAGAGAATGTCTTCCTTTCCTGATGTAGTGATGCTTCTTAAGAAGGTTTGGTAATCTGCATGTGTCTCACACTAAAAGGTTATTTCTCCCTATCACACCACCTTGAAGCCCAGAACATGAGGATCAAGTGATTGCTTGCAAATTTTATTTATTGTTATTTGATATTTGATTCAAGTAGATTTCCAATTTTGTCATGAAGAAAAAGCTTTTAAATCTCAGTCTAAAAGCTCCCTCAAGGCACAAAACTCTGAAAATAATGGTAAAGGAAATTTTTTTTTTTTATTTTTTAAAGACGATTTGTGGAGGAAAAGGGTTGATTTGCTAAATTTTTACTTTGGAGTGTGCTGACGATGGGCACTCAGGACGTGGAAAATAAAAGAGCTTTTTTTGCTATGGTAGTTCACCAGAGGAGGAAGAAATAAGGAGAAGAAATAATTCCATCAATATGGAATTACTCTACGGATCATTTATCCATTCGTGGTTTTGATGTTCTTTATTAACAGCCAATGCGGTTACAAAACCGAATCACTGCAAACCACTGTGAAGTGATAATTAATAAAGACAGGCTACTCCTGCAATAACTTCACTGTGAACACTAGGGCTGGCACCTAGTACAAACTCCTAGAGAAATTTAGCCTGAAATAACGTTTCTCTGATTGAAAATATTTTCAACTTCTTTTCCATGGAGCATGGTATATTGTAGATCCATCTTTATCGAGCTGAATTAGCTCAGGAAGAAGGGACAAGTAAAAATAGGCCAACACAGTAATGCTCACAAGGACACGGTATCTTGTGGAATGATTTACTTTCTCTGTGCCTCAGCTGCAAAACAAACAAAAGCAAGTCTCCTAGAAGTTCTTGCTTCTGTGGTTTGCTGCCATGGGTCAGGTTACACTGGAAAATGAGAATTTCACTTCGGTTCCTGCATTGACTGTGTTCTTATAGGAATAAAGTATATTTCAGGTGTTATACAATCCACTGACTGAAGGGCAGTTTTGGAGTCTGAAGAAAACATCTGAAATTTTCTAAAGAGAAAAGAAGGGAAGATGATGACTGGGACATAGATACATATATATAGATATAAAGGAGTATATTTTGAAGCGGCGCTACCAATAAAGAGATGAGGTGTCACAATTTTGATCGCTGTGCAGAAATTCTGTGGCTAAATCACTGTCCCTTGGGTATGAAAATCAATACAAAAAATGAAGAAGTCTTGTTTCCTTCAATTGCAGTTGTCAAGCCAGAAATGGCAGCTCTGAAATACCAGTGAGTTTGAGACTATGATTGCCGTTAGCCTGTGTAAAGACGGTATGGAAGCACATTCCAATGTGTCAGCACAAGTTATGCTGTTCTGATGACTGAAGCTGTCGGCAAGGACACATTAAGCCAGCTGAGCTAAAGATCCTCACTTTCTGCTATGCTTTTTGTCTCCTTTTGCCAGCGAATTTGGACAGCAATCATGCACATGCCAGCAAACAAAAGTGTGCCAGCTTCCCAGCTGTCATGAGCCAGGTTCATTCCGTTGAAGCCAATAGCACACTGTAGATTTACATGAGCACAGTGGCTGGCTTGCAGAAGTTGTTGGTACCTTAAGTGAACTTCTTGGAAAAAGGCTGTGCATCAGCTATTCAAAAAAGTTATTTTTAAGGAATAAGAATTTTCTCTTTCAACATGGATCTTAGGAAGGAGTGTTTGATGAAAGGAAGGAGCTTAGGAGCAGTGTTTGATGAAGAGGTTCTTCTTTTCACTGGAAAAAAAAAACAATGTCTTTCTTCTAATTGTTACAAGCCAATCAAATGGAAAAAAGTCTCTTGGTTTTAAATAGAAACTTGGAAAAAGTTTTTATGAAAAGAGTCCTTCCTTTTAATCTAAAAATTCAGAATCTCAGATACTACACTTTCCTTCCCCTCTACTATATGATCTTTACTCTCATTACTGTTAAGGCCACACCTGAAGTACGGTCTCTAGTTTTGGGCTCCTCAGAGCAAGAGAGACATGCACATACTGGAAAGAGTCCAGTGAAGCTCTGCAAAATAGTTAAAGGGACTGGAGCACCTCTTATATGAGGAAAGGCCAAGAGTCCTGGGACTGTTCAGCCTGGAGACGGGAATGTTTTGGAGGGGAACTTATCAATGTGTACAAATACATGAAGACAAATCCAGGCTCTTTTCAGTGGTGCCCAGTGACAGGACAGGCCACAAACTGAAACACAGGAGATTCCTCCTGAACATCAGAAAGCACTTTTCCACTGTGAGGGTGACCAAGAACTGGCAGAGTTTGACCACAGAGGTTGTGGAGTCTCCATCCTACGCAATATTCAAAAGCTGTCTGTACCTGTTCCTGGGCAACTGGCTCTAGGTGGCCCTGCTTGAGCAGCAGGGTTGGACATGATCTCCAGATGTCCCTTGCAATCTCAACCACTGTGATTCTGTGATTATTATTATTTCCCCACCCCTCCACACACACCCTATATATTTCACCACTTGTTAATTCCTTCTTTTGAAGCACCAACAACTCAACACCAGATAGGAAGAGGGATTGAGATAGTGGAATAAGACAGAGTTGCTGAGTACTGATTATCACAGATGTTGCAAGGCACTGGCACATGTAATATCTTAGGGGTATCAGCTTGTTTCAGATGAACCCATTTGTACTGTGATTCACACATGTGAGAAGATATAATGTAATTTTAGCCCATTCTGGATTTAGGAAGGTTAGGTTCAGTAAGGGCTGGGACACAGGTTATATCCAGCTGCCACGAAAATGTATTCTTCAAAGGTTGTAGAAGAAAAACGTATGGCTAAAGATGCTTTCTTTCCCCTTTAAAATTGTAACAGAGCATGAAAAAATAACAATTTCTTACCTATGTGAAATCCAAATCAAGGGAAAATCAAATCAGAGTAACACATTTCAACAAATGTATTTAAATTTAAATTATAAATAACTTTCAGCCTTCTTTCAGAGGCTGTTAGGCATCCTTCTTTTTCAAAGTAGTAAGGGCAGCAAAAGAAGGAAAGCATTTATTACAATGGAAAAACCTCCTGCCTCCTCACCAACTGCTTTAGCTGCAATTGTGTCAGGGATGGGGACATATAGTGAGTTCCAAGGATAAAAGAAAAGAGCAAAGGATATGTATTCTGCTGGAGAGGTAAGGAAGTCTTCTCTTAAAGTGTCATTCTTACACAGTGGGTGATGATTTATTTCAAATGTCAGAGTCTAGAATTATCCATGAGTAAAGAATAAACCTCTTGTTGGAGGGAGGTGAAGGTGTCAAGTTAAGGGAAGAACATCAGTCCACAAAGCCAGGCTTAATTTGATGGCTACTTTGTTCCCTTCCCGGGAATTTGGTGGGTTGGCTTTCTGGCACACAGTTTTGTCCTTTAGTGGGACAGATCTTCCTGCAAAAGATATCTTGGAATTTTTTGCCTGCTCATGACATTGGTTAAGTTCTTTGCAGTTCTTCAGCCCTGCTTTCCCCAAGCATCCAGTAGTAAAGTGACTCGAGAGATTCCAAGCAACAGTTTAGTAGGAATTGAGTGGTAGCTTCAAAGAGTGGAAGTGAGGACCCAACGTGAAGCACACGGACCCTGAGTATCTTTGGAGACACCGTTCCTATTGTGTACCACCTCACTTGAAGCTGAAAACCAAACCATTAAACCTGCTGCCTGCTGGTAAGTCACTGTGCTCTTTAGACCTGACTGTAGTGTAGCATTGAGTCTTTACACTGCAGGAATAACTATGATTCTTATAAGACGGGCCCATAGTTATTAACTGGGCTGAGCTGCAGGGGTCACACCTCCATGCAGTCCCACTGGATACCCTTCAGGGTAACCAAGCTGACCTCCTGCCCCAGTGTGGAAGAGTTATATTTACTTCCTCCCTATTGAGCGGCTCCACCGACCACTTGATAGTAATCCCAAACGTTATACAAATTTCTGGCATTTGTTGCCCAGAGTCCTTGCCCACAGATGTATTTGGGCTCTGTCTGACAGTTTCTGAGGGGTGCTGTCAGGCATGGTATGCCATCATATTCGGATTGTCAAAATGGGTTGGCCTATGCAGATTGCTTTCATATCAGTGGCCACACAAACTAGTCTTATGGACTGGAAAGATAAGGCGGTAACTTTTAGCATCAGGGACGACAAGAAACTGGTGGAAAAAGGAATGGATTTGAGATGATTGGAGTTTATTAACTCAGAGATTGGTTATTTTGAGTGATACCATCATGATGGGAAAGATGGGATCTCGCAATGATTGTAAATCATGATGGTCACTGGATGTACAAAGCTACTGCCTATGACTAGGTGAACAGGCCACCTTCATAAAAAATGGAAAAGGAACACATACTCTTGTATGTGCTCAGTAAATAGCCACTAACATTCATGAAGGGAAAAGTGATTCAGAGGCCCAAGTCTTTCAATCTCATCCCACAAATATATAGATCCGTTCTTTGTTCTTTCCAGTCTTTTCATATCTTTACCAAAGATATATGGTAAGATATATCATTAGCATGATACTTTACCAAAGTATCATGTTAAAAGTCGGTGACAGTATTTTATATAAGGCCTTATTAGTGCTGAGTATACTGAAAGGATTATGTCACAAGATGTCTGTCTCCTGTTGTATTTTATCACATAGTTTCATGTTTTCATTAGGTAGTATAATGAAATTAAGTGGATATATTGTGAAGTAGAAAATTTAAGAGCCTGTAAGTATTTTTGTTTTGAATAAAGAAATACAAAGCAAAGCAATTAATGATAAGTTTCACAGAATGTGATGTACCAGTTCGTAGGTATCTGTCCTTCAGAGGCAGAGCATGGATAGCAGTTGTATAAAGAGGACAGCCCCTTGAAGATAAAGGAATAGCTAAGAAGTTTTTCCTCCTCTACTTCCTAAAGATAAGAAATTATCTTCCTCCTGATCATAGACTTAAAACACATATAATGTACGATAGAGGTAAGTTTGTCCTTTTTAGCTAGAAAAAAAAATGCTCATTGTTTTGTTTTTCAAGGAATGGCCATAAAGAAGATATTTTACTTCCATTTATAAATGCTAAAGAACAGAAAAGGAAGACAAAAGGGAGTTTTATATTACAGGTTTGTCCATCCAAACTTTATTGTAAAGAAAGGTATTTACCCAGTAACGCTTAAAATGAAAGGTTTCTATTAAATGCTACTTTTTAATGCATTCTGAATGAGCTGATTGATTTTTTTTAAAAGCTTTGCTTCTGTTCTAAGCTCTGTTGTAAGCTCAAGTAAGGCACTATATTGCATTTACAGTTTGATTTTTAAATATTGAATTACTATATGTGTACAAGGCTGATTAATAGAAAGGATGATTAAGTATTATATTGCAAGTTTAAAGGGAAATTGCTACAGTGTTGATCATAATGTGCAGGGTGCCACTGATTTTCTTTAAGACAAGGAAAATTAATATAAGTTGCAAACAAGGAGCAAACACAAATATTTTGAAAATCTGTAAGTAGATGCAGAGATTTCTTTGAAATGCTCGATGTCCAGCTTTTCCCACTGTAGTGGGTATAGAGTATTGTTATGGTTTGAGAAAAACCCATAACACTCTATTGTCGTTTAGACAATTATTCTATTACCTGATGACCCCTCCCCACCTGGGAAGGGGAATCGGGGAACGCAAAGAAACACAAGGGTTGAAATATAAATAGATTTAATAGACTAAATAATTAACAGTAATACTAAAGAACCAGTATTAATCCTGACACTGATATAAGATATACAAGAATTATACTCAGCCAATTCTATCACCAGGAAGCTGTGCACTCCCAGCAGGGACAGCAAATGGTGGACACTGCCAGTGCAACGGCTTCAGGAGGAAAGGGAAGGCCTCAGGGGTCCGGCACCGGGGCAAGGAGTTGTCTGGACCTGCCACCATCAAGGGGGAGAGAGCTACGCAGCAAACTTTTCTAATTTATATTGAATGTGACGTTCATGGGATGAAATAATCCTGTTGGCCAGCCTGGGTCAAATGCCCAGGCCTTGCTCCTCCTTGTCCCTGCACCTGGCAAGGCTCGACAACACCAAGACCTTGAATCCCACAGAGCCTGGCTGGCTACAAAGTAAATATTTTTACAAATTCAGACACTAGAGTCTTCTAGAAGTACAATTTTCCCAGTATTAAGAAAAGTTAGTCCTGTGTCTCTCAACCCAGGACATTCCACCCTTTATTTCATACCATATTTATGTCACACTCCAGTGTACTATTACATTTATCTTCTAAAACTATGAACTATTCCTCTAAAATGTCCATTGAATTTCTTTCGTCCAAAACTGTGAGTTCCATCTATCATAATAGTCTTTTAGGGTATGTGGCATTCACTCAGTCGTTGGATCAGGCCTCAGTACAGGATCACAGATGATTGGAGTTGGGCACATCAGCATAGGTGTTGTGCTCACGGCCAGCATATTCCCTGTCGCCGGACACCATGCAACAAAACTGACTCTGGTTCCATTACCACTACGTTATCCTGAAAAACACTTATTGAACACTGTTAGTATTAGGTAACAATTGACACCATAGCATTTAAATTAAGGATTCTCACCCAAAATCAGAGCTCCTAAAGGTACGCATTGAACCTCTCCGTTCTCCTGCATCACCCACCAAGTATGCCCTGGTCCTTCAGCAAAAGCAACCCCACGAGTGGGTTTGCCTTTACCTGAGGCCGGGGTAACCCAGACTGTTTTTCCCAACATATTCTTTACATGCACCACAGGGACCTTATCCCCTTCTACATTAGGTAAATCTCTGAGTGAGCAGGACCAGCTCGGCTGACAGTTCCCCTGGTGTTGACTAACCAGGTGGCTTTTGCTAAATGTTCATCCCACTTTTTAAATGTTCCAGCACCCATCGCTTTCAGTGTAGTTTTCAATAGTCCATTGCATCGTTCCACTTTCCCAGCAGCTGGTGCGTGGTAGGGGATGTGATATATCCACTCGATACCATGTTCTTTAGCCCAGGCATCTATAAGGTTATTTCGGAAATGAGTCCCATTGTCCGACTCAATTCTCTCTGGAGTACCATGTTGCCATAGGACTTGTCTTTCAAGGCCTAAAATAGTGTTATGAGCAGTGGTATGAGACACAGCATATGTCTCCAGCCAGCCAGTGGTTGCTTCCACCATTGTAAGCACATAATATTTTCCCTGGTGGGTTCGTGGAAGGGAGATATAGTCAATTTGCCAAACCTCCCCAAATTTATATTTTAGCCATCGTTCTACGTACCACAAAGGCTTTGATTGTTTGGCTTGCTTAATTTCAGCACGTTTCACATTGATGGATGACCTGTGCAATAGTGTCCATAGTCAAATCCACCCCTCGGTCACGATCCCATCTATATGTTGCATCTCTTCCTTGATGACCTGAAGTGTCATGGGCCCACCGAGCTAAAAACAATTCACTTTTACGTTGCCAGTCCAAGTCTACTTGGGACACTTTAATCTTAGCAGCCTGATCCACCTGAGGATTGTTTTGTTGTTCCTCAGTGGCCCGACTCTTAGGTATATGGGCATCTACATGTCAAGCCTTCACAGACAGCTTTTCTAATCGGACAGCAATATCTTGCCACAAGTCAGCAGCCCAGATGGCTTTACCTCTCCGCTGCCAGTTGGTCTTCTTCCATTGCTTTAGCCACCCCCATAATGCATGTGCCACCATCCATGAGTCAGTATAAAGTACTGGCCACTTTTCTCTCTCAGCAATATCTAAAGCCAACTGGATGGCTTTCACTTCTGCAAACTGACTCAACTCACCCACTCCCTCAGTCGCTTCCGCGACTCGTCGAGTAGGACTCCACACAGCAGCTTTCCACCTTCGCTGGTTTCCTACAATACGACAAGATCCATCAGTGAACAGCGCGTATTGCCTCTCATTTTCTGATAAGTGATTATATGGTGGTGCCTCCTCAGCCCGCACCACTCTCTCCTCTGGGGATCCTCCCAAATCTGTGCCTTGTGGCCAATCCATGATTACCTCCAGAATTCCTGGACAATTGGGGTTCCCTATTTGAGCTCGCTGAGTAATTAGTGCTACCCACTTACTCCACGTTGCATCAGTTGCGTGATGTGTGGAAGGAGTCTTCCCCTTAAACATCCAGTTCAACACTGGCAACCGAGGTGCCAGGAGAAGCTGTGCTTCAGTACCAACTACCTCTGAAGCAGCTCGAACTCCTTCATATGCAGCTAATATCTCTTTCTCAGTAGTAGTATAGCGAGCCTCTGATCCTCTATATGCTCGGCTCCAAAACCCTAGGGGTCGGCCTCGAGTCTCTCCAGGTGCTCGTTACCAGAGGCTCCAGGTAGGACCATTCTCCCCGGCTGCGGTGTACAGCACATTTTTTACATCTTGTCCAGTTTGGACTGGCCCAAGGGCTACTGCATGAACAATCTCCTGTTTAATCTGCTCAAAGGCTGACTGTTGTTTAGGCCCCCATTCAAAATCATTCTTCTTTCTAGTCACTTCATAGCGAGGGCTCACAATCTGACTGTAACCAGGAATATGCATTCTCCAGAAACCCACAACACCTAAGAAGGTTTGTGTTTCCTTTTTGTTAGTAGGTGGGGACATAGCTGTTATTTTGTTAATCACGTCCATTGGGATGTGGCGACGCCCATCTTGCCACTTAATTCCTAAAAACTGAATCTCCTGTGTGGGTCCCTTGACCTTACCTTGTTTGATGGCAAAACCTGCTTCCAGAATGATTTGAATTACCTTCTCTCCCTTCTCAAAAACTTCTTCTGCTGTATCACCCCATACAATGATGTCGTCAATGTATTGCAGGTGTTCTGAAGCTCCAACCTTCTCCAGTGCAGTCTGGATCAGGCCATGGTAAATAGTAGGACTGTGTTTCCACCCCTGGGGCAATCGATTCCAGGTATACTGGACGCCCCTCCAGGTGAAAGCAAACTGTGGCCTGCACTCTGCTGCTAAAGGAATAGAGAAAAAAACATTAGCAATTTCATTTGTAGCATACCATTTAGCTTCTTTTGACTCCAGTTCATAGTGAAGTTCTAACATATCTGGGACGGCAGCACTCAATGGTGGTGTGACTTCATTCAAGCCACGATAGTCTACTGTCAATCTCCATTCCCCATTAGGCTTTCGCACTGGCCATATGGGACTATTAAAGGGTGAGCGAGTCTTACTGATCACCCCCTGGCTTTCCAGCTGACGAATCAATTTCTGAATAGGGAGCAGAGAATCTCGGTTAGTGCGGTATTGTCACCTATGCAGCGTTGTAGTAGCAATGGGCACATTTTGTTCCTCAACCCTCAGCAGCCCTACAGTAGAAGGGTCCTCTGACAGGCCAGGCAATGTAGACAGTTGCACAACTTTCTCCGTCTCCACCGCCGCTACACCAAACGCCCACCGGTAGCCCCTCGGGTCCTTAAAATACCCTTTCCTGAGGTAATCTATGCCAAGAATGCATGGTGCATCTGGACCAGCCATAATGGGGAATTTTTCTCATTTATTCCCAGTTAGGCTTACTTCGGCCTCCAGTACAGTCAGCTCCTGAGATCCTCCTGTCACTCCAGTAATAGTGACAGATTCTTCCCCTCTATGATTTGATGGCATTAGGGTGCACTGTGCACCAGTGTCCACCAGGGCCCTATACTTTTGTGGTTCTGATGTGCCAGGCCATCGAATCCACACAGTCCAATAAACTCGATTGTCCCTCTCCTCCCCCTGGCTGGAGGCAGGGCAACCCTAGTTTTGATGAGAGGGCCCACCACTTCCATCTGTGACAGTTGTGCGTCGTAAATCAGGCTCTGAAGCCCATCTCTGCCTTCTAGGGGACTTGTCTCTGAAAACTGGAGCAGCACTTCTCCTGGAAGAACCCCTTCCGGGGGGTGTCTTACTCCGCAACTCACGAACACGTGTCTGTAACGCCGAAGTAGGTTTTCCATCCCAATTCCTCATGTCTTCTCCCTGATTACGCAGGGTAGACCACAGGATGTGTCGTGGTGTGCTTTGCTTCTCTCGACCACGTTTAGTAGGGAAGTATTTATCCCCACCTGAGATATTGGCCTTGCCAAATATTTTCTTCAAAACTGAAACTCTGGCCTGTGGGGCAGAAAGAAGATTATTTGCATAATGCTGCATTCGAGCATCCATATCACCCACTGTTGGTGCCTCATCATCTGTCCAGCTAAATAATGCCAATACATTAGCATATGCTGCTGGTGCACTCAGTACCCATTTGCGCCAAATGGGTCCAGTAACTTTGAGCGCATCTGGATCTAATGATGTCTGTGGGTCATCCAAGTCACTGAAAATCAACTCCCGCACAGCTATTTCCCTCAGATTCTTAACACCTCTCTCAATAGTTGTCCACTTTGATGGCTGGTACATGATATCATCCCTATAGGGATACCTGCTCCTCACACTTAACAGGAGTCGCCTCCAGAGGGTGAGGGATTGTGGTGGTCTTCCGAGAGCTCTGTCAATACCTGATTCTCGAGCTAATGGTGCTATCCGCTTGGCTTCTCTACCATCTAAGTCCAAACTATCAGCCCCAGTGTCCCAGCATCGGAGCAGCCAAGGAATCACTTGCTCGCCTTCCTGACGGCTGTAATCCTTACGTATGTCTCGCAGCTCACTTAGGGTTAATGATCGAGTAGTTTCCTCTGTTACTGTATTGCCTGATGTCCCTGGTTGACCATTGTCATCTGATGCTACTGCACGCTTCCTCTTATGTACAGGGTTGACTGGCACTGGCACTGATTGAGTCTGTGGATCAGCTGCATCATCCATCACCAAGACGGAAGTAGATTCAGTACTTGGTGCAGCTGCAGGTCTCGTCAGGAGAGCCAGCATGGTCTGGATAAGATCAGGGTCTGTCGGGAGGGCTGTCGAGGTCTGCACGGGTGCGATGTCAGTTACAGGGGTCGGCAGGGTCTGAACAGACACAGTAGTTGTCGCAGGGACTGGCGGTGTCTGCACGGATGTGATGTCCGTCGGGGGGGCCGGTGGGGTGTGTACGGGCACAGTGTCTGTCGGGGGGGCCGGTGGGGCGTGCACGGGAGGAACATCTGCTACAGGAGCCTGCGGGGGCTGCACAGGAGCACTGGCTGCGGGGGAGGCCAGCAGGTTCTCTAAAGGAGCAATGTCTGTCGGGGGGGGCGGGGGGGCCCCAAGCGGACGCTCCCTTCTACCGCAAATCCAGCCCATAAAAAAGATCAAGCCCGTAAAAACTAACAATATAAGTACAATGACCAAAACATTCCAAGGGTATTTCAAACTCTCAAAAACTGTTACTATCGACGCTACCGGAAGATACAAATCCTCAAAAAATATACCCCCCCTCACCAAATGGCCTGTAATATAACCCAAGGTATAATTATACACAGTGCCCAAAAAGGTTCTTCCCCCATTCTGAGGTGATTCTAACCGCGGCGATTCACGAGATGCAATTACAAAAGTGACAAAAAACGGAACGATTACAAAAGACCCAATAACATAGCAAAATACTGCCACACAAAATAACAAGGCAATGATTTTAACTCCACATTTAGAAATGATAAGCTTCCCTAAACCAAGGAGAAACGGCAACAAATTCTTGCACCACTCCCATAGCTGCCCACATACAGCTGCACAGAGATACCAGAGAACTCTGCTTACAGTACTTTGAAACAACTCCAACAGATCCATAATAACTGTTTTACAAATCCGATCAAATCTGTTTACAATTTCAACCCTTCAGAACTCTCAAATCAAGGCCTGTGGTTCTTTCAATACTATTTAAAATACGCGCAAACTATCACATTAAATATCAAGGTTATTAAGATACCACACTGCATGCCAAACTTTGTTAAAATACCATGTTATACACCAAATTCATAAAAAACCATGGTAGATGCCAAATTTGGTAAGATATCACGATGGGCACCAAATTTATTAAAATACCACACTGGGTGCCAAATTCTTAAAATACTACGTTGGGAGCCAAATCTATTAAAATACCACGTTGGGCACCAAATTTGTTAAAATACCACGTTGGGCGCCAAATTTGTTAAAATACCACGTTGGGCGCCAAATTTGTTATGGTTTGAGAAAAACCCATAACAGTCTATTGTCGTTTAGACAATTATTCTATTACCTGATGACCCCTCCCCACCCGGGAAGGGGAATCGGGAAACAGAAGGAAACACAAGGGTTGAAATATAAATAGATTTAATAGACTAAGACTAAATAATTAACAATAATACTAAAGAACCAGTATTAATCCCGATACTGATATAAGATACAGGAATTATACTCAGCCAATTCTATCAGCAGGAAGCTGTGCACTCCCAGCAGGGACAGCAAATGGCGGACACTGCCAGCGCAATGGCTTCAGGAGGAAGGGAAGGCCTCAGGGGTCCGGCACCGGGGCAAGGAGTTGTCTGGACCTGCTGCCATCAAGGGAGAGAGAGCTACGCAGCAAACTTTTCTAATTTATATTGAATGTGACGTTCATGGGATGAAATAATCCTGTTGGCCAGCCTGGGTCAAATGCCCAGGCCTTGCTCCTCCTTGTCCCTGCACCTGGCAAGGCTCGACAACACCAAGACCTTGAATCCCACAGAGCCTGGCTGGCTACAAAGTAAATATTTTCACAAATTCAGACACTAGAGTCTTCTAGAAGTACAATTTTCCCAGTATTAAAAGAAAAGTTAGTCCTGTGTCTCTCAACCCAGGACAAGTATTCATTAAGAACTGGATGTTAGTTAAGGTGACTGAATTATAGCTAATGCCTTTGATGTCTAGAGGGTTAATTAGTTAAATTAAAAAGCTTTGAGGACCATTTTATGTGCCTTATTTTCACTAGAGGGACCTAGAGGAAGATATTCTTTGTTTCTCCTTTTCGAAACTTAATCATGATGTAGGCTAGCAAGGGCAGAAGGGACACCCTGTTTCTACATAAAGAGATGAGATTTGAAGTGTAGGTACATGATCCCTGTAATGCAGAGTACAAGGTGATTTGGCTGCATTGCTATAAGCTCTCATTCTTTTCAAAACCGAATACAGAGTCAGCGTGCAACAAAAAATACAGATGGGCAGCACACAAAAGAGATTTATGCAGAGTCCTTCAAATCCTGGGGTCTGTAACTGATTTTCCCTAGAATTTCATTGGCACACTGAGACTTATTCTTTCATTGGTGATGGGTTCTGTTCATTTTTCATGTAACTTATTTTCCAAAGCGGGGGTTGGAGGACAATAAACAAGGGAAAACCGGGAAAACTGAGCTAGGCTTACATGAATGACTGCTGTTGAAATGTGAGACACTTAGGGAGGGATCATCAGGGTGAAAGATGTTGTATAAAAGCAACCTGATTTTTAGCCCAGCCCACAGCAATTCTTGCTGCAAGGGCAAGAGTGAGTTATGGAAATCAGTCTTAGGTTTCTGTTTTTTTCTTCTGTGGATAAGCTTACTCCCAGACAAGCAGTTGATGATAACAGTCTTGTTTTATACCCCTGGTTCACTTAGGCACAATACCATTCTTTTGTATTCTTGATTCTTTTGTCTCTGGTCCAGGATTTGCCATAGCCCAGTGCACTCCATCTCTTTGTATGTCAATCACCAGGCCTCAGTAATGCAAGAATCTCTCCAGAGGATGGTTGTGCCTCTGAGCTTTGGAACCTTTCTTGAATAACGTGGGGTTTCCAGACTGTTTATACATGCCCAATGGTCACCTGACTCAATTCCAGCTTAAGATCAGACTTTCAGCCCTTTATAATCTCACTTTACATCTAATGGGTGGGTAGAAAGAAAGTGGACATGTCTGTTGGTAAGTACTAAATTGAAAGCACCTGCATGTCAGTAAGTTAGAGGCTTCCTTACTTCTCTTTCTCCTTTTCTTTTACTCAGTAAAGCCCAGCACTGCTATCTGTGAGGAATAAAGTGTGTCTGAGTTTTCTTATACCCCAGCAATAAACCCAGAAAACATGCACAAATATTTTTATGGTAAAAACACTTGATGTTCCTATGTTGGGCGGAATATTATGTCACAGGTTTGTTAGTTGTACACAACACAAATCACTATCTGGAAATTAGGATTCAGCTAGCAGGAGGAAATGAAATGATCTCAGTACAGGCAGAGCCCCATAAAGGTGAAAAAAAATGGATCTGCTGATAGAAGAGTGATGGCATGACATTAGGGTTGGAATAGCTAGATGTCCCTGGCTTGGTGAGAACTGGCTTTCTGTGTTCTGAATAGAAATTGAGGTTATAGGTACTAATCCTAGTCCTACTTAACAGTCACTGGATTCATTTGAAACAGAATTTTATTCTGTTTCTTTTCCTATTGGAAAATGGGACCAAGAGGACCCTTTATGCAGGCTGTCTGCCTTCTTCGTGGCTAAATGCGCTTGTCATTATCTTCTTGACTTTTCAGTACTTGTCTCAAGTTGACACATATCAACATTTCATCTTGAATATAGGTAATTGTTGCTTGCATTCTGTATTCCAACAGTTCATGGGCCTTTCTCACTGGTTTTGTTAATTTCCTACATATTCTTCTTTCTCATGAATTAAGTTTTGTATTGTTATTTGAAATAAGAGCAAATTTCCATGCCTGTTCTGAACAGAATAACATTTTGCATACACTGATTTCTGAATTCTCAGCTCCAGATGCTGTAAAGGAGGTTGTTCTTTCTCAGTACTTGTTCTCTACACTTCTAAATATAAGACATCTTTGGATGCACCAAGTTAAAAGTCTTTGGTTTTTTGTGTTTGTTTTTTTTTTTTTTTTTAAATAGAATTCCCTGATATGTAGGGGTTTGTCACCCTCTTGTCCACTGCTTCTCAAATGTGACTTGTACCCAAATATCTAAACCCCAGCATTCAAGATGAAAATGGAGAATGTTACGTCAGCTATGTTACAGCATTATGTATATGATCAGATTTTGTGTCTTTGCGGCTATCAGTGATGTCTTTTAAAAAAAACAGGATACTTAGTTTTCTTAGTTTTATTTCTAGCTAGAATAGCAAGCTGATGTTCTCCATGCCTTGCTGTGTAAGGTTTTCAAGTCTGTCTACCTGTGTGTCAGATTTTGGCATAGATGGTATCTCAGTCATGGGTCTAAGAGAAGTTTACACATATGCATTTCTCTTCATTGTTTGTATGAGACTGGACGAACAACTGTTCCTCAAAACTTAGAGGATAATAAACATTTTATAGAATAATAGTAATATGCTTGAGCATGTAAGAATTTGTTGGAATTTTGCCTGTTTCATTAATGACTGAAAGGAACTACAATTGTATTGCTGTGTGTGGCAGGCATTCTGGAATCAGCTGTAACTGATTGATTGTAATCAAACTTGTAACTTAAGTGCTTCTAAAATCATAGAATAATAGAATCATAAAATCATAGAATGGTTAGAGTTGGAAGGGGCCTTCAAGATCATCTAGTTCTAATCCCCCTGCCATGGATAGGCAAATCTTCCACTAGACAAGGTTGCTCAAATGCCCATCCAACCTGGTTTGAACACATCCAGAAATGGGACATCTACAACTTCCTGGGCAACCTGTCCCAGTGTCTCACTACCCTGACAGTAAAGATTTCTTCCTCATATCCAATCTAAAGGTACTCTCTTTCAGATTAAAACTTTTACCCCTCATCCTGTCACTACACTTCCTGATAAAGAATCCCTCCCCATCTCTCCTGTAGGCCCCCTTTAGGCTGTAATGTCTCCCTGGGCTCTTCTCTTCTCCAGGCTGAACAACCCCAATTGTCTCAGCCTGTCCTAGCAGAGGAGGTGCTCCAGTCTCCTGATCATCTTTGTGGCCCTCCTCTGGACTCTCTGCAACAGGTCTGTGTCCTTTTTATATTGGGGGCTCCAGAGCTGGACACTGTACTCCAGGTGGTGTCTCACAAGAGCAGAGTAGAAGGACAGAATTGCCTCCCTTGACTTGCTGGCCACACTTCTTTTAATTCAGCCTAGGATACAGTTGGCTTTCCGGGCTGCAAGTGCACATTTCTGGCTCCCACTGAGCTTCTCATCAATCAACACCCCCAAGTCCTTCTCTGCAGGGTGGCTCTCAATCAATTCTCAACCCAGTGTATTTATAATATGTTTGCTACCTAGATGATAGATACATGGAGAGATTTTTGCATTCACCCCTCCCCTTTTAATTTTAGGTAAAATAGCATGATAACTCCTTCTAACCTTAAGAAAAAGAGATTTTATATTTCAAACTGTTTTTTATAGAATTTCTCTGATATCACATATATGCTCCCTGGCACCTTATACAAGTGTATTTACGTATGAATTCTATCCTGAAATGGATTGAATGCTTTGAAGATAATAAACTTGGGGAGTTGATCTAGAGCACAATTGCATGGAGTTCTACACAAAAAGTTTTGTGAAACAAAGCAACTTAATACATAAGACAGAAAAAAGTAACTCACCTGATTCTCTCTTCTTACAGATGCACATTGCTCACCTTCCCATCATCTTATCTTTGGGATGAAACATATATATCTATATGAGCATTTAATTTTACATCATTTCTGCGGAGTCATTCCAATAGAGAAGCAGGCAACCATGTCCTTTAATAGCAACTACATTTGTCCACAAATGTTTAATTAGATTCATAATGAAAGGTCTTTTTGATGATCATTTTCTGTAAATGTGCAAGAGTTTAATTTTATTAACAAATACATTATGTATTTGTATATGTATTAACAAATATGTTAATACATATTTGTATATGTATGAACAAATACATTATTGGTAAAAATCAAATATTGAGGTTGCTCTGCTTAAATATTCAGCAACAAAAGTCACCAACTTTGCTTTAAAGTCAGGTTTGTGAAATTCCACTTGCATCATGCTCATTACATAAGCCACACAATCAAAGAATTGCATATGAAATCATCAAAAAGAAAGAAAACAAATGGATAATTTCAAAAGATGGTTTGCCATCCCGACACCAAAAATATTCAAACAGTTTTGTATATTAAGGTGAGATTTTTTCAGTATGTCTTTTTGCAATTAATGGAGAAAAAAATGGAAGACAAAATTTATCCAAGCCCAAATTTATTGGTAATTTTTGTTTTTCTCAGCTCACAGTATGTGAATGGAATTTATGAACTGAGCTGCTCTGAAATCAGAGTAGAAAAGTAGCAAATACATGTTTATTTACCTTCATGCAACTCTCATGTTCTTTTCATTGAAATGTTTCTCTGCTAAAACTTTCAAGGCAGCATAAGGAAGTCAGCTGCAATTCCTCGGAGTCCTTTTAGGACCTAGTATATCCCATATACAGATTTTAAATTCTCAGTGTTTGGTGACTTATGACACTTTTGTATTTTTCCATTAAAAACAAACAGAAATTGTTTTTAAAGGAGCATGTCACCCTGATTGCCACTGCACAGCTCATAAATCAGGACCTTGTTTTAATTTAGTGTGTCAGAAAATTGCTTATTTGTTTATTATGACACTAATTCATTCAGAACAGTACTTTGTCAGTGAAATCCAGCTACTAGAAAACTAATAATCTCCGACTAGCTACTCTCTGCAAAAGCAAGTATACTTCCTTCTCATGATGCATACCTAGACTAAAGCTATGGGTTATGCTGTAAATTGTGTTGGGCTTAGTACCATTAGTAACAAGTATTCTTAGAAAGTAGGATCTCTCCTTACTCAAATTCATTAGAGTAGGTTAGTTTAAAATAATCCTACCAGAGTATTAAAATGTTATAATTCTTTTAGGGTTCTTTATAACTTCATAAGTTCTTTGTTATCTAGGTGTTTGTAATGAACTATGATCATGTTTCAATCTTTTCTCCATCTTCCTAAAGGGTAGTAATACTAGGAAATTTTATGTTTTGATGGAAGTTGAGATTCTGATGTAGTAGCTCCTTGACAGATGCCGTGCTTTTACAATATCTAAGCATCATGAGAAGTATGGTGATATCATAAGAGTTGGCAACACAATAATGAAGTAATTTCAAAAGATGCAGTTTTAAGTGGGCATTGCATGTAATATAGGCAGGGAAGGTTGGTTACGTTCATAAAGCTTGTCTTTCAACATTATATACCGTCAGTACTCATCATCAAAACATGTAAATTGGTATACTTTCAAACCCATCTTGTTTGTCTTAGTTTTACATCCTTCACTACCATAAAAAGCCAGAAGCAAAATCCTCCTTTCCTAGACTGATGCAGATCCACTCCGGTATAATCTTTTCTGTTTCTGTTTCTTTTTCTTCCTCCCCCCCCGTCCTCATCAGAATTTCAGTGTAGGAAATTCTGTGCATATTACACCGTGGTATAGCAAGTTGTGGTCAAGTTCTTCTCTAAGCATTGCTGTTTTAAATCTAGAAAAGCACTATTGACTTTTCTGAAATTGTTCTGGCTTTACCAACACACTGGACAGAAAAACTAGCCCTTTGCTGTTTTATCTGACTATGGACCTTGGTCTCTTGGACTGTGTGTTCCCAGCTGTTAGCCTCTCAGAATACCCTCTTTTACCAGGATTTCCAGGAACTAATCCTGTTGCACTTGCCAAACAGCTGAAGACCTTCTCAGCTGTCAGTTTTGCTTCCAATCCATTATTGCACTGTTGTGAAGGTTCTGTTCTCAACAGGAGGAGTTCTTTCAGAGAAGCAGAAATATTTGTATTTGTGGGGTTTGCCTATACTACTGAATACTCACAGCTCTGAGGAGAACTGATAATCCTCCCATTCTGCCATGGAGAAGACAAGCAGCCAGCACAGATTCCAGTAATAGAAGTGGCAGATTCAGAATGTAGAAAATGCCTCCAACTGGAATAAAAAATAAAATCAGCACCCTTTGTGCTACTTGCTGATACATGTGGTGCTTTGGTTATCTCCTTCATAGTTTTGTTGGAGAAATGGTACATTACTTCTAGAAAAAGAGAGGCATGCGCTTAAGGTTGCCATACTCATTCTTGACCCTGCTTTCCTCATTTGGACAGGCACAACTGATGCATGTCCTTGGAGACTGATTAGGACAGCAAGGTGTTTTAGCTGGTGCCCATGACTAAGATATAAAGTTTATTGTAAAGAATGAGAAATTGTGATCTTACCAAAATTTGTTGCCTGAAGAAGTATATTTTCTGGTGGCATAATGATGTATAGTATTTGTAAAGGTACTGCATTTTCTTCCAGCAGGTACTGCATTGGAGGATAAATTTTGTAATCTTTGCTTTATACCCTTCAGCTGGATTTGCCTCAGACAATACAATGCAGGATGTGAACCTGTGTAAAATTTATTCTGATCTAGGCATGCTAGATTATTTGTTACAGCACTCTCTGATTTTGAGGTGAGTTACATGGCCCAGGATATTTAAAAAAAAAAAAGAAGCTGTTTTTGAAAACCAAAATGCTAAGGAAAGAGTGGATGTGCATCAGGATTAAAAACAGTTCCCTAAATATATTTAAATAGTAAAATCTTTTCATTTAATTGTTAATGCAAATGTTAATATATTAGTCTGACATTTTCACACTTGTTTACAGAGCAGTACTTGTTGAAAAATTGGGGAAAGGCCCTGCTATGCAAATCACATGTGACTTTTAAACAATATGGAAATATTTGCTCATTGACAACATCTGGGCAAATTGGGATGTGGTGTTCTGTAGGCAAAGGAGCTGATGCTACAGTGCACGTATTGATATTGGTTTGAGGCAGCCTGCTTTTTTCTCCTGACATAGGGGATGGGGAATCCTCACTTCAGAGAGGAAAGATAGGAGGCAGAGATAGATTCTTTACAGAAGAGAAAAGGAGATAGCAGTATTTCCTATGCAATACCTCTGGTCTCCTACTAACATATGTGGAACCCGCACTGAGGTCTGGTAGCCAACAACTATGGCATGAAAACTGTAATTTCCAATTGAGCACTTAAAAAGACATCTATATACTTTTATTTTAATAGTCTAAAAATACCCATGTACTCACACAACTACTAATCAAGCAAACTCTTCTTGTCCATTATTCTGGAAGATTAAAAGGTTTGGTATGAAGTGACAGCCTTTTTGAAGCATAAAACCCCACTCTGTTCTCTGCCAGAGGACGGCTAATTTTGAATTGTCCTGCAATGGTGTGAGGCATTGCCTACTCTGTTGTCTAGCCTAGTTCAGCTTGCTACTCTGTACAAGGCAGCCATGGTGGGATCTAATTCCCCATCCTGCTTAGGTAGAGGAATACCCTTGGCTTTCTAATATCTTCTTGCTGATTCAAGGCTGTTTGCCACTGTGGGAGGTGGATAATTGAAGGAATGGTGCAACCTCCCCTGTTGCAGGCATGGGCACTGGTGAATATTGTCACTTGCTCCTTTGGTAGGACAGAGGGTGCATCACTCACTGGGGTAGCTGGCTGGACCCTGCTAAAAAGCTCTTCTTCATGAGGACTCCAGCTTCAGTAGCTATTCTTATGCAGTGCAGTCAGTTGTGGAAACCACAGGTCATGAAATGGTAGTGCTGACAATATTTAGCCCCCTTGGATTCTTCTGCTCACCACCATTCATTTTCAGGGTCATTTATCGCTTACTCTTCAGCCTAAGCAGTTGCATTGCCTGGTATGGGGAACATCACTGTCAAGGGGATCAAACCTGAATGCAGATAAATGAAAGGACAGTCCCAGCTGTGAGAGTGCAGAATGGACACACTGCAGAAATGCACAATTTCCTAAGTTATGGAGTAAATTTTGCATTTGCAGATGCCTTTGATAGTGGTTATATAGACTGATGTTTATTTGTCTTAGAATAGCATCCAGCAATCTCAGTTGGGATTAGAGCCTCTTGGTGATACATGGAGCACAAACTTCAAGGCAGGTAAAAAAGGTAGCCAAGAGAGGTACAGTTGAAGCTGGCGATCAGGGAGCTGTAAGGCTCTGCTATGCTAAATCCAAGTTACAATCTCTATGGCCACATTCTTCTGCAGCTATTCATACAACTGTGAAACATGGAAGTTACCCCTGGTCTGCTGGGAACACCAAAGGAAATGCAGTGTCTTCTTTGGAGAACTCTGAAAATTATTTCCTGAGTGTCTGTCAGACTTCTAACTTTCAGGATGTGCTCAAGAGCCATTTCTGCATCTGGTACATGAAGAAAGGTTAATTTACTCTGCTTAAAGATTGTGGGTTAGAAAGGTTTATTGTCCTTACTACTGTAACATGTTTGTATTTCTAATTTGCTCAATGTGCCTGGAGAGTTGTGATAGACACTCTACAAATCAAGGTGAGTCAATCATATGCTTAGTTTTTGCTATGAATTAAGCATCTCAAAGATTATGACAACATCATCTTTCCCTCTTCTCCTCCCACACTGTTTCTCCCTACTTACAGTACCATTCTTGGTCCAGTGAGCTGACATACTTGAAGAACAAAAAGCTGCATGGCTTGAAGCAAAGAATTAGAACCTGCAAGACTTAGGGTAATGAAAGAAAAGGGGTTTTGCCATTAAACAGAATTAAAAGTCACAATGAAGTTAGGTGAATCCACTAATAAGTTCCGATGCTTGCAGACTTTCATTAGAGGTGTTCCTGTTAAAGACAGAAGTGCTTCAGCTGAGCTTTCATGCTAACAGTCCTAAGGCTAATTTTCTCCCTCATTTTAAATTCAACCACACCACCAGTTGTAGTTTATATTGACAGAAGCTGAAATTAAGGGCAGGCAGGGTTGTGTTATCTTCTGTTCTGGGAACTTTCAAGGTTTGCTTTCCAGTGCAATAAGGAAGAGACAGAGTTGAAACATTTAAAACAGTTTCAGTTTTTCTAAGTATCTTCTGACTTCTACACTTAAAATGTAAGATTTGGGGTTTGGTTGCTTTTTTTGCCAGGGGAGGCTGTGTGGTGGGTTGACCTTGGCTGGATGCCAGGTGCCCACCTAGCTGCTCTATCACTCCTCTCCTCTGCAGGACAGGGTGGAAAGAAAATAAGATGGAAAAAAACTCATGGAGCAAGACAAAGGTAGCTTAATAAAGCAAAAGCAAAGGCCGTGCGTGGAAGCAAAGGAAAACAAAAAATTTATTCTCTACTTCCCTTCAGTAGGCAATGTCCAGCCACTTCCCAGGAAGCAGGGCATCAGTACCCATAGTGCTTGCTCTGGAAGACAAATGCTGTAAATAGCAAATGCACACACACATACCCTGACACACCCGCCCTTTCCTCATTCTTCTCTTTGCTTTTATTGCTGAGCAGATATCATATGGTATGGAAAATTCCTTTGGTCAGTATGGGTCAGCTGTCCTGCCTATCTTTTTCCAAGACTGGCCTCCAAAGAAAGCAAGCAGTCTTGGAAAAGGATGTCTGTTCAGCAATAAAACACTCTCTGTCTCTGAGACACTCTCTCAGAGCAGTGGCTTTCTAACCAGAGGCAGATCCAAAGTTAAATCCCGGGTCCAGTCACTTTTTCAATACCATGGATATCACAGAATCACAGAATGGTAGGGGTTGGAAGGGACTTTTGGAAATTGTCTAGTCCAATTCCCCCGTCAAAGCAGGTATACCTAGAGGAAGTTGGACAGGAATGCATCCAGGCGGATTTTGAGTATCTCCAGAAAAAAAGACTCCACAACCTCTCTGGGAAGCTTGTTCCAGTACTCTGTCACCCTCAAAGTTTTCCCTTATGTTCAGATGGAATTTCCTGTGTAGTATTTATGACACTATTTTCACAGAGTCACAGAATCAGAGAATGATATGGGGTTGGAAGGGACCATCATCTAGTCCAAACCCCCTGTCAGAGCAGGGCCACAGAGAGCAGGTTGCACAGGAATGAGTCCAGGCTGGTTTTGAATGTCTCCAGTGATGGGGACTCCCCCACCTCCCTGGGCAGCCTGTTCCAGTGCTCTGCCACCCTAAAAGTAAAGAAGTTCTTCCTCATGTTCAGATGGAACTTCCTATGTTCAAGTTTGTGCCCGATACCTCTTGTTGTGTCACTGGGCACCACTCAAAAGAGTTTTGCCACCTGCCATTTAGATGTTTGTAAGCATTTATGAGGTCCCCTCTCAGTCTTCTCTACTCCAGGCTGAACAGACCCAGGTCTCTCAGCCTTTCCTCCTAAGAGAGGTGCTCCATTCCTTTGATCAACTTTGTAGCCTTCTGCTCGACTCCATCGAGTAGTTCCATGTCCTTCTTGAACTGGGGAGACCAGAACTGGACACAGTGCTCTAGACGTGGCTTCACCAGGGCAGAGGGGCAGGATAACCTCCCTCAACCTACTGACCACAATCTTTTTGATGCACCCCAGGAGACCATTTTTCTTCTGGCCACAAGGTCACATTGCTGACTCATGGTCATCTTGTTGTCCATCAGGACTGACGGGTCCCTCTCTGCAGAGCTGTTTTCCAGCAGGTCAGCCCCCAACCTGTATTGGTGCATAGGGTTATACCTCCCTAGGTGCAGGGCCCTGCACTTGCCCTTGTTGAACTTCATTAGGTTCAAATATTTAATATCTGAATATTCTTCTTGTGAATGAGCCTTCCATTTCTGACTGTACGCTGACCTCCCAGGTTATTTTGAATGAAAAAGCATAATAATAAATAATAAATATGCCAGCCATTTGGAATCTCTTCTTCAGAGAATCAGCATCTACTTTTGAGCATTACATGATCCAATGCTATTAGCATGATGCTTATTCTGTAGCAGCCCTGATTCTTGTGAAGTCACAGCAAAAATGAATTTGCACATAAGGGCTGGTTTTGTTTGGTTCTCTGGGTTGATGGGATGCCAGTTTTCATATTTCAGTGGCATTAGATGGACTGTAATGAAAAATATGTTTTCCCATTAGAAGAGCTATCTTCTGTAGCTGTAGGAGACAGCAAAAAGGTGTTCTCTCATTACCTCTTTCTACAGATAAATCCAACATGAGTATTCATCAGAGTTTATTCATATTGATTTTTCATTTTATAAATCATGTTAACATTGCAGCGCCTTGACAAGCTTACATATTAAAACACAATATATTAATATTTACTTGCTGCCTAACAGCCACAACACAGAGCCTCCTTACTGTCTAATGATACTCAAGTATGAACAAAAAGGTTGAAAAAGGTCATTTTAACAATGGGAATGCATCTGATTTATAGCTCCCAAATTAGAAATCATTATAGAGGTAGTAATATTCTTTCATGTAAGCTGTCACACATGGAGAGCAGCTTGCTCACTAAAGACTCACTTTCTACAACAGGGGAAGTCAATGATCATCCAACTAAAAGGCAGTTATCAAAACTTGGAAAAATTTGCCTCAATAACAGGAAAGGGAAGCTGTCTAAGGAGTGCAGCAATCATTGTGCACCCATATGGAAAGAGCAGGGAAAGGTGTTCCCAGATGTTTGTATTAGATGTAAGCTATGTCTAAAATAACAGAAAGCAGATTTTTTTCCCTAGAGCTTGTACTCCACATCTTAGCTGTTTAAGACAAAACATCACAACTGCAGATACCACAGATGCAGTTGGGATTGATGCACTTAGGGAAGCCAGCCCCAAGGAGTGGGAGGCTTCTCCTTCCCATTGTCTTCTGGGTAATCATCTGTCCCTTTCTTTTGTTGGGGTCTGCAGGAGGTTGCCCTGTTTTTACTTGCTCCTTGGTATAAAGGATTGTGCATTCCTTTTACCGGGTGTTTGTGGCCTGGTGGGTGGGGTGTTGTGGTCTATTCCGTCCTCCCAAGGAGAGGAAGTATGGTAAAAAAGCTGCCTTTTGCATTAGTTCATGAAATGAAGATACCTGCTGGGCCCAAAGACGGCTGTAAAGCTTTCCGATAGCTTTTGTGGACCTGAGCTCAAACTATTTCTCCTCACTTGGTCAAACATTTGTGTTTTAATATTATTTGTGTACATGTAAGGTTAATTTTGGGTCTGTGCTAACGGTTCTATGAAATGAGTGCTTTACTCTCTGGTTAGAATAATGTGTATCTTCTGGAGAAACTTGAGTTTATCTTTTTCAAGTATTTAAG
This sequence comes from Tringa tobata, assembly GCA_033628505.1. NCBI lineage: Eukaryota > Metazoa > Chordata > Aves > Charadriiformes > Scolopacidae > Tringa > Tringa tobata. The sequence goes on along the minus strand of JAHREE010000297.1, from coordinate 554,683 downwards.
GGTTGCAAATGAAGCAGTAGGATTGAGGTGCTACTTTTATTCGGTGATTTATAGCTATTTATGTCTATAAATTTGCCACAATTTCTGCTTCTTTGGTTTTTTTTTAATCAATATTTTTCCCTTTCTTGGTTTCCTTTGTGTAAATGAATGAAAATGTAGTATTAGTGAAATGATGTAAATTGTATTATGCTTGAGAGACCTGTAAAAGTCTTTGGTTGAACTGATGATAACAGTATTCAGGATTTCTTAGGGATCTTGAATATCCTGCCATCCCCGTGGTCTGCTAGTGACTGTCTCCCAGAGGTCAGGGCTTTGAAAGTCCATGGAATACTACTAAAAACAGGATAAAGCCACTGGCGAGAGTGTAGTCTAAATTCTAGACAGAGTTGGGAATCTCTTCCACCCTTAGCTGAGATTAACCCTACCTGAAGCTTAGTTGTCTAAAATACTAAATCTATTAGGCTTGCTAAGTGTCTTAGGCTCCCTCCATAGCTGATTGTCATGGTATAACCCCAGTCAGCAGCTAAGCACCACTCAGAGGCTTGCTCACTCACCCCAGTGTGATGGGGGAGAGAATCAGAAGAGTGAAAGTGAGAAAATTCATGTGTTGAGATAAAGACAATTTAATAAATAAAGCAAAAGCTATGCACACAAGCAAAGCAAAACAAGGAATTCATTCATTACTTCCCATCTGCAGGCAGGTGTTCAGCCATCTCCAGGAAAGCAGGGCTCCATCATGCTTAACGGTTACTTGGGAAGACAAATGCCTTAACTCCAAATGTCTCCCCTTCCTTCTTCTTCCCCCAGCTTTATATACTGAGCATGATGTCATATAGTATGCAATATCCCTTTAGGCAGCTGGGGTCATCTGTCCCAGCTGTGTCCCCTCCCAGCTTCTTGTGGACCCCCAGCTTACTTACTGGCAGGGCTGTATGAGGAGCAGAAAATGCTTTGACTCTGTGTAAGCACTGCTCAGCAATAACAAAAACATCTCCATATTATCAGCACTGCTTCCAGTACAAATCCAAAACATAGCCCCATACTAGCTAGAAAATTAACTCTATCCCAGCCAAAACCAGCACACTGGTGAATTAGAACAAGTTCTGTCCAGGGTACAGTTCCTCCTATCCTTGTCAAGAAACTTGCTTTTCTAGTAAGTGAAGTAAATTTCAAAGCTGAAGCTTAGGGGCAGGAAGCTTTTGCCACTAACTTGGAAAGCAGTCTTGCAAAGCAGGAGACTGGATGAAAAATATGCTTAGGAGCAATGCTTTTCACTTAAAAAGTCCTTTCTCATTTATGAAGCTAAAAGCACTCTACAAAAACCCGTGAAAAGACAATCTATGTGTGTACAGACACTAGGAGCAATTTGTACAAAAACTGTTATGGTGGATAAAATCTGTTTATTAAATTAGAGATTGAGCTCTTATTACCAGTTCTATCACAAATTTTTGGCATCAGCTTTGATGAGGTGTTTGGGACCACACTCCCTGGAAACTATACTTCCCACCAAGGCACTCAGATGAAGTGATTAAGAGCTTCTGCTTATTCTCTGCACCCAGCAAGGATTTCTTTAGAAATCTGCTCATGTTATTCTGCCTCCTGAGGAGTAATAAGGTGCTTCCTGACCCATGACCCTTCAACTCTCTCTTCTGCTATTGCCCTGCTGAAAAAAAAATAATCTTTTGGATGGGAACAGTGAGTTTTCAGGCTCATATTCCTTCATGAATAGGAATAGGTAGGTCTACAGGATTCTTTTACTGAATAAGTACTTTTTAAAAAAAAATATTGCACTTACAGTTTTACTGTGAGTGCTGTCAGCACTTTCTCTGCTTCCTAGATGTTACAAACACTTTGGATTTCTGTCACAAGTGTTGCGGTCTTGGTGGTTTTCCTGCTGAGAAAGAGATCATGTGGTCTGGCTTCTAGGAGAACTTATCATTGCCTATATTATCTGTATTTAACTCTTTGATCACTGGAGTTTATGTACATGCAGTCTTAAAACCTGCCTGCTCTTCAGAGATGACATGGAAAAGGGATGAGGAATTGAGGGGTTGGGGGAAGACAGGAAAGGGATTTCGTTCATATGGGCTGGAGAGTGTTAGCACTTGCATGAATGGTTAGTAATACACTCTGAATGTCATGTTCTTGTCCTGTAAGGTTAAAAATTCAAGTTCCCTGCCTCTTTATACACGCTTAACTGTACTGGAGTATAAAGGGATGAGTTACAAACTCAAAACAAGCATCTTTTGTTCGAAAAGTCTTTAGATTTTTAATAACTTTGTGGATTTGGAGAGCATTTGCACTGCACCAGACCTTGAAATGTGGTATTTTCTTCTCACAAGACTGAAGACATTGTTCACTAGTCACAATTTCTAGTTATTGTGTTGGCCTCCTGTGGACTCTCCTGGATGAAGAGCAAAGATTCACAGGATGGAATAGTGTCATTTCTGACAAAAAATGTCTATTTTTTTCTTAACTGACCAAGATATTGAACTTTAAATGCCAATTCTGAAAAGAAAGAAAGAAACACAAAACCCCTAAACCCCACTCAACCCTGCATTCTCATCTCTCCACCCCCCACACCACCCTTGATGCTGCTAGGCAGAATATGGATCTATCTGTAATGGTAACCAAAAGGTTAAAACTTTAAAGGGGAGAGTCTATTATGCCTTAACACAGAGCAAAGAAAGATTTTATTGTTGTGAAGCGGCATTGGAGCAAGTGAGATGACTGCAAATGACAGTGAGATAAGTTGGAGTCTATCCAACAGACAGAAAGATCTGAGAGACAGGTGTGTTATTGTCGTCTCTTTGTTTCAGGGAGGTCAAATGACAAATTTGCTCACGTACTTATCACGGGTGCTGATGCTACACTGCTTATGGCATTGCTTAGGCAAAAGGGCTTATTCACCCCTGATATTATTTATTCTGTTTCCCTGTAAAATGAGGGGAAAATGCCAGCCTTTTCCTTCCAAATAGTAGTATTTTTTTTTGATAGTTTTGTTATAACGTGCCTCAGAGCTAGGATGCTAAACATTTGAGGCAAATCTGACTACAGTGTTGATGTGGCATGTGTTTTGCATCCACTATGGCTATGAATTTAACCTTTTATGAATCTGCAATCATTTTGTTCTTGGGGTAGTTTAAATCTAGAAAAGTTGTGCTAAAATCAGGGGAAGTACATGTCCTAAAGCAATCTTTAGGATTTGTAATCAAACATCTCCATGTTTGTTCTTACCCTGCTGTATTTGAGGGGTCTTGAGGCCAAATTTGCCTCCCATCCATTGTATCTGGTTTATAACCTACACCTAAGGCTACCAGAGGGGCCATCCAGATGATTCTTAGGGTTGTGCATGTGCGTCTGGGGGCTGTTTGATTTCGAGCTTTAAAGCACGCTCATAACATCTCTTACCTGCAGTGTTGCTGAAATTGAATCACGTCCATCCCTTGAGGTGGTGGTGCTTACCCACGGGCAGTAAGAGTTTGGGAGCTACTGAGGAAGCTTGAGTTAAAACTGGCAAAGTGGCACCTGTCCACCAGAGGAAGGTGACCAAGAGATGTGGGGCCCTCTCTAAGCCTCAAACCACACCAGAGCTGGCAGGGGGTATGCAGGAGAGGACCATGGTTGTGCATGGTAGCTCTGTGCCATCCACTGCCTATGTGAAGTTGCACAGTCATTATCCTGGCTTGGACGGAGGCTCCTGATAGCTGTCATATTATATCAGTGTCTCTTATCCAATACTGAGAATGGTTTCATTTCTAAGAGCTCAGCTGCAGCCTCTCTGAATTATTTTTATTAAATGATGGTCTTGTTTTATGCTTTGATTTAACTAGTTTGGATTAATATCTAACAGGGCTTCCTCTGTTTTTCTCCTTGCAAGTACAGCTGTGATCCTGTCTGTAGCCTGTCCTATTCCTTCTGAGCTGAGCTTTTCACTAGAGAGTGTCAGCAAGTGAATTTCTATGTTGCTGGGTAAACAAAAAAAAAGCACCTTTTTAAAATGTAGAATAATGAGTAGTTCTTGCTTGGAAAGTGAATGACACCTCAGGAAATGCCCCTTATATTTCAGAAGAAAGGTGTATGATCTCTTCACAAGCAGTTCTATCTCGCTCAGGAAAGATTTATATTTTTTTAACCAGCTCTGTGACTAGATGGATTTCTAACTTTTGCAAATGTCTATATAAAAAGGCATCTCAACACTTTGCCACTAACAGTGTTATAAAAATTGAAGGTCCTTACAGATTCTTTCTGCTGTTATTCCTTTGTGGTAAGACTGTAAAATTAATTTCCTTTGTGTAAACAAAGCTGGCCAGTTACGTGTCTGGCTATTTGCTGGGGAGGTATTTTTGGAGTGATCTTCAGGCTGAAGACATTTTGCAGCTTCTGCAAAGAACAGAAAGACAACTTTGTGGCCCATTTGGAATAAGCTGGCCACCTGCCTGTCCCTGAATAGCTTGCTTCTTGTCGTGCCTCGGAATTAGATAAACAGGAATAAATCGTGAGCACCAAGTGTGCGAATTTTGAGAGGCTGTGCTTGGTAATTTTGGTGGGAAAACCAGTATCTCTTCAGAAAGAATCTCTGCATGATATGCCTGGCTGACCTTCACAGACCATTCCTGGGAAGCCAGATCTGTTAACCTTCAAAATCAAAGAGGATGCTTCCAAAACCTCTTGATCTGCTCAGAGATGAGAAGAGAGCACTTTGTATTCACCAGCTATTCCCCTCAGTGTGGCTTAAGGAAAAAAGAAAAGGCAGCAAGGCAGCTGTTCTCCCTATGTTCTTCCCCCTCCTCCAGTCTTTCTCTGTCCCCTCATTCCCCTGGTTTAGGACAGAAATAGACTTGCCACATGGAATTGCAGACCTTTCTTTGTAAAGCCCATCTTTGATTCATGCAAGATGACAAGGAAACATGCTAAAGATCTGACTGCATACAAGATCATCTTTCCCTTACTAAAACTACAGGCATTGGGTAAAAAAAGGAAATGTGGAGTAATCCTGAAGCGAAGGGTGACTGATGAATGCCCACAAAATAAAATAAATATGGGACTGAAACAGAGGCATAAGACTTGTTGCCTCCCTCTACCTGTCCTTAGTGAAGTTAAGAGGAAGGAAGAAGAGAGGCGGCAGTAAATGACAAATTAAAATACTGTAGGCTCCAGAGGACAGGTAAGGTTGAACAATGCACTGCTGTTCATAAGGGTGCTTGTTTGGAAAGCCATCAGGCAGCCCTACAGATCGCCATGTGTCTTTGTGTTACTTTGACCTTGCCCGGCCAAGGGAAAGGGACCGCTGTGTAACGAATGGCAGACGCCTGCATTTTAAAGCCGTTTACAAACTTTTCTATTACTTTGGTTTTCCTTATAAAGCTGACCTGGTAGAGGGGGAACACATAAAAGCGTGACAGAACTTAAACAAAACTCCACAATAGTCTACGTGGAGAAGTGTGTTGTCTCCCAATGTGAGTAGTAAGGGTCAGAGAGGCGGCAGCACTGGCGGCCTGGCCTGAGGTGAGCCCAGGGTGGGGGTTCCATGGCGCTGCACAGAGCGGATTCCCAGCTCGGGGCCCCCCCTCACAGCCCCAGCTCCAGCAGGAACCAGGAAGTCCATGGCAGCCAATCAGGCACAGAGATCTAAAGGCGGGAAGAGCAGGCACCAGGGGAGGCACCTCGCTAGACCTACTTTTCACAAACAAAGAGGGACTAGTCGGAGATGTGGTGGTTGCAGGCCGTCTTGGGCTTAGCAATCATGAAGTTGAAGTTTTCAATTCTTAGTGAGGTAAGGAGGGGCGTTAACTTCAGTAGGGCGGACTTTAGCCTGTTCAGAATGCTGCTTGGGAGAGTCCCTTGGGAGATAGTCCTGAGGGGCAAAGGGGTCCAGGAAGGCTGGACGCTCTTCAAGAAGGAAATCTTAAAGGCCCAGGAGTGTGCTGTCCCCATGAGATGCAAGATTAAAGGGCAGTGAAAATGTCCAGCCTGGTTGAACAAAGAGCTTTTGATGGGACTTAGGGAAAAAAGGAGGGTTTACCACCTTTGGAAGAAGAGACAGGCAACTCAGGAGGAGTACAGAGATCTTGTTAGGTTATACAGAGAAAAAATTAGGAAGGCAAAAGCCCAGCTGGAACTCAACCTGGCCATTAATATAAGGAACAACAAAAAAAAGTTTTTATAAATACATCAACAAAAAGAGAGTCAGGGAGAATCTCCATCCCTTACTGGATGCAGGGGGAACACTGCAACCAAGGACGAGGACAAGGCTAAGATACTTAATGCCTTCTTTGCCTCCGTCTTCAATAGGTATCCCCAGGGTGTTCAGCCTCCTGAGCTGGAAGATAAGGATGGAGAGCAGAACAACCCCTCCGTAATCCAGGAGAAAGCAGTTAATGATCTGCTTATGCACCTGGACACGCATAAGTCTATGGGGCCAGATGGGATTCACCCAAGGGTACTCAGGGAGCTGGCGGGAGAGCTCACCAAGCCTCTCTCCATCATCTATCAACAATCCTGGTTAACAGGAGAGGTACCAGAAGATTGGAGGGTGGCCAATGTGAGGCCTATCTACAAGAAGGGCCAGAAGGAGGATTTGGGGAACTACAGGCCTGTCAGCCTGACCTCGGTACCAGGAAAGATCATGGAGAGGATCATCTTGAATGAACTCTCATGGCAAGTGCAGGGCAGGCAAGGGATCAGGGCCAGCCAGCATGGGTTTATGAAAGGGAGGTCCTGCTTAACCAACTTGATCTCTTTCTATGACCATGTGACCTTCTTTCTTGATGCGGGGAAGGCTGTGGCCATTGTCTACCTGGACTTTGGCAAGGCCTTTGACACCATCCCCTACAGCCTTCTCCTGGAGAAGCTGGCGAATCACAGCATAGACAAGTGCACTCTTCACTGGATAAAAAACTGGCTGGATGGCCGGGCCCAGAGAGTTGTGATCAGTGGGGCGAAATCTCGTTGGCAGCCAGTCAGCAGTGGTGTCTCTCGGGGCTCAGTTTTGGGGCCAGTATTGTTTAATATCTTTATGAATGATCAGGATGAGGGGACTGAGTGCACCCTCAGTAAATTAGCAGGACCTGGGAGTGTTGGTGGACAGCCAGCTTAACATGAGCCAGCCGTGTGCCCAGGTGGCCAAGAAGGCCAACAGCATCCTGGCCTGTATCAGGAACAGTGTGGTGAGAAGGACCCAAGAGTTGATCATCCCCCTGTACTGGGCACTGGTGAGCCCTCACCTCCAGGGCTGTGTTTGGTTCTGGGCCCCTCACTACAAGAAGGACATTGAAGTGCTGGAGCGTGTCCAGAGGAGAGCCACCAAGCTGGTGAGGGGTCTAGAGAACAAGTCCTACGAGGAGAGGCTGAGGGAACTGGGCATGTTTAGTTTGGAGAAGAGGAGGCTGAGGGGAGACCTCATTGCCCTCTACGACTCCCTGAGAGGAGGGTGGAGAGAGGTGGGTGTTGACCTCTTCTCCCAAGGGAATAATGACAGGAGCAGAGGAAATGGTCTGAAATTGCGTCAGGGGAGGTTTAGATTAGATATTGGGAAGAATTACTTTCCTGAGAGGGTGGTCAGGCACTGGAACAGCCTGCCCAGGGAGGTGGTGGAGTCACCATCCCTGGGGGAATTTAAGAAACGTGTAGACGTGGCACTTCAGGGCATGCTCTAGTGCCCGAGATTGTTGGGTTTGTTTATTTTGTGTGTGTATGGTTGGACTGAATCTCAAAGGTCCCTTCCAACCATGAAGATTCCGTGATTCTACATCAACTAAATTTAGAGTGGACTTAAATGTTGTAAAAGCATTTTACATTCTATTTTTGGTTCATTTTTATTTATACTCTGAATAAAGTCCTGTGTTTCCTTAGAAAACTAGGACACAGATTTCCTGTGAGGAATTAGCAAATAATTAAAATCCTGAGGAAATGAAAACAACAATGAAGCATCAGCTAGCAGGGTTACAGGTCTCTGATATTTGACAACATTTTGATTTGTTTTATTGGTAAGTATTTCAACTAAGGGATGCTTTGTGCTTGACTCTGTGCTGTTGTGTTGAGGTTTAAGACAGTAGATGCAAGAAGAATTGGCCTCAATTAGTTCTGCCCTGCATCTTCCGAGGTTACTACATACCCATCTGCTTCATATGTTTTATTCTATTCTGTGTTCTATTTTATACATTTTCCTTCACTTTAGGCAAACATGCCTAAATTTGATACTTCCTGTGCCTCTGTCAGGTGCAGAATAACATATTTGTGCCAGCTTTGCCTTTTCTTGTGCTCGCCTATGTGTCTTTAACTTCACAAAATAAAGTTTAAGGTGATCTGTCTTCCTCTCTCCTCTTCCCTGCACGGGACAAAGGTTCTGTTTTCATTATTCTCTACTGTAAAAACTCAATTCTGGGAAATTTTGCTCTGTGTCTCTTGGGAATATGTTTAGTTAAGATGCTGCATTTGTTTTATGTGGCAAGGTTTTCGTGGCTGGGGGGGCGGGCCACAGGGGTGGCAGAAGACACCAGGAGCTGCCCCCAATTCCAACAGGGCCAGTTCCAGATGTCTCCAAAAGAGACCTGCCACTGGCCAAAGCTGAGCCCATTAGCAACATTGGTAGCACCTCTGTGATAACATAAATGGTAAAATCCACTGTGCAACAGCAGCTGGGAGAATGGAATGGGAAAATGTGAGAGAAAGAACTATGCATAAGGAGATACCAAGGTCAGTGAAGAAGAAGGTGCCAGAGCAAAGATTCTACTGCAGCCAATGATGAAGACCACAGTGATGCAGGTTGTCCTGCTTGCAGCCCATGGAGGACCACAGTGGAGCAGGCTCCTGGCAGGAATCATGGAATTGCAGAATTGTCAGAGCTGGAAGGGACCTTTAGAGATCATCTAGTCCAACTCCCCTGCTAAAGCAGGATTGCCCAGAGCACATCACTCAGGAGTGCATCAAGGCAGGTCATGAAGATCTCCAAAGAAGGGGACTCCGCACCCTCCCTGGACAGCCCGTTCCAGGGTTCTGCCACCCTCACCCGAAAGAAGTTTTTTCTCATATTTGAATGGAACTTCCCATGTTCCAGCTTGTGCTCGTTGCCCCTCATCCTGTCACTGGGAACCACTGAAAAGAGTCCGGCTCCATCCTCCTTCAACCCACCCTTTAGATACTTGTAAACATTAATAAGGTCTCCCCTCAGTCTTCTCTTCTCCCAGCTCTCTCAGCCTTTCCTCATCAGGGAGATGCTCCAACCCCTCCATCATCTTTGTTGCCCTAGGCTGGACTCTCTCCAGTAGTTCCCTGTCTCTCTTGAACTGGGGAGCCCAGAACTGGACGCAATATTCCAGTTGTGGCCTCACCAGTGCAGAGCAGAGGGGGAGAATGACCTCTCTTGACCTACTGGCCACTCTTCCCTACGCAGCCCAGGATTCCATTGGTCCTCTTGGTAACAAGGGCACATTGCTGGTTCATGGATAGTTTACTAGCCACCAGGACCCCCAGATGCTTTTCCGCAGAAGTGCTTTCCAGCAGGTCCACCCCTAACCTATATTGGCACCTGGAAATGTAGCCTGTGAAGAGAAGCCCATGCTTGAGCAGATTTTCTAATAAATCTTGTGACCCTATGGGAGACCCACAGTCATTCCTGAAGGACTGTGCCCCGTGGAAAAAATCCACACTGGGGCAGTTCTTGAAGAATTGTAGCCTGTGGAAGGACCTTTGTTGGAAAAGTTTGTGAAGGACTGTATCCCATGAGAAAGACACTATGCTGTAGCAGGAGAAGAACATGAGGAGGAAGGAGCGACAGAAACAATGAGTGATGGACTGACTGCAAACCCCATTTCCCATCCCCCAGTGCTCTTTGGGAGAGGAGGTAGAGAAATCATAGGGAAGTTGGCCCTGGGAAGAAGGGAGGAGTGAGGGAAAGGTGGTTTTGGATTTGTTCTTACTCTACTCTGTTTGAAAGGCAATAAATTAAATTAATTACCTCATGTCAATTCTGTTTTGCCCATTATGATAACTGTTAAGCGATCTCCATGTCCTTGTCTCAATCCATGAGCTTTTTGTTATATTTTTCTCCCCATGTCTTGTTGATGGAGAGAGAGTTATAGAGCAGCTTGATGGGCACCAGGTGGCCATCCAAGGTCAACCCATCACAGATGCCTTGTTCTATTTTTCCTCAGGAGTCTGAGCTCTGCAATCAGCCTATATGTCTCACAGTGCATTTATCTCGCTGCAAATTGGCCTTCCTTTCTGGACGAATTGCCAAGGGAGGAGAAAGAGCAAAGACAGGAGACATAAGGCCTCTGAACTACAGTGGCCATATGCATAGAACAAATTAATATTTTAAAAGTTCATATCTTGTACAAAAAATGCTATGGTTTATTTCTGTAGTTTTTCCATTTTTTGTGGAAAATAAGCACTTTTGATTTAATCTATTTTTAGATATTTTAATATGCTCTCTACCTGGTAGTGCTTAATTTCTATAGAAGCAGGTTCAGTTGAGATCAATATTACAAGACTTACACTTTGCTGGAGAGTACTCACTGACTGGCTTTTCACCTAATTACCTCTGACGATCTAGTCTTAATTATTTAAAGAAAGAAAATGAGAATTTGCAATCTGATTTAGAGATAGCAAGGGAATAGCTGCCCATGCTTTGCAACTGGCTGCGTATTACGGGTTAAACCACTGCACATGAGAAACAATTTGAAAGACAGTTAAAGCTAAAGTGTCTTTGTGTGTATATGTGCATATTATGTCTCTAAACTTATTATATTATACCTCTGAGGTTGGCTTCTATGCCAGAAGTACTTTTCTCCATCATTTCAGTGATGAAATGGAATCATCATTTCAGTGATGAAAAATTTCAGTGGTAGGAAAAATTTTCACACTGAAAGGGTTATTAAGCCTTGGAATGGGCTGCTCAGGGATGTGGTTGAGGCACCAACCCTGGAAGTTTTCAAAAGACCGGTTGACATAGAGCTTAGAGACACGGTTTAGTAATGTGGGGTTTTTTTTGTATGGTTTTCTTTTGGTTTCTTTATCAGAGTTAGGTTGATGGTTGGACTAGATGGTCTTAAAGATCCCTTCCAACCTAGATGATTCTATGATTCTGTGATCACAGTCTGCAATTTTGAAGGACTGATGTAGAAAAGCCAGCTAAACTGTAACATTAGAAAGCTAACAAGAAGCAAAATGTGCAGAGTAGGCTCAATTACTGACCTTAATTTCTAAACTGAAGTGTCTGTCTAGAAGCATAAAAGTGAATTATCCTCAGGTTTAATTCTGAACTCAATATATTGTATTAGCGACTGTCAAACATCAATTACGTATCTGAGAGGTTTAGATAGGACTCAGTAGTCTTTTTTTTGTTTTGTTTTAGCAGATGAATTTATTGCTAAATCATCTTGGAAAAAGGGAATGTCCTTAGCTGTAGCATTCAGGTAAGAATGTTGTTGGTCATCTGCTTCAGTTGTGAAAATTTGTAGCTGAAACTGTATCAGATCTTTTAGTTGTCACTGTTCCTTATACACTGAAACTTCCTTGTTTTAAAGGGTTTTTTTTAATACCCCAGGTAACCATAGATGTTAGGAGGTTGAATTAAATGGTTCCTGTATCCTAATGATATTAGAAAGTTACTCCGCACTACATAAAATCCATCTCATTTTTCTTTCACCCTGAATTACCAATCAAGTTGGTGAAAGGCAAAATGACTCCAGTTTGAGTGGAAAGCTATAGGGCTTTTGGTATTCTGTAAGCAGAGTAAAAGAAAATCGACTCCAGGGGCCTCATGAAATGAATGCTGATTCACTGTCAGCTTTGATCTCTGGCCAGAAAGGTTGGCCTATTCCTTACAAATATTCTTTTTCATCTTCTTTGCAACTCCTTTTCTGAAATAATGTGTATGAGTTCTCAACTGAACACAATTGACTTATGGTGACTTAAAAACTGTCTGCTTGCTGCAGCCAAGCCTTGGTAACCAGTTGTGTGATTATTCTGACTTAACTCCAGTTCCAGAGTAAAATATTGTTAGCCCTAATTACATCACTGTTTTTTGAGAGAAATGTAGAATGAATCTATGTTATTTCCTTTCTTTTGTGAGTATGGATATCTTCATGTATCCGGAAGATGTTTGTATATGGCAGCAATTAGGAGGCTGTGCGGACCAGGGTGGTAAGAAAGGCCTGCTGGACTGCAGAGGTAAAAACATCACTGAGGATACTTATGGGATGCTAAGTCACAGAATAGGGTTCCAGTCACTTACTGCCTCTGCTGGGGGGTGTTATGTTTGCTGCAAGATCCTCGTAAGGGTCAGGCCCTAAAAGGTTTGATAAAGACATGGACATTAATCTTGTGCTGCCTTTATCACTCAAGGGCAAAAGCTATTCTGAGCTCTGAATAACTAAGTAGTGCTCATAAACATTGACTTTTTGGGGTTTGTGTCTGATTTACTGAAGCAGAGATTGAGTAGAATAAATAGTGTATGCCATCCCTTTACTTAGCTGCAGTCTGCGTAGCTGCTACCTGTACAGAGAGTTTGTTCTTCTATATGCTGCTGGACAGGTGTTTTGGGAATCAGATGCATGGGATTTATAAATCATACACACAGTCAGTAATTGTCTTCTGTAGCAAAGTAACCTAGTATCATCTAGAATAAATATTTATGAAGATGAAAACTTTTCTGGACTCTGAAATTGCAGTAGAAATAGCTTGAGTTATGTCCTGCATAAGCCTTTCTACCTTTTGGTAACACAACTTAAAGCATTCTTCACCCCATCTCACTTGCTTTCCTTGACCTCTGTCTTCCCCATGCAGTGAAATGTGTGCCACCACAGTCCTGTGCAAGAACACTGATTAAATATGACAAACTACTATTCAATTACTGGTCATTTCTGTGTATTACCCATCTCCTGGCATGTTAGCCAAGTCCTGTCAGCAACGGTGTCGTGGTTTGGGCTGAACTGCTGAACAACAAATGCTCTCTAACTTCTTTCCTAAGTGAGAGAAGAATAAGAGAGAGAGAGAGACTTGAGTTGAAAAGAAACTAAACTACTATAATGAAATATTAGTACTAAAATAATAAAAAGAAAAGATAATAATAAGAAAATAATGAAATATATACTACATATACAAAAGCGTATTAAGCTCCCAGGATGACAATTACACCTCTGGCAGGCACTGGAAAAGTCCCAGACTGGACTCAGCACTGGATTGAAACTGGATTCTGAATCCAGTAACACACAGATTGGGATCAAACGCAGACAAAATGACAGAGTCCTCCTCAGATGCAGGCCACTGAAGAAAGAGGCTGACCCCTTTGATCCCTCAGCTTTTATACTGAGCATGATGCAGATGGGATGGAATACCCTGTTGGTCAGTTTTGGGTCATCTGTCCCACCTGCTTCTGCCCACAAGCGTGACCCCCCTATGCTGTTCTGCTTCTGACCCTCCAAGTTGGTGCACAGCAAAGTTAGTTGACCTTGGTTGTTATAGCAATAAGTATAAGCAGGATCCTCTCTGCATAACATTCCCTGGTATTCACTAAAAATATCAGACCTTATCTGCTTGAAGCGACTCCTATCTGAAAAATAAGTTGTCAATTTCAGAGAGTTAGAAGAGGCTTAAATGAAAAGTAAATTGACTGAAAAGAAAATTGGTTCTGTTTTACCTCAAACCACGACAAAAGGTAAGAGGGTTTGATCCATGTGAGGTTGACTGGGGTTTTTGGGTGTTTTCATGTCTGTTTTACCACTACAAGACTGTCACATGCCTCATGGAGAACATGTGATCTTGGAACTCTCAAAGCTGTGTGCAATTACAGATTAGCAAAATAGCTGAATAACTAAAAGAATACCACTACCACCTCATCCCCCAAAGCAAATGCTAAAAAAAAAAAAATCTTAACTTGCAATCTTGCAACAAATAGCAAATATGGGATATTTGCCTGTGGAGTTGCTGGTTGCTATAAGAGTTTTTGGTAGAAAACTTGCAGCCACTGCTAACAAATATACTAGCATCTACTAGATGCTGATGGGATGCTGCACAGCTGTTGCTCCAAGGTACTATTTAGAGTCATCTGCATTGAAGGGTTTCCATGCAATTAGAGGGATGTAGGCCATCTAACAGAGTCTACTACTTGTGCCTTGTTTAAGAATTTGAATGCCAATGAGAGATGGAAATAGCTTTCTTTATTAAAAATCTGGTGAATAAAGGGAAAAGGGATCACAGGGTAGTTACAGCATCCTCTGTGTTTTCAAAGGCAGCAGTAGGACTCCTGTTTGCCCGGATGAAGATATTTTTTAATCTATAGAATTCAGTTTTTGGTAGGGAATGCATTAGTGGAGACAACACCACTACCCCAAATGAGAAAGTCTTCCATCTGAAAGAAATGGGCTTGTCCAGATACTGTGCAGGGGAGTATTTTTTTTTGAGGGAAGTGCAATCCATAGGCTGGCAGTGAAACATGTCATGCCCCTGGTCTGTGACATTCAAAAGGGTGATGAATGAGGAAAAGTAGCAGTTTCTTTCTCTACTGGTTCTCTGAAGACAGCAAAATATATCTTATCTCACCAATCCCCTCACTCTCCAGCAGTTAGGTTACTGTTCATTTGCTTTGGTGCTGTCTAGTGTAGGAAGTAGGCACTTGAAAATAGTAGTCCTGAGGAAAAAAAATCCTATGGCCTGAGTAGAAGAGCTTTTAAAAAACATAATAAAATAAATTAAAAAAAAGCCCTAGATGAAGAGGAGAAAATAAATCATCCAGGTTCTTTGCAGAAACAAATGGCATTTCCTTTAGTGCCCAGTGTTTTACCTTCCTGTTCTTGCCTTGCCTTGTGGTGAAGACCTCACAGTTTGTCTAATACAATACGTCAGAATGGAAGCAGAAAGGGCAAAGACAAATATGAAGAACATGTCACCAAATCATACTAAACTTTCTTAAACTTGTTAAGAACAAGAACGCAGTCAGGTGATTTTTACATTACTTCAGAGACATCTACATGAGCAGGGACAGGAGAGGGTGTGTGGTTGCTCTAGCAGCTATTTAATTGAAGGTCCAGTGGCTTGCAGTGAAGAAGGGAAAGTTTCAGGTTTTCTCCTGCATTGCCTTCAGTTCCCCCTCTGAAGACCTTCTTTACTATTGCTTTAATTTCAGCAGTACAGATAAGGAGCCTAGTTACAAACTGTAAAGGTAAGTTTAAGAAAATTGTGTGGTAAAACTCTGAACGTTGGAAAATGTAGCATAGTGATGGCCTCCTATTGCAACCGTATGAAGTTTCACAACAGTGACATTTTAAAAAGTTTAGTTTCAAAGCAAGGGTTTCCACTTGATCTAAAAAGGAATCTCTGGTCCTGCTGAGATCCAACAAAGCCTTTCTGAATCCATCCAGCAGGCAATAGTGGTGCCTGAAAGGGCGTTGACACATCATGAGTGTAGTCAAACATAGTAACCAGAGAGGCTGGAAAAGACGTACTCTTCAAGATATGAAAACTTGACAGGACAACTTTTTAGCTACCTGCCCAATTGGACCTGTTTTCTGCAGGAGGTTGACTGAATGACCTGCTGAAGTCCCTTCTAACCAAAGTATGATCTTGTGTGGTGTCCATTTATTTGTATTTTGGGGCATGTAGGGGGAAGCCTAGGGAGGGTACCAAGGGATTATGCATATGGGACTAAAGGCACAAGTAAGAGATGGTCTCCAAAACAGAGAGAATTTAGCAGTGCTGTGTCTGCTATGTGTATGGAACTGAGACCTACAGCTGTTACTGTGTGAGTTCCTACTATGGAGGTGGACAAGAATCTGGTGAACATCTTAGTATTTCTTAATATGTATGATATCTAGTCAAATAAAGCGGAATTTGGAGCACTGCAGAAAGCATGTTTTCATCATCTAAGTTCGTATATTTGAGTAAAATATGATTATTACTTGTGAAGAAGCTGAGGGTTGGTTTCTCAAGGCCAAACTCTGATCACAGAAACACAGAATAGTTGGGGATGAAAGG
The DNA here is from genome assembly GCA_033628505.1 of Tringa tobata. Taxonomy (NCBI): domain Eukaryota; kingdom Metazoa; phylum Chordata; class Aves; order Charadriiformes; family Scolopacidae; genus Tringa; species Tringa tobata. Next base: position 538,708 of record JAHREE010000297.1, on the reverse strand, counting down.
GTCCTCTGAATATCTTCTAGTCCCATCCTGCTGCTCAAAGCATAGTCAACTAGAGCCTGATATGAAAACAACAGTTTTGGAAGGATGTTATGTGGTGTGATTTGTCCTGAATATTAGGAGGCAAGATTTAATGCTTCAGGAGATCTTGTCAGTCTCTGGTCCTGCATTAATAATCCTGCAGGAAGAACAGCTAAAGTTCTCCTGTCAAGAGCCTATTTTTGATGATGCAGTTCAGACTTGTCTTTTAATGCTGCTCTCAAGCACATGCATGCCTGGAGATAATGCCTTGTTTGGAGTCCAAGATTAATTTTTTTTTCCATTACATCACATACTTCTCCAGGTCACTCCATCTACATGAAGGGGCCAAGTAGAATTTGTTTCTGAATTGAAGTACTCTTTACCTAGAGAACTAGGCAGGGATGCTTTTCCTACTATGAACACAGTGTGGAAAATGTATGACTAGTATGACATGATGTTTGTTACTTGCATAAATGATTCATGGTCTTTAATTCTTATGTTTAAGCTTGATTGTAACCAGCCCCTTGTTGTGGTAGGTCAGAGACTTCCTAGTATCCTAAAAGAAAAGAGTTCTCCTTTAGACACCACTAATTTTGTTTTGGAAGGATCTTAAACCATTCAGGAGCACTAAATGCCAGGATTGATTTCTGGATTGAGGGAGGAGCCAGTATTTGATATCTAACCCTCTACCTTGAATTTGTCTTCTCCCGTCTTCCCTTTAAATATATAAATCATCATTATGATTAAATAAATAAATCCTCATTATCATAATCAACAAATAATCAATAAATAAGTCATGCATTATCATTGTCATGGCAGCATGGCAATGATAATGCAAAGGAAATGAGTTTCCTTATTTCTCTGCCAAAACTAGGAAGGTGGGAGATCATAATACAAACTGGCTGTGTGCAATGGAACTATTACTGGCCTTGCTGTCCAATGGGTATCTTGCCAGCATGGATTGCTGTATCTTGCCAGGTATGGATTTACACTCCTTTAGAGTTTAAAAATGCTGTGAACACATTCTTTAATATGCAATTTGGAGTTCATAAGCCATCGGGTCATCCACATTCAGCTACCATGTTCCTTATGTTCTCAGGCTGCTTTCTGCTTCTGTAACTTTTCCATTCTTCTCCCATTCTCACTCCAGTTATGTTACGTTTTGACCTTCAATGTTTTTTTTCCCCCAAAAATATGTACAGATGTCTACCTACCCTAACCTCGTGTTTTACCTTGAGGCACATACTAATATGCATATGTAATGTATTCCAGGCCTGAGGTTCCTACGTAGTTTATACTTGCAGCTCAACAGTGTTAGGGAGCTCTGTTTTACAGGGTGCCAACAACTTTACGAGTTTACTTCAATTTGTATTCCAAAGCAGTTGCTTAAACCATGAATTTGCTTTGTTTGCTCACAAACAAGCAATTTTTTGTTTCAATGAACCGTTTTTGGCACTTACTGCTACTCCCTTTATACAGAGTGTTTAACATATGTCATGGGTTTGTCTTTATATCAGAAAACGTTGTAAGAAAGGTGCCACTTCCTTAAAATGGTAGAAGCCAAGGTTTCTATCTTCCCACTGCACATTGCAGCCCCAGCCTTTAAGGCACACTTCTACTTACTTAGATAAGTAATCTGATTTCAAAGGAAGTATGCATAGGAAAATGATAGCACACATCTGAGTGTTGGTGTGATTCAGATTATGATTAGATATCTCTGCAACCAGTGTCATTTTGTTTGGCTCCAGCTGCTGAATATAAGCTATTTTACATCTAAGGAGAGGTAGCTGCACAAGAGCTGCAGGTTTGTTATGAAACAACACTCTTTACTGGATACCCTCCTTATGCGCTCATGACATTCTAGAGTTACGGAGTTTGCAGACTACTTAATACTATCAACAAAATCCTGCCCCTAAAGCAGCAGAAATAGTCCTCTGCTTTATGCCTGATGGATTGCATTTCATTGAATCTGATATATTAAGGCTTCAAAGGTCAGTCAATCTTTGATTCAGATATTTTCTTAGCTGCACCGAACACAAGAACTCCCCAAGAACCTTTGGTCTTACCGCATTTATTACTGTGGGTAGTACAACTCTTTATCAGTAAGAAGAGTAGAACTAGGTCCTTGGCATTTTGTCTAAAAATAACAAAACAACTTTGCGTGTTCAAGTGTTCTTCTTTAGTAGTTCCCGCATTGCAAGTATTAAAAGTATTAAAATTAAGATGACTAAACCACATGTTGTGAGTTATCCTAAGGCCACTCCAAGGCAGTTAGTTGTAGAACTGGCTTGCATAGAATATAGGATGATAAACATTGGAACTGTGAGAAATTCCGCCTCACACCTAGAATATAAGAGGAGAAAGTTCCGAAGCAAAGGTATAAAAATTTATTGTACAAAACAGTGCGGAATCGGGTGCATCTCAAAGCAGAGGCACACCCACCTTTTGGTTTTTTAGGTATTTTTATACTTCTCATCCCGGCCGCCTGAGTTACTGTCTCTCTTCTCATTGGCTGAGAAGTTGGAGCTCACCTTCTTCCTGACCGCCTAACCTATTACAGATAAAGCACATACACCTGTTCTACAAAATTATCATCCTAAACACCCCCTTGACTAGTTGGTTATGCTATATATTGTTTCACAATCTTTGCCATCATCTACTGTCCAGTGTTAGTGGTTACAAGTACTCTGGTGGTCATATCTTCATCAGTCACCCTCCAGGTGGCCTTTGGCCACTTATCAGTCTTCACCGTCCATTGTCCATTTATCAGTCTGCCACCAATCTTTGGTGAGCCTTTACCTAGATAACACTCCACAAACAAAGATCCCTGGACAGCCCCAAGGTGCCTCCAAGGATCAGCTGGACACAAGGGATGAGACTCCACTATCACTGAGCCACCTTTTTTAATACAGTCATGTTAACAGAAAAAATATATCAATTAGCTGAAGCAAAATTCAGCCTGTTTCTCACAGAACCTTCTGGAAAAGTGCTTTTCCTGTATCAGCTACAATATGCTTGGTATAAGAGTTAAGCTGATAGTGTTGCTTGTTTTTGTGTCTTCTCCTTATTTCCTTTTCAATATTAAACATTGACATGGAGCAGGGGGGAAAGCTCTTGACAAAATCACCATGCTGGGTAAAACTGGGGGTCATGCTGAACCTGAGTTAAGTCTCCTAGAACTCTGACAAAAATGCCTGTTCCTGACCTTTGATAAACTTACTGCTCTGAAAATGGTAAAAGGTTAATTTGATGTTGCCACATTTGGTCAAACACAATATTGCCTTTCCGCACTACCTTACTTATTCTCAATTGGATTCTATCTTTCAGTTAGCGTAAACTTGGCATAAAGTCTGAATTACTGGTTTGGCTAGCTAATGTCACACTTGTGTTGAATATATCTAATCTAAATCAAATGCATATTGGAAATGCACTTATTGGATACTCACAATTACAAAGGGACAGCCTGGGAATGGAACGGATAAAATTGCTTGTTGGCAGTTATCAGTCTTTTTCTAAATCAAGTAAGCAGGTAATGAAATGACTTAGAAATGTCTGATGATGGGTTTATGTCAGGTTGCAGAGGAGTTACTAAATGCACAACATTGCAGTCTTTGAATTATTCCCATTCTGTCGAGGGACTGCGTCAGAGTGGGTGAAGTAGTTCGGTTTCATAATATTTTCAGAGTACTAAGCTCCAGGAACTTGCTGAACCACAAGTTTGTGAAGGAAATCAGAACAAACATACACAGTTACTTGTACATTCCAAAATTACTATGCTGCACTGAGCAAGCCAGGAGATCTCCTGCTCTTTCCCAGCCCCTTCCCTGTTTAACACGTTATCCTGTGTTTTCTTGATTATACTGGCGCAGCTGTTTGTGCACCTGTATGAAAAACTCGACTCAGGAAATAGATCTTAGTGAAGCAGTGTGAGCAAAGCAGGTAAGTGGCCGGGGAGTGTGTTGATTTGGTGTCTCTTTTTTTTTCTTTTATTTTTAACTGACTGTCCTTTGAGAAGATTCAGCAGAGTCTGTACAAAATATGCAAGTGACTGAGACCAGATCTTTGCCAGCAGAGAGAACGAGAAACTAGAGGGAGAAACTAAATGATGTTTGATCAAGAGAAAGTTGAAGATGACTTGTACTCTCTCAGCTACAAACACTGATTGCTAAATGCCCTTTGCCTCTAAAGCATCAAGGATTATTATTAGCTTAAAAACAGATGAGTGACCAGATATATTTTAATGAGAAGAAACAATAGGAAGGTGATGCACACACAAACGAAGCCATTTACAGAAATTGTGTAGGGGGCTCTTAACTTCCTTCTGTCTATCATTATCAGGAGATAATGGCAGCTCATACAGCCTTTACTCAATGAAAGGACCAATTGAAGGCAAACTGCAGCGACCAATAATGTGAAAAGAAAGTGCTTTTTACTTTCTCACTACTGTTAAAAGCTCAGCTTTAACTTGAGGGGGGAAGAGGTAATTTTGGAAGCCTGTTTAGCTATTTGCAGATTGAGAGCAGGGATACAAAGGCATATTTGTCATTTATTTCTTGCTGCAAGGCTTACCAAGTAACCTGGGACTTTAGTGAACCTGGGGAGGACAATTCTTTACTTACAAACATTCTTTAAATTAAAAGTATGTACTGGTAGTAGAATTTTGAAGGCTGGGTGCACAATGGGGGGAAGAGCAAATGGTAGAGCACTGCTCATATTCACAGCTGAGGACATTTTTCTGTCCCTGGAAAGGTGTGCCCTAACGGAGACTTTGAACAGATAATTTTTTCCATCATGCTGCTCCTTGTCCTTTTTCCTGAATGTAGGAGTTAAAAGCTTGCTTTATTGTTTCTCCATTTTGACGTATGCTGAGTATCAGAGTCAGAGCACCTTAGGCAGTGTGTGCTTGGCTGCCAATGCAATGAGAAAAATGAACTTTGGAAAAAGCTGAAAAATAAAATTCAGCTCAGGAAATTATCTGCCACAAAAGTCACTTCTTCCTTCTTCATTAGGATAAAACTGAACTCCTAATGATCTGTTGAAAAACAGAGCAAAACAGAGAGCCCAATCCTAGCAAAGACACAGACAGGGTCCTCTTGTGCAGGCAGGCAAAACCAGTCAGGTTTTCTTTGGTAATGATAAGCATAGAAACTACTTCTGTCCTAAGGCTGAAAGCAGTCATGTTTCCTCTGTGTGTGGGAAGAGACCTAACTCTTTTTTCCCCTCCCCTTTTTGGAGCTGTTGTTTGAATTTGTTGTCTCTGACATGCTTTGCTGTAGCCTTTGACATGTAATTGCTGTAGCATCAGTAGCAGTCAGCGGTACTTGCATGCAGTGAGCCCTGTGTCCTAGCTGCCAGACTGTGGCTCTCTCCTTTTTGGATTCTGACTGATTCCTGGGGTTGGTGTGGGTCACAGTGCACATGCGAGCCCTGTGAATGTACTCCAACCCCCTTCTGCATCCCATACAGGTTCACACAGTTCTCTCAACATAAGAATCCTCCGCACTCCCAGGTGGGGACGAATGGTCTTTCTCTGCTTCTTGAAAGGAAGTAAGAAAAGATTTAATTTCTGCCATTGCAGGTAAACACGGAAGTTAAGATTAAATTCCTGGAGGTCAATGAAAATGGTGCCTTTGTATCTTGTTTATAACCATGTCTAGCCCAACCATGGTGGGATGATAGATCTTTCTTCATTCATCAGGAAAGCTGTTAGGGTTCATACCCTTTCAATTACATGATATGTCATTCAGCTTGCTTTGAGGACACAAGTCACCAAGATATGAAATGAATTGTCATTGCAAAGTAGGTAATATTATGCCTCTGTTCTGCCTTAATCCCTAGAGAGGATGAGTGTTTTGTGCACGTGGTCTTTGGTTACAAATATCACAGAGCAAGGCCAGTCATTTCCTACCTATTTGTGTGCCTGTGCAAGTACTCATCTGATTCGTCCACAAGTGCTACTACAGGGGTGCTATGTTGCTACTGAAATGTATAGTTACATTACTTCCTTTACAGGAGAAAGTTAGCTACTTGCTTTGTTGCCTTTGTATTGTAAAGAAAATGTACGATGAAGAAAAAAATGTATGGTGAAGAAAAAAGATATCTAAGGATCAGCAGAACAATTCATAAAGCAGGGATTATCTACAACTTTGTAGGAGTTTACCACATCATTTCAGGAGGTTATTTGGGTGGTTTTCTGTGTAACTGTAAGTTTGCTTGCTTGTTTTTTCTCTTTACTGCAAGAATATATGTTTAAATTACAATTTAGGTTAATGTATGAATTCTTTGACTTTGTTACAGAGAGCTATGAATGAAAACTAAGCAGCTGGTCTTTGTTTCCTAGCAGGAAGGGAGTGAAATGAGAAGAGAAACTGTGGATGTGACTTTAGTAACTGTAGGAAATTCAGCACAACAAAAAGGTGAGCTCTTGGAACAGATGAAGAAGGAAAATAGGATTAAAGTTCAGTCACTGTACCAGACCTGCATGCTTGTGTCTTAAATGGGGCTTCATTCATATAAGGGTACATTATGCATTTATTTGTTCATTTTTTCAGAAAAATAAATTGGCTTCAGATGGAATAAATGTAAGTTTGAAAGGGACAGTGGATGATGCAGAATATTTTTTCATATAAACTTGCAAAAAAAAATGCTAAGATCTTGAGATGCTAGCATGTTGAGATAGATAAAAAGCTGTTACCACCGAGTGTAATAGTATTAATCCTTTATTAACTCCCTCTAAACTTTTAATGTGAAGCCCACATGAACAAGTGAAGGCACTGGAGAGAAATCTTTTTTTTTGGAGGGGTACATGTCATTTCTCAGGAAGAGTTAGTGTAGGATTAACTGTACTTGAAGTCAGTCATTCCTGATGACCTTTAAATTTATGGAAATTTGCCTTCATGTTGCTGCTAACCACATTCATGTTGCTTCTGGATTCTGGGCTGACCAAGCAGTAGCGTGTCGCTAAGCAATAAGAACAAAGAGTTGAGTTTTACTGCTCTTCCATGAAGCATTTCCTCCTCTATGCCTGTACCCAAGCAGTGGTAAGCAGCCAAGCCCTGGTGAACAGGTGAATTGCAGGGTCAAGGTGGCAGTTTTACAGCAGTCAAGAACAGGACTTGCTGAGAATGCGCACAATTTGCAAGACCCCAGCATTCAGATAAATATTAGGACAAGGAGCTGAACTGAAAGGAGCCCCTGTGCACTTTAAGTTGTACAAGAGGCTGTCCTGTAAAAGATGGTTAGGTTTCTATCTCTTTTCCTCAAAGCTGGTGCCTGTTCTTTTTTCTTTTCCCTCTACTCTTAATAGGAAAACATCTAAATAGTTGCATCATCTGAGGAGAAATAAGAATAATATGGGCCAGGATGTGCCAATTTTCATCTGTTTCATTTCATTGTCACTTCATTCATCACCATGGAAAAGACTCTTTACCATCAAGCATCCCAGCTTCCAAGCATCCAGCTCAGAATGAAAGGCATAACTGAAATCTGCAGCAAAGCTTTCTAGTAACGACATTTAAAGATTCAGTAGTTGCAACTTTAAAGACAGATAGACATGAGAGCTGAACTATCCATCTCTACGTGCTTCATCTACAGTTCTGTTTCGCTTTAACATAGCATATTAGCATCTAAGGCTGCAAATTGTGCTTAATTAGTGCGTGTTGTAACTGATTTGCCAAAACCAAAGGTATTAATCTCTCTAATCTTCCCACTGGAGGTTTATATTCCCACAGTTGTGCTGAATTTCAAATCGGCTACTGTTTGGCCACAGTAAATGAAGGGACAGAGACTTCCATTAAGGAACTCTGAACGTTTTAGGAGGTTAGTGAATTGATAAAACAATCTATTGTCTGTGAAAACAACTATTAAACCAGAACCTTACAAAAGGATGAGTAGATAGTTTTGTTTCTGTTTTCAACCTCATCATATGTTATTCACTGCAAGATTTACATGATTTTTCAAACAAGTTATCTTATATGAGCTTCATAGGATCATACAATCATGCAATCATTTAGGTTCCTAATATCCATCCTAAATCTCCCTTGGTGCAACTTGAAACCAGTTCCTCTTGTCCAACAACAAACAATTCTGCATTGCTGGCAACTTGTCCTTAGGATGTGAATTGAGGGGTTCTGAAAGCCAAGCCCCTTCCTGTTACAAAGTGGGCTCCATGCCTGTTTGACGGGGTTGTGAGTATGCAGATCTTCTGCTCCCTGTTCTGCGGATGAGCAGAGCTGCAGCACCACTGGTTAGAATGGGAAATTTCACAGCATCCTCCAATCTACACAGAACCTCTGCCCCACCAAACTATGCATTTATGGTGCCTGCTGTTTCAGGAATGCCAAAGATGCTCTCTTCAGATTTTTTTCTTGTCTTGCAACACATTGGTAGGGTTTAGTATGTGATTTTTTTGCTTGTTGTTGGATTTTAGTCTGGTGCTAGTCTTGTTCTTTGACCTCACAGGATTGATCTATGATACCTTTGTCATTCAGACATTAGTTTCCCCAGGATTGCTTTTTCCTCAACTAATTTAGAGATATGTAGTACTGACAGGCCAGAAAAGGAGCTCATGCTGTTGTGAGCTCATCTGATCAGTAAGTATTTAATTCCACTGTGGGATCTCTCTGTCGTCTTCCCTAAATTATGATTACATGTGTGTTCATGATAGAGATCTCCAGAAAATCACAGACAGTAAGTATAAAGGGCTGTTATGCCTATTTGTCACGTATCTCTATTTTATCAATTTATATCTTCTGATACTTTTATTTTACATTGCAGTTCAGTTGTACTTGTCATTTCTATGCCTTCTTCATGCACTATTTTCTCCTGTTTATTTTCTCACCTGCCCTGCAACCTTTTTTGTATAAGAAAATATACAGTATCCATGTCTCTAGTTGTTCAGTTTATGCAGTGTGAAAGAGCTTTTAAGATACTTGAGAACTTTTCATACTAATGGCATGGATAATAAGTGTATATGCACATCTTAGGCAAATCTAATGATAGAATGGTGTACAAAGCTATCAATAATACACATGAACCGCCAGATAAAAAACATTAATATTAGAATAAAAAAGAAGAAAATAATGAAATAGCTACAATATATACAAACCCACATCAAGCTCCCAGGATGACAATCACGTCACCGACAGGCACTGGGGAAGTCCCAGACTGGACTCAGCAATGGATGGGAACTGGGTTCCATCTCCGGAGTCAGAAACACACAGATCAGGATCAAAGGCAGATGAACAGACAAGAGTCCTCTTTGGACGATGTCCATCGCGGGAAGAGAGTTGACCCTTTTATCCTTCAGCTTTTATACTGAGCATGGGGCAGATGGAATGGAATACCCTGTTGGTCAGGTTTGGGTCGCCTCTCCTGTCCCCTCCTCCCCACAGATGTGACCTCTCTACGTTTTTCCATTTCTGACCCTCTAAGGGGCAAATAACGAAAATTGGCTGACCTTGGTTGTTATAGCAATCAGTATAAGCAAGGGCCTCTCTGCACACCGTTCCTTGGCATGGAGCATAAACATTGGTCTTATCATTCTGAGAATGAGCAGGTTTTTGCCACAATATGCCGTTAATTTCAGACAGTTAGAAGAGGCCTAGCTAAAATGTAAAATTACAGAACACAAAATTGGTTCAGTTTTGCTTCAAACCGGGACAGTTACAGATGGTGGGTCAACCTGCCTGATATATCCTTGAGCCTATATGTTTTGTGACTTTGTAAGGTGATCAGTATTGTCTGCGCTCAGACAACAGTTTGCTCTGTTAAAATTTGTTGCAGAACAGTAGTCTGGCTCAGAGGGTGCTTGGTGGTTTATTTTCATTTTGGTTTTGGTTTGGTGGTTGGTTTTTTTTTCAGTAAAGCCTAACTAAGTGAGAATTCACCTTCCACCTCCTGAGAAATTAAATATTCCAACCTCTTCTCTCAAAAGATACATCTTTGTTGGAAAAAAATCTCAGAATGCAATAAAAGTCAATAAAATCTCACAATCTCACCTCAAGAAAGGAAAAGCATTTGGGGTGGGGAAAATTAGCTGCCAAAGGCAGCTAAAATTCTAGATGTAATCTGGAAATCTGCTAATAATCATATGCGTCTGATGGTTGAAGCATCATAGCATGTCACTCGATCAAAAGTAGCCTATTCTGTACCCAGCGATGCTTCAATGCTAAATCTGCTTCCCAAATGGATTGGACCATTTATTGCAGCAGAGAGGCTGCGTGAAGGAGAAACTTTCTGAGAAAACTTTTGAGCTGGTACTCCTGGTGTGGTGGACACAGAGAAGAATAGAGGAGAACTTTTTGAATGTCCTAGCAATGTTCCATGGCATTGTATACACATTTATTATTAATTAGGACTGGCTTCATACCATAATTTAGCAGACACTGCCTCCCATTTCTTTCTCATAAGGGGATAAAAAAAGCTGTGCTTCTATTCCCCATTCTAGTCTCTGCTTTACAAATCCTCAGCCAACAAGGGTCAGGTATGCCAGGGATCTCATGCTAGTACCGACAACTAGCATCAAATCACTTGGGAGAAAACTTATTACTTTGAAATACCTGCTTTCCCAGCAGCCTCGAGACTAGAGGTAAAAGAACTTAATTAATGAATCTGCCTTCTTTATTCCCTAGTTAGTTACTTCAGAAATCCAAAAGAGACACAAAAAGCATGTGGAAAGATTCAGAGACTGCTTTTAGCTAAAGAAAGTGAACAAGAACTAGCCAGTTTTTGTAATCCAGGCTGGATAAACAGTTAGGCCTAAATCAACAAAGCAGATAGAAGGCAGAAAAAACATACCATATAACACACTTCTGAGTGGAAGAAGAGAGAAATATTCTTTTGAAAACACATGGATTTAGGCAAGAGGAGCTTATGTTAGAAAGAGTATTGGACAGCTGGGAGACTGATACTTTTTGACAGAAGCAGGAATTAGTTCATGTTTTAGAGACCTTTTCTTTAGGATAAGAATTTGAAAGTTTCAAAGAATCAAAGATATATGGCATTAAAACAAGCAATATAATTTTTGTTGTAAATCTAAAAATGGGAGTGAAATCCTGGAAGAGAGAAATAAAGGGATGGAAGAGATGAAGATTACCGATAAAGAGTACACTCTCTTGTGCCCTTTTAAATTTCTGGTTTTGTCTGTACTTATGAAATCCTCCTACAAACAAGGGCAAAAGCAAAGGGTCAACTGTGAAGAAACAGGAAAAGGCTGAATGACCTTTATGTACTTGTATCTTCCATCATATAGGTAATGACTATGCCACATCCATGTTTTCTAGTCTTGTGTGTTGTGATGTGCAGTCCACTAAAAGGGGAATACCCATATCAGTGATTTATATGACCTTTGTATCATGCATCCCAGACTGGATGAGGCTTTGAGCAATCTGGTCTTGTGGGAGGTGTCCCTTACCATGGCAGGGGGGATGAGAACAAGATGATATTTAGGGTCCCTTCCAACCCAAACCATTCTATGATTCTATGTTGCTTGATTCATCATGTATTGCTGTCTGGGATCCTTCCTGAGAAAGAGTCAGGTAAAGCATGGCTACAAGGAACTAGTGTGCAGCAGCATGCTGTGAGCTGTAGCCAGCCTCTTTCCTTGTTGCTGATGACAGCCAGCTGCAAAAAGATCTAGGAAAAGCATGTGGTGAATGGGTACTAGTAATTCCCTTGTATGTGTTAGGCTGAGGATGATGAGTAGACTTTTTCCCACCTGTCTTCTCAAGCTCGGTATGCAGGAGCAGAGCCAAGTATGTTAATCCTTGGCAGACAGGATTATCTATCTGGAGACAGGCTCAATAAACTGACTTTGGAATTTGATTGCTAACTTGGCCTTCTAGGAATTAAGTAAATTGGATGCTGTCAGTTCATTAGCATGAGAGCTCTGAGGCCAAGAGATGGTTGAAAGCTGAAAAGGGAGCTGGGTCTTTCTGTACATGTCATGAGTTGTCACAGTTAACAGTACAGCAGTCTGGAAGAGATGCCAAGCCTGGAGTTCGAGTCTGTTTGTTGGAGATCAGCAAACAGAGACAGAAGTATGAGAATCCACTGCTGCTGTGCCATATTGGCACCAGTGGTGCAGCTGGGAGCAGCCTGAAGACTGTCAACAAAGATTATAGAGCCCTGCGAGCAGTGGTCAGAAACTCTGGGTCACAGGTAGTTTTTAAATCAATCCTCCCATTCGAAGGGGATGAACAAGGAGCTCCTGGACAATCACAAACAAGAAAAGGAAGCCTACAGAGGAAGCAAGGACAGGTAGCCTGGGAGAAATACAGAGAAATAGTCTGAGCACCCGGAAATCAGGTTAGGAAAGCTGAAGCCCAGTTAAGAGTTAAATCTGGCCAGGGGTATCAAGGGCAACAAGAAAGCCTTCTATAGGTATGTCAGTGACAAAAGGAAGACTAGGGAAAATGTGGTCCCCCTCTGGAAGGAAACGGGATACCTGTTCACCCGGGATACGGAGAAGGCTGAGGTACTGAATGACTTTTTTGCTTCAGTCTTTACTGGGAAGGGCTCTAGCCACACCATCCAAGTCACAGAATGCAAAGGCAAGGACTAGGAGAACAACTAACAAACCATTGTAGGAGAAGACCAGGTTTGAGACCACTTGAGAAACCTAAAGGTGCACAAAGCTATAGCATCTGATGGGATTCATCTGCGAGTCCTGAGGGAACTTCAGATGAAGTTGCCAAGACACTATCCATCCTATTTGAAAAGTCATGGCAGTCTGGTGGAGTTCCCACTGACTGGAAAAGGGGACACATAACACCCAATTTTAAAAAGGGAAAAAAGGAAGACAAAGGGAACTGACACGCCAGTCAGTATCACCTCTGTGCCAGGCAAGATCATGGAGCAGACTCTCCTGGAAACTCTGCTAAGGCACATGGAAAATAAGGAGGTGATCGGTGACAGTCAACATGGCTTCACTAAGGGAAAATCGTGCCTGAAAAATTTGGTGACCTTGGACAACAGTGTTGCAGTGTTGGTGGATAAGGGGAGAGCAACAGATACCATCTACCTAGACTTGTGCAAAGCATTTGACACTGTCCCAGACGACATCCTGATCTCTAAACTGGAGATACATGGATTTGATGGATGGACCACTTGGTGGATAAGGAACTGGCTGGACATTCACACTCAAAGTGTTGCGGTCAACAGCTCAATGTCCAAGTGGTGACCAGTGATGAGCGGTGTTCCTCAGGGGTTGTTACTGGGACCAGGACTATTTAACATATTTGTTAGAGACATGGATGTTGGGATTGAGTGCACCCTCAGCAAGTTTGCCGGTGACACCAAGCTGGAGGGAAGGAATGCCATCCAGAGGGAGCCAGACAGGCTTGAAAGGTGGGCCTGTGCAAACCTCATGAAGTTCAACCAGGCCCATTGCAAGGTCTTGCACATGGGCCATGGCAGTCCCATGCACAAATACAGGCTGGGCGAAGAATGAATTGAGAGCAGACCTGAGAAGAGGGACTTGGGGATCTTGGCTGATGAGAAGCTTAACATGAGCTGGCTATGTGTGCTCACAGCCCGGAAAGCCAACTGCATCCTGGGATGCATCAAACGAAGCATGGCTGGCAGATCAAGGGAGGTGATTCTGCCCCTCTACTTGGCTCTCATAAGACCCCACCTGGAGTACTGTGTCCAGCTCTGAACCCCCCAACATAAGAAAGACATGGACCTTTGGAATGGGTCCAGCAGAGGGTCACGAAGATGATCAGGGGGCTGGAGCACCAAGACAGGCTGAGAGAGTTAGGGTTGTTCAGCTGGGAGAAGAGAATCATAGAATTGTAGCATCACAGAATGATTAGAGTTAGAACGGACCTTAAAGATTATCGTGTTCCAACCCCTCTGCCATGGGCAGGGACAACTCCCACTAAACCAGGTTGCTCAAAGCCCCATCCAGCCTGGCCTTGAACACTTCCACAACTTCTCTGGGCAACCTGTTCCAGTGTCTCACCACCCTCACAGTAAGGAATTCTTTCTAGTATCTAACATAAATCTCCCTTCTTCCAATTTAAAACCATTATCCCTCATCCTATTGCTACACTTCCTGATAAAGAGTCCTATAGGCCTATAGGCCCCCTTCATGTACTGGAAGGCCATTATAATGTCTCCCCGGAGCCTTTTCTTCTCCAGGCTGAACAACCCCAGCTCTCTCAGCTCGTCTTCATAGGAGAGGTGCTCCAGCCCTTTGATCATTTTCATGAGCCTCTGCTGGACCCGTTCCAACAGGTCCATTTCCTTCCTGTGCTGAGGAGACTCCAAAGCTCCAGGGAGAGCTTGTAGCAGCTTTCCAGTATCTGAAGGGTGCCTACAAGAAAGCTGGAGAGGTACTTTTCACGAGGACATGCAGTGATAGGATGATGGGTAATGGCTTCAAACTGAAAGAGGGTAGATTTATATTAGATGTTAGGAAGAAATTCTTTACTGTGAGGGTGGTGAGTCACTGGAAGAGGTTGACCAGGGAATTTTTTGAGGCCCCACCCATCCCTGGAAGTGTTCAAGACCAAGCTGAATGGGGCGTTGAGCAACCTCTAGTGGGAAGTGTTCATGCCCGCTGAAAATGAAACACAACTGAAAATGAAGGTGCTTAAATGCTTCAAAGTTTTTCCTACTGTTACTATATTGGGTTGGGTTCCCTTTCTTCTGTGTCCTGACCACTGTTACACTTTCAGAAAAGACTCCCTGAAGGAACATAAGTTCACAACTGTATGAGTTCTTCCTATTAGGATTTTTTGTGAATCGCCATATGAAAGTCAGATACATGAGATAAATTTTATTTTATAGCAAATAATCTGTAAAATAGGAAGTATTTCATATTTGTGTGCATATGGATGGATATTTATATAGACATCTCTATAGGTGGGTACACACAGAAAATTAACAGAAGCATCCATGACGTTACAGTCCTGCTGTGTGTTGATGCTGTAAAGCTATAATAAAATATGCATATAAAGAGAGGCCAAGTTTAAATGAAGATTCCAGAGTCATCCATGAGAATCTTTAGATGAATGCTGCACTTGAGAAAATATGGGTATGACAGATCACAATTTGTCTGTGAAAGGCCTGATAACACATCATCGTCTCTAAGCCAACCTAGGAAGCCAAACTAAGCATGGATATGAACAGTATAAAAGACTGCATTGAATGAATGAAGAGATGTTATTAAAAGTCCATTTATCTCCAAGAGGCTAGGTATTGAAGTACTGTGTCTAATATTTTTCTAGCTAATACCTACTTGAAGGAGCTCCTTTGGACACAGTGATCTCAGGGGCTGTAAAAAGGCCCTGGGCAGGGAATTTCTGAAGAACAAAATTCCAAAGAAAGCTTGGTTCTACTTTGTGTTTTTTTAATTTATTTTTTTTCCCTAAAAGTCAGTTTATCTGCAACTTGATTCTTCATGGTGTGAGGCAAAGCAGCAGGTATTAATTGGTGGTGTACTTGGGCTTAGCTCTGACTTGTGGGAGGACATTGTGGAAAATGAAAACCTGTGACATTTGCTACTGAAGCTCCAAGGACTATTCACTGGCTGCAGGTAGCTGAAGGCATACATCTTCTTGACTTAGGTTCTGCTAAATCAGTTGTAGTTAGTTGCACAGCATAAAGAAAATGCAAGATCATGTGGCACAGTGTAATTTGTGTGATCCAGGGAGCTTCTTTGGGACTCTGGTGGAAGGCACTGAAAGTAAGTGTAAATCTTGCGAAGAGTGAGGGAATAGCCTTTATGTTTGTTTTAAAAGCATGCAGTCGGTAACCAGGTATTTTTGGTAATCATGGGAATATCATCTGGTTCTGTTGCCTTAAATGCTCCAGGGTCTTAATATGAGAGGCCAGAGACTTGTTTGAAGCTCTTGCCTACAGAAACTGCATACTCCTGAAGAGGCATGAGAACTAATAGAAGGAGCACTGGATTTCAAGAGAGCTGAGATAATTTCCTGGCCTTATTACTGTACTACGGAGCACCTGGGTACCTCATCTTTACCCTGTGCTTCAGTTATCCTACTAAGAAAACTGGTGAATGCAGTCCCTTTCTACAAGCACCTCTTCAAATCATGTCCTGAAATTAAAGCATCTTCCCAACATCATGTATTGCATGCAGGTGATAGTGTAGCTGCTCCTGTAGATGTATCCCAGGCAGAAACTCCTGTGGCATAAAGTCTTCTACCAAAGAGAATGTAGGTGCTCAAATGGGAGCACTGTGGAGTCCACGGAAAGGGCAAGCACGGGCATCTCATCCTAGGGTGGCCATCTAAAATAAGTTATCTGACTCCAGCTCTAGAAGTACCACTTTATTTCCACTAAATCCTCTTCTAGAGGACCACAGCAGATTTCCAACGGTATGTGCCACGATCACCATTTTTATCTTTTCATGAGACTTTCCCCTTTACCTAAATCTAGTGCAATCCTCCATTTGTGGCAGTTGTTACTGTTCAGTTGATTCCATCCTAACATGAAAGTCTTGCAATAGGTCAGAACTCATGGGACCTCTACGCTTTGAAGGATCAAAATCCTTCCCTGTCCCCTGATTTATGCTCTCACTCAAAATGAAGGCTAAACCATATCTGAAGAAGAAATTGGGTAAGGTTTTTTTCCTTCTGGGAGGGGAGAAGGGTAAAGACCAAGCTGTAATAAAATACAGTCAAAAATGTAAATATCTAAATACAGATGGAGTAGATCTTTTGCTGCTGTGGGAGTTTTACATATGTATGTCACTAGAAATTGTGTTTCCAAGTTCAGCAGTCCCTTACGAACATGTAGAATATAATTTTTTGCACAGTGCTGTGTGATTTAAGACTGAGAATTGAGAATGTATGTCTGTGTATGTTCTTAGGGCTGTTGTCTGCATACCAATTATGGCAATTGGATTAGTTGCCAAACGACGCTGCCATTTGATCACAGAATCATAGAATCTTCTAGGTTAGAAGCGACCTTCAAGATCATCTTGTCCAACCATCAACCTAACTCTGATAAAAATAAACACCCACACAACAAACAAAATGCAACACCATCACTAAACCATGTCTCCCAGCACCTCGTCAACCTGTCTTTTGAACACCTCCAGGGATGGTGCCTCAACCACCTCCCTGGGCAGCCCATTCCAATGTCTGATAACCCTTTCAGTGAATTTTTTTTCCTTAATATCCAGCCTGAACCTCCCCTGGCATAACTTGAGCCTGTTTCCTCTAGTCCTGTCGCCTGTGACTTGGGAGAAGAGACCAACCCCTACCTCTCTACAACCTCCTTTCAGGTAGTTGTAGAAAGCAATAAGGTCTCCCCTCAGCCTTCTTTTCTCTAGGCTGAATAACCCCAGCTCCCTCAGCCTTTCCTCATAAGAATTGTGCTCCAGACCCCTCACCATCTTTGTTGCTCTTCTCTGGACCCGCTCCAGCACCTCAATGTCTTTTTGTGGGGAGGGACACAGCCCTCAAGGTGGGGCCTTACCAGTGCCCAGCACAGGGGGACAATCACCTCCCGAGTCCTACTCACCACACTGTTCCTGATACAGGCCAGGATGCTGTTGGCCTTCTTGGCCACCTGGGAACACTGCTGGCTCATGTTCAGCCGACAGTTGACCAACACCCCCAGGTCCTTTTCTGCCAGGCAGCTCCAGCCACTCTGCCCCAAGCCTGTAGCGCTGCCTGGGGTTGTTGTGACCCAAGTGGAGGACCTGGCACTTGGCCTTGTTGAGCCTCATCCCGTTGGTCTTGGCACATCGATCCAACTTGTCCAGATCTCTCTGCAAAGCCTTTCTACCCTCCAGCAGGTCAACACTCCCACCCAACTTAGTGTCATCTGCGAACTGATTGAGGGTGCACTCGATCCCCTTGTCCAGATCATTGATAAAGATGTTAACGAGAACTGGCCCCAGTACCGAGCCCTGGGGGACACCACTCGTGACTGGACGCCAACTGGATCTAATTCCATTCACCACCACCTTCTGGGCCCGGCCCTCCAGTCAGTTTTTAACCCAGAGGAGGGTACTCCCATCTGAGCCATGGGCAGCCAGTTTCTCCAGGAAGATACTGTGGGAGACTGTATCAAAGGCCTTGCTAAAGTCCAGGTAAACAGCATCCACAGCCTCATCCACCAAGCGGGTCTCTTTGTCACAGAAGGAGATCAGGTTTGTCAAGCAAGACCTGCCCCTCGTGAACCCATGCTGGCTGGGCCTGATCGCATGGGTGTCCTTCATGTGCTGCATGATGGCACTCAGAATGATTTGTTCCATGAATGTCTGATCATGTCATCATCATCTGTTCATGATGCCTTAGCCAACTTCATTAAGTGAACAGCAGTTCAGTAGACTTCAGTAGGAACTGTGCATGTGTACATGCTGGGTAAAATTTGTCTCTCAGTCTATCAGAATCCATTCTATCTTCTGCCCTCTTTTCAAACCACAATAAATAAGTGCATCAGGGACAGTATATATAATAATGTAATACAAAGAAAAAGAACTGAATCTCTGGCTTTGTTCTCTTTTGCTAAGTATGGGCTTCAGAAAGAAATTAGTATCGATTTCTTAAAATGTCTTTGTCAAGAAAAATATGGGTCTTGTATACAGAGGTTTTGGGTCCTCTTTTTCTTGTAGCTCTTTTTGTCATTACAAACTAGCACTGGAGTTTCTCCTAAATAACTTTGGTAAAGGCTTAAAGTAGGATTTATATTACTAGGGTGTAATTTTTCCTAGCCGTGTCATTTTAACTTCACCTGAAGCACAAGACTGCTCCCTTGGGCCTGCTGAAGCAACTATTGCTGTAATTTTGAGTGTTAAGCGAAAAAAAATAAGAAAAGAAAAAGAAGAAAAACCCCACACCAAAATATGGAGTTGCCTTTCAGTTTAGTCTTCTAGAAATAGTCTCAGATTTTTATGAAAGTCTGTTACTCTTCACTGCAGAACACTCCAGGCAGTCGTCATTCATCTATAATCAAAATAACAGAAATTATAACCCCCTCCTCCAAATTTTGAATACGGATGAATGACAGCTCCCCCTTTCATTATGACTTGGTATTTTGGTTTCTCACTTTAAAACAAGTTTGGCATAAAGGTCCTCCAAACTCTGCTTGCCTCATGGTCCTCTCTGTTGATTTGCTTGCTTTCTTGTTTGCATGTGGTTGTTCTTGCCCTGTGCCTAAACTTGAAGATGTCAAACCTTTTCCCTGTTGGATAAACTGGTTTGCAACAACTTCACAAGCATCATCCTCTCACTGATGGTGCGTTCAACATGCACTGCTGCTGGGCCTGTGTGGCAGACAGCACAGAAGGTGCAGGTGAGCAGGATAAGCATTGTGAAACAACAGCTGAAAGTGTTCCTAGGGCTTCTGTTAGGTCATTTCATCAACAAGTCTTGTTGCAAGCTTGTTCTTTAACACTTACTAAGCAAAAAAAAGGTATTTCTTCTAAAGCTGTTTCACTTGGTGAGCAGCCATTTCTTAATATTAAAGTTGTTAAACTTCTTGATTGCTGGGGACATGGTCAGACCTCACCTCCCTTGTTATTATTCATTCAATGAGCAAATAAGATTAAGTCGTTTAACTGCCTGCAAGTTCTAACTCATGGCATCACGGAATTGTCAGAGTTGAAAGGGACCTCTAGAGATCATCTAGTCCAACTCCCCTGCTAACGCAGGGTTGCCTGAGCCTCAACTGATTTTTGTGCAGAACTCTGCTGTGCCCTAAGAGCTAGTTAACTTAAGCAGGAGTTGTTGGTTGCTCTAGGGTTTAGAAATGAGACCAATTATTTTGAACTTTCAATATCAGTCTAAGAATCATGGATTCACTAGAATAAAGGTGATGCATCATTGCCCTAAGAAAGAAAACTAACTAAATAAATAAATGCACACACCCCACCCCCCTGGGATTCTATTCTAGAGCTGTTTGGGAAAACATGCTTCTTTCCCCAGGGAGAATCTCATGAATGCATATTTTTAAGAGGAGGAGAGCTGCTGTAAGGCGGTGTTTTGAACAGAAGCTATTTTTGATTAACTTCTTCTGAAGCAGCTCTACTGTATACAGCTTAACTTTATTGTGTTTTACAATCTTGACTTACGCTGTTTCTGTACTGTCCAGATATCAGATGATAAATATTTTTCATTGCTGGATGCAAGTGTAGGATTGCAAAGGATTTTTTATGTCTTTGGGTTGTTTTTAGGAACGTTGCTGACTGAACCTTATATTGATACCATGGCTTTCTACAATCAAATACCGTCTGGCAGAATAACTTGGGGTCAGAGTGAAAACATGCAACAAATTGTAGATTTCTCTGACTTTTGCTTTGTCACTTTTGTGCTTGAATGAGTCCTGAAGCTCAGACTGTTGTGTCTGGCAGATTGCTTCTAAAATGGCAACTTGGATAAATCTTCCCAGAGAACCCTGAAGAGAACCAGGAGAACTCTGCTCAGCAGGCTAGATAATGTCATCTCACACTGTTTGTTGGAGGAAATAGGGAAGGAACTTATATACCTTTCAATATCAAACAACTTTCTAACAGGCATTAAAGGCTGCTTTGTTAGTTACTGTTCTCTCTTTAGGAAACACTGCCCAATATTTGTAACTTTATCACTGAATTCTCCATATTTTTAAGGGCTAGATACTCAGGTCTGCATACCTGCACCATCGAATGAGTCATACAGTCAACCTGGGAAGGCTCTTGTGTTTGGGGTAAAATCCCACGCTAGATCCATTGGCTGCTGCTGCGAAGGACTGTGGTGGTTTGGCCTCAGTCGGCAACAGCGGCAGCCACGCTCCAGGACTGTCCCCCCATCCCATGTGTGTGTCCCCCAGCCGTGAGGGGAGAATGGGAAGAAAAAGGCAAAAGTGGTGGGTTGAGACAAAGGCAGTTTCACAGAACAGCAAAGTGAACAAGAACACAACACCACTCGCACTGAGAGAGGAATATACAACCACGATGATGATACCACCGCTCGCCGACCAGACCCGGGACGCTCCAGCCCGCTCTGCTCCCCCACGGTGACTGCCTCTGCCTCCGGGTACCCCTGGGCATGGGTCCCATGGGATGGGATACCTGTGTCCCTGCTGGAGCCTGGGGAGAATTAACCCTGTCCCCACCGGAACCAGGACAGGGATCAATTAAAGAAGCATAGGTTTTACTTTACACCTGACTCCAGCCCTTAGGTGTGCATGGATTTGGATATTCCTGCCCTGAGACAGGTTGTACCTACCCTGAGACAGGCTGTACCTAACCTAGCATGTAAGAGATTGGAGTATGAAGTAAAATGAGTTTCTGTTGCGTTTCCAAATTTATCTTCCTTGCAAATTAGCTATCCACAGGCAAACTCAGATGGGACTTTAAGGAAAGCCAGAGAAAGCCTCAGAAGGTGTAATGGTTAGAGAGGCTGTGTCATTCCAGCTAATGAGGGTTTTTTTTTCCCCTCCTCTCCATTTCCTATCTTATTAACATAGCTGTGCTTGTGAATAATGGTTTTAGAAGTGGACCTGTACTCACATATATCTTGCCAAAAGTAATCCCACTTAGTGTATATGAAATGCTGCCTATTTGGAAGATCACATTTCTAGATATGTATTATTTGGAACTGTGACAGTTACACATTCAACAGTCAGTTACTGCTACCTGGTTGTAATCCTGTAACACTGACTTTGATGCTGTCTCTTTACATTGCCTGCCTCCTTCACAGCATGTTGCTTTAAGGCAGCATCGAAGGCTAATTGTTTGTTTTGTTTTTTTTACAAAAGGCTACCCAATGTTTAAATGAATTAATTTGTTTTGATGCACTTTTTTTCTTTATGGAACAGCCATCTATCACCACTAGTATTATTCAAAGCACTTTTCTGCCAATGAAGCAATAGTATTTATAGGACTGATACTAGGTGACTTGTAAACCTGCTGCACCTACCACATAAACCATTAAATGGGAGCAGAGATGATGCTGCTCTGCAGTAAGTTTACTTCCTTGTGGTATAGCAGCCTGCAGAAGAGAGCGCAGCTGAAAGGTAACCAACTGCAAGAAAACAGCTGCTGAATAATGCAACAGGAAAAAAAAAAACCAACATGTTTCTTTGCATGTGCCCCAAAACATGGGCACAAAAAGTGTTCCCAGCCCCCTCCTTCCTCTTTGTCATCACATGACTTTTTCATGTCAAAGTGTCCCCATCACATCAGCTGAGCCTATATGCTACACTTTGCATATAGGCTGTCCATCTGCTCAAATAGCTCTGTCAACCTGAGATGTGGGGGATGCAATTTCTGGGCAAAGAAGGTGGTAAAGGGTCCAGAGCACAAGGCTTATGAGGAGCAGCTGAGGAAGCTGGGAGATTGTTTAGCCTAGAAGAAAGAAGGCTGAATGGAGACCTTATTGCTGTCTATAACTACCTGAAAGGAGGTTGTAGAGAGCTGGGGATCGGTCTCTTCTCCCAAGTCACAGGCAATGGGACAAGAGGAAATGGCCTCAAGGTGCATCAGGGGAGGTTTGGATTAGATATTAGGAAATATTTTTACACTGAAAATGTTATTAAGCATTGGAATGGGCTGCCCAGGGAAGTGGTTGGGTCACCATCCATGGTGGTATTTAAAAGACAGGTAGACATAGTGCTTAGAGATATGGTTTAGTGATGGTTGTTGTCAATGTTAGGTTGACAGTTGGACTAGATGATCTGAAAGGTCCCTTCCAACCTACACAATTCTATGATTGTATGCATCGGCTATACCACCCTACAGTTCATTTAGAAGAGGTCAGGCATTAAGAGAACGAAACACACCACTATCCCAACGTGAGAGCCTGGTGTGCCTGGCATTGCAGGTAAAACAGAGGCACCCATGAGTTCCCAAACACACTGATACTCGTGACTGTGCCTCCCATGCATAGTGGCTCTGCAGTAGCAATGGCCAGTCATGTTTCCGTGTTGCTTATTTCAAGCAGCTCTTGCAAACTGCAATCCAGTGGTTGGGAATGTGGCCGGGAATGTGGCCTAACCTTCTAGGTTTGACCCAAACTTCCTCTGTGGCCTCATCCTTGTCTTTGAGATCCAGATACTTAAAGTATTTGAGGACTTTCAGGCTTCGGAGAACCTGAGCTCAGTATTCATCCAGTCTACCCCCAACCTGCACAAAGGCAAAACCAGCTATTGTTTCTCTGTACCTCTCTGGCACAGGTTTTGTAACATTTGCTATGACATGGGGAATCAGTGTGAACTGGAAGCTTTTCACTGAGGAGGACTTGGCATTCTCTTGTGCTTGCCAACAGACATTAATGCTACTGGATACTATGCTTTTTCCCATTTCCTTTGATATCTATTCTGCCTGCATTCCTGCAGCCTCCCCAAGGAGGACAACACAGAAATGCATGTTGATTTAGCTTTGACTGTTATATGAAAGATTCAGCTCATCCAGAAGAAGAGACAAGGGATGGTAGGAGAAAAAAGAGCTGAGAGGGCACAGAGTGAGTGTAGTGACAAAATCAGCTCAGGACTCTGCTGTGAAAAGGTGTGATGAGGCCTGAAAAACCAATTGCAAGGAGGGAATTATGCATGAGAAGGCTGTGAAAGGTCTGAAGAGCAAATGACTCTTCCAGGGACATGGTGTAGAGAGCTCATGGTATAAGACAAATGAGGGTTGGGCAGGCATGGGGTGAGGGAAAGAGGCAACAGCTATGAAACCTCTCAGCTGCAAATTTCTGGAAGCGAGGGGAGTACCTTGAGGAAGTATTACTACAGGCTTGCCTTGTTCTTAACTTTTTCCAGTCACCTGCTGTTGGCCCCGTTAGAGATAGGACAGTGGGTGTTGCCTGTCACCTGTCCAGCTCAGGACGAACACTTTTCTGTTTTCCTTTCACTCGAGGTGACAAAGTGGTTATAGTGTTGGAGATATAGAGGTGGCATTTGGATATGCCCTCACAAAAGGAGCAAGGGGCTGACTGGATCAGGTAAGACTGGTATGTTAACAGCAAGGAAATGGGGACAAATAAGGTGCGAAGATGACATTACTGGAGGCAGTAAATACAGAAGTGGATGGTAGGATGTTGTCCTGGTTTGAGGTAAACAGAACTAATTTTCTGTACAGTAATTTTACTGTGTGATGTGCACAACTCTGTGGCAACAGAACTGTTCCAGTTCTATTGTAGCCTGAGTTGCTCCAAAACCTGTTGTGTGTATTTTCAGCTTTAACACACTTGTGTGTCCACTTGATTACTGTGTTTGTGCAAATCTCCAAATGAGAGAGAGTCAGTCAAGTCCAACAAAGCACAACAAAACTGATAAACTCTGGGAGGCTTCATAAGGCCGTTTGTTCTCATAGTCTCAGGAGGATGATTATGGTCTAAGACTAAAAGATGGGGGGTAGGAGAGGGAGTGGCAGTAGAAAAGGAAGACGTGAAAGCAGATTGTTGGGGAAATGCACTGATGGACAAGAGGCTGGTTTATAACTATCCCATAGAATTTGTAGCTTTTTGTGTAAAAAGAAATGTAATTAGAATCCCGTAGTCAAATATGTATTAGACATATGGAGTTTTTATTTTATCTTTCTGTAGATGTGACAGATATTAGTTTAATCTATATGTTTCTATGAAATTTCCCTTTCTAGATGAGCTGTTGTGTTTATATATATGTGTTTGTATGTTATCTCTGTGTGTGTTGATAATCACTTCGCATTAATGTGACCAAAGCTGCCAAGATCCAGTCAGAGACTGGAGGGAAATCTGTAGGGTGCTAGAGGGAATTTGTAGATAGCTGAAGGGAGTGGCTAATTAATATAATCAATTTGTGGGCAACATAACAAGACAGAGACTACCATTAATATTTAATGTAGAGTAAAATAGAGTGGTGTTTTATTGTTTAAAATAAAAAATAAGGTGTGTGTTGGCAATATGTATTTGCCACTAAACTTCTTTTTCACAGAAGTCTTAAAATTGATGGTAGGCTCTTGTGGCTTGATGCCAGCCAGCAGCAAGGTACCCACACAGCTGCTCAGTCACTCCCTTATCCCAGAGAATGAGCAGAAAACAGAAGGAAGGCGAGAAGACTAGTGGCTTGATATAAAGACAGTTTAATAGAGAAAGTGAAAGCTGTGTACACAGGCAAAGCAAAATAAGGAATTTATTCAGTGTTTCTCATCATCTGGCAAATGTTTAACTGCTTCCTGGAAAGTAGGCCTCGGTATGCTGAACTGTTAGTTGAGAAGACAAGTGCCATAACCACATCTGTCCTCCCTTTCCCTCCTTCTTTCCCTGTGATTTTTATGGCTGAGCATGATGTCATATGGTATGGGATATCCCTTTGGTCAGTTGGGGTCAGCTGATCTGGTTGTATCCCCTTCAGCTTCTTGCCCACTCCCAGCCTACTCTCTGGATGGGCAGAATGGGAAAAAGAGAAAGCCTTAACACTGTGCAAGCATTGTTTAGCAATAGCCAAAACACTTGATGTGTTATTAGCACTGCTTCAGTCACAATGTTTTGACACGGCACCACATGGGCTACCATGAAGAAGATTACTTCCTTCCCAGCCAGAGGGGAAAAATGCCTTCTTAAATACTGGAAACTCTTGCTGGGTAAGGAACGATTCTCCTGCACCTGCACACTACATATCCTCCAGTCCACAGTGTAACATTGCAGTAGATTTGACCAAAGTAATTTGTGTCAAGGCAAATTGCTAGGTAAGGTCAACAAGAAAGAAAGTTCTAGCTGGGATTACCAACCAGCACTTTGGGTAGCTGATTACTTCAGTTAAGGGAAATGAGGCTCCTTAATCTGAGGACACTGGTATGTTATCCTTCTTGCTCCCAGCCAAGTCCAGTAAAAAAATCACCTTTTTCCACTATGTTGGATAGAAAACTCAACTTTATCCCTCAGATCCTCATCTTTAACAAGATGGCTTGAAATTCATCACCAGGCTGGGCTTCTGGAAAGTTACTGCTGATACAGCATAATATGGGGCTCCACTGAGCCAGGTCTCAGCTGGGAATCCTGTCTTTAGTATAGGGATTGTGGTGCACTTTCAGTTCTATAGGCTTGTGTGGGAACACCAGTTACTCCCCATGGGAACTGGGTCCTAAGCGGAAGCTTGGACAGCTCAGCATTTCCCTAAAGAAAGGGAAAAACAGATTTCCCCAAAACAGATTTCCCCATTTGTAAATGAGAAATCAATATGTGATTACTGCAGCGTCCTTAGGGAGATGATTAGTTTGCAAAAGGTTTGTTTTGGCATGGAATTCCCCATGCCCTCCATGCCATGTTGTGGGACGAATTTAGAACACCAAGGGTAGGCATTGTGGGGTAACAGATAATTGTGTTATTAGTAGAAACTGAGGATCTGTTCTTGCTAAGCCTTCTGTCTTGTCAGGACACACAGGTTTTTTTCTGGAGCCATCAGTTCACAGCAGGAGCCTGACACAGAAACCATATAAATTATCCTCTGTAGGAGTTATTCTCCCTTCAAGCAGGGAGAGACCCTCCTCCCAACTTAAGTGGAAGCCTGTGCTTTGTGTTGTGTTACATAGAAGTAAATACTGTGTGGCTGTAGTATGTTCTTAAATAGTTTGTGAGATGTCTGACAAAGACTGAACAGCCATTGTTCCTGAGGGATACGTATGTATGGTTGGTTGGTTTGTTTTATGCAGTGTTAGCCTTTAAAGAACTTTTACAGTATTTAGAATTTTACAGTATATAGAATAGTTCACAAATTGTCATGACACAATACTTACCTGCAAGTGAAATTTGGCTCTGGAGTTTTATTTGTAATAATAAACATATTACTAGATAGCAGTACTTCTAAGCTGATGTATATTGTCCCTTCAAAAAGTATCAATGTCTTCAGCTTTAGACAATTGCCTCTAAAATCTAAAACATTTGAGGAGATACTTCTAATTAAAGGAAAACTCACTGTCTACCTTCAAGTTTGCTATACAACTTTGCTTATTGATGCTGAAACAATCACTTTTTCTTGTGTTATGTGAGAACACTCTGTGTTCAGGAAAACAGTTAACTCAAGATTTGGGCAAAGGAGAGTGACAGAAAACAAGGGATTTGCATTAGATATTTGTACTCAGAGTGAAACTATGATCTGTGCCGTACTTCTCTTATCCTGCTGTTTTTTCTGGAATGGCAACGGTCGCTCTACAGTAGAATTAGGTGCTTCTCTCTCAGGAGCCACTAACTTGAAAAACAGCGGTTTATCGCATACCTTTGTTTTAATATGAAGTGCATCTTCATGAACTTGTCTATGTATACACACATCCCTAGATACACACATTATGCTTGTTCCTATGTATGCAGTTTCAGAATTCACTCACTGACCAAGAGGAAGAAAAATTGATGCAAAACCCAAGGACTGGTTCAGCTTTTTCTGTAGCAATGAGTGGTTTGTGCACTTTCACCTTCAGGGGCAGAGGGTAACCCTCTGATAGGGAAAAAGAAGACAGATGATACAGAAGACATGTTGGCTCTCAGCATACATGCCTATGCGTACCATGAATCATAGAGTCATGGAACTGTATATGTTGGAAGAGATCTTCCAGATCATCTAGTCCAACCATCAACGTAACACAGACAAAAAACATCACTAAACCACATAGCTATGTCTACCTGTCTATTAAATACTACCAGGGGTATTTAGTTATGAGTTTGTGTCATGCACAGATTGTCATGCACTCTGGTTCCAAGGCTGCCATAATTTAAAGGGGAATATTAAGATCAGGTGCATTTCTACAGCACAGACAGCTTCGTGTCTGACCAGTTAATTTGTTGTCAGATTTTGGTTTTGTCTAAGTGATGACACTGCACTGTACACTGGGCCCATAACCGCTTGTGAAAAGGTGCTTGACTTTTTTCACACTGATTTTATTTCCACTGAGATTCTGCTTGGAAAGGTTGCTTGTGTGAACAAGTGTTTACATGATGGCCATTCTACTTGTAAGCCTCACTGTAAACTGGAAGCTTATGCCAAAACCATGAAAACCAATAATCTTGCTTTTATTGTATTATAAAACAACCTGTACTAAACACATACCTCTTTTAAAATAAAAGGTACTGTTCTTTATTGCATTTTACTAGTAAAACAAACTTCATTAGTTTTATTGCACCCTTTTACTCATTAATATTTAATAACATTTTTTGATGAAGCAAGGGAAACTAACCAAACTTTTAAATAATTCAGTACTAACTTGCTCCCTTTAATATATGAAGATAATACATTGCTTTCTGGAACATTTTGAGCTGTATTCCTAAAGGTCCTTCAAGATTTTAGTGGGTTCCCTTGAATTCATTTAACTACAAGGTTTTATCCTTCATTTGAGGCTCCCTTAGTGGCTGGAAGAGTCTTCAGAGGGAACGAAAAATGGAAAACTTTAATGTTCTGTTCCTTTGCCCAGTCTTGTCCGGACTCCAAATGCAATTGTGGATCCCTTCACATTGGCTAAGTGGGGAAAAGGAGTCGCATCCCCTTTTCTTCTCTTAATCAATAAAATGCTTGTTTTTTGTGAACCACATACTGTAATTTTCAGAGGAGGAGAACACCAGCATGTCTTGAATAAAAGGAAAGGGTCTGATATCACCCAAACCCTCCTCCTTTCCTGCAGCATGTAGAAAGAAAATAAAGGTTTGTAAAGAAACAATGTTCTGTCCCAATCAGATTATTTGAAACTATTTTGGGCCTCTTTGAGTTTCAGAGATAGTTCTTAAAGGTCTTTATAGGCAATCAGAACAACATCTGGGGTAAGAAATAAATACTTGTTCTCACATGCTTGTGGAAACTTGTCATTGGCGGAACTTGCTTCTGATGGTGGTGGGTGGGCTTTTTGTCACTAAGTGATTTACGCTGACCATGATGTCTTCCCAAAAGAGATACACTAGCCTCACAGAGCATTGACTGAAAGACTGTTGCATGGAGTTTACTGAGGAGACAGTCTTTGTTGATTTTCAAGGTGATGATTGGCTACCAACATTGGGTGACCATGAAAATGGCAGCTCAGCCCATTACAGTATTTCTGGCAGACCAAAAAGTATTGTTGACATTTGTGGGAGGTGCAGCAAGAGCATCTAGTGCTCCATGGAGAGTTCTTGTCAAAGACTAACTTGGGGAGGACCTGATGAAAGAGGGACTGTGTAGATGATAGGGGGTGGGTGGGAGGGGTGCAGGACTCCATGACGTGAAACAGCAATAACCTCAGAAATTTGGTTTGGTGAAACAAAAACTGGGGAAACACCATCTAACTTTGTAAACATCTCAAATGAAGCAGCACCAGAGCATGGCAAAAGCCACTGAAGCCAAAGGGCCAAGCTGTTACAAAAACAAAAGGGTTACCATGAATTTTAAAATGCAGAAATTAGGAGGAGGTTCCTGCTGTCTCAGTGGCAAGTTTCAGGAATGGCCACTCAGGGCAAGTACTTGGGACAAAGAAACAAGGCAGTTCTAGGGATCAGCTTTTTAGACCTTTGAAGAAAATCCTTTGAGATGGGGCTGGCAGTAGAAAGGTGTTGCCCTTCCAAAGAAAGTCTCTTTCAGGTTCATGTTGTCTATAGTCATGATTCCTTTTGGCCTAAAAACTGGCATGTCCAAGCCACGTAGAGGCAATATAGCTTGTTTACTCACAATGAAATCTTAATGTGAATCCAGATTGAAGCCTAAGAGAGAGTAGTTATATTTATACCACAGCTTTGCTGCTGTTAGCAGCTTCCTCATTGTTTTGCTCTACTGTTGCACACCATCTCCAGAAGTGATACTGCAGCCTTCAGATTACTGACTGACTGGCACTGTGACAACACTCCCATAATAACAATCTTCTGTGGGTGATAGTAGTTTTTTAAATGGTGTCATAGCCTAATGATTCAGCAAAACTCACTAGGATTTTATAGATACCTGGGCTTATGGGTATGTAGCAGGTGCTTCTATTCCAGCTCATTTCACTTTGAGGCAGTAACACAGAGTCTGCATTAAAAATGTTGTTTCTTTGAATCATTTTGCTCAGTTGAACCAATGTTTTCACTAAGAAAATACGTTACACATGCATTTATTTGCAATAGACCTTGCCTGTTCATAGCTTCAAGAAGGTTAATAACATTGGGACTTCTGGAGAATAAATAAGAATACAGTTCATCTTCTTTCCTAGCTGTAAAATAATGCAAATATATCTTGGAATTGTGCAATGATTTTAAAGGAAATAGATGGTCTACATATCAACTTTTTACCCAATCATGGAATTAGCTCATGTTCAAATTTACACTATCCTTCTGTGCATTGGGCTATTTCAGGTGATATTTGCTATTTTCATACACTTAAAATGATTCTGTTAAATTAAAGAGCTTCTTTGGGATTTGGGTTTATCTTCTCGCTCTTTAAAGGAATTCATTAAGGTATGTAAGAGAAATAAAAGTAGTCTCTCTAATAAACATTTCAAAAAAGAGGTTATGTACAAATGCACCATATTGGTTAAAAAAGGACAATGAAAGATCTACTTACTAATTAACTCCCTTTTTTCAGGGTTGATCAGCCTGTAAACCCAAAACTTTGCAAATTTGGCACTTCCATGTCTATAACATTTGCCTGTTTATGCTATTATTTGCATTGTAATCAGTTGTACTGTTCATTTACAGAACTTGGGTTCCAGTATGGCAGGATTTGCACAGTGATAAGTGCACATTTTCCTTATATCTAAAGTAAATAGGGAGGAAAATTGAGGTATGTGTGTTTGTGTCTAATTAATGATGCTGTGAAAGACTATCCCATCTTATGCTGTTATAAATTGGGCGCTGTTCTAGCCCACTTACCAATTTTGAATTAAATGGTAACAACACAAGGCTGTTCTATTAATTGGCAAAATGGAGTCTTTTTGCTGGGTCCGAAGTGAATTCCTTGGAATCTGATAAACACTTCTAAATTAAAGAAAATTAATTGGTAAAATTGTAAGAATTTATATGGACTTGACATCATGCTGCTTACACTTAAGGCAGTGGCAAATCAACAATTGCCCTTCTGGTATGTGGGACAAGTCCGGCATTGTTTAAGTATTGTATTCTAAAGTATAAATAACTTGGTAATTTTAACAAGTAGTTAATTTCCATGCAGGCAGTGTTAGGCCTTCATCAGTGCTTTTGAGTACACTCTTTGTCTTCTAACTATTTAGACAAACCCAAAATCTTTTGCACTAGAGCTCTGGGTATCCTCTGAGTATGTTGAAGGGACATTTTCATTTCTGTGAATACAAGACATGACAGAGATACTGTAGGTGGCAGCTACTTGCAGCCTAAAAGGACTCCACAATGAGTCTTGAATGAAACATAAAGTATTAACAGAGTTGTGATGCTGAAATGGCTGTGACACCATAAAAACTGAAGAATGAAGTCATAAACTCTATGGCTCTCACCTCAGGCTTTTCATTTTCATTATGAGGAGACCCCTTGAATTAAAATAGTTTGAAATGAACCTCTTCTACATCTGGAAGAGTAGATTATCTGGAACTAACGACTACTAGTCTGCTGTATATCGTTACTGCCAAACCTTTCAGACTGAAATGTGAGTCTCCTCAGAGTGCATTTTACAGCTGACTACTGATACAGTCACTGCTTTGCCTATGGTCCAGATCCAGGGCTTTCTATTGAAATGTCCAAAAAGCCCATAAAGGGCCTGCAGATGCATTTGGTGGTGGTTCTTCCAAGCACAGAAGCAATTTTATAAATTGGCTTGATCGTGCAGAAAGGGTTTATTCAGCATTGCTAATGAAAACAGGTATTTTGCCTGATTTTCCTCTTAACTAAGAAGGAAAATTCTTATACTTTTGAACCAGGAATAAGGGTCTTATCTGCAAAGACTCATGCCTCTCCCAAACGGCTGTAACCTGGCACAACAAAATCAAAGCCTAAAACATTTTTTTTCCTAGCATACAATGGTAGAAGTTTGTTACACAATTTGAAGGAAATCTTTCTAAAAAGTGATGTTGTCTTAGCACTACTAATCCAATAATATAATTATACAGGCCTCTGTTTCAGAGGAAGTGATAAATTGCAGCTTATGTGTCTGAAACATTTGACAATTAATCTAACATTTGATTAAAGCATCTTAGAGGCAGATGTTTAAGCGCACAGTGATAAAATAACCGGGTGTCTAGGTTCAAAAATGGGTTTCTTCTTCAGGAATCTTAACAGATATTGAGTACTGCTGGACACATGGCTTCACTGGGGATAGTTAAAGACATTTACTGTCTGGCCCATGAATATATACAGTGCCCTGTGAGACTGGAAAAATCAGGTTTTCTTCCTGTGTTTGGCTTTGGGTAAGTCCCTGCCTTGTTTACTAGTGTACTTTCCACCTGCAGAGCCGTGTCAGGAAAAAGGAAATGACAGTTCATTCTCCAAAGGATGCTGGGGAGTTGAAAAGGGTCTTGATCACCTGGTGTGGTGGTACTATGCATAAGATGACCTAGGATGCATGGTAGCAGAACCATGTGTTTCCAGCTGTACTGAATTGGGAGTGTTTTCTTCAGAGAGGTGGTGTCCTGCAGGGGAAGTTATGAACAGGCTTGAAGTGTACTGAATGATGACTTCAGGTGTCCTGTACACACCACTCAGGTTTGACTTAGTCCACTGTTTGCAGTAGAGATGAACAGCGGTAGCAACTATGACATTTAAACTCATTTGAGGTGGGGATTAAAAAATAATAATAATAATGAGACAAGGTAGCATCTTAAGCTTGTATATCAGGAAGGAGAGCTGTTAGAAGAGAAGAGCTTCAGTTAGTGCTTTAAACCACGCAATGTGGGGATTGTGAAGGTATAAGTGGTGAATGTGAACGGAGAGATGCTGTATTGTAGCAGCAAACTGTATCAGTTTTGATCTAGGAAGTGTTGAAGGCCTACGCGCTGCTCTCCATGGGTATATGAAAGGCGATTGAGTAAAGCAAGCTCACTATTGGCAGACATTGCACTCTGCAGTGATTTGCATCTTCACTGGAAAAAGGCTGTGAACTGCAAAATGTTGAAGATCACATCTGCAGTAGGCACTAGTCAGGCTTAAGAGGGGTCTCAGCCAGGGTTTGACGTGTGCCTGACTTTCAGGATTTGACATGTGCCTGACTTTTTCAGTTTCAACTTCAGACTCCGCACCTGCAAGCCCTTACACAGACTGCAGCACCTGCTTTTTGAAAATCTAGATCTGTGGCCCCTTCCCATCTCACATGTCTTCTTGTTCAGAGCATTTCTGGGATCAATTTTGCCACATTGCCCTGCTCCACACCCAGTCCCCAAGATTTGCTGCACTGATACCTCACTGACTGCACAGCTGTGGTGAAAATTTCCTTGAATAACAATAGGAAATGTCAGCAAAAAAAAGACTGAAAGCACTGCAAATGTCTCAAGATAAAACAATTTGCTCAGACTGAAGGTGGATATCTTTAAATTTTCTTTTTAGTATTTATTTAGATTTTTCTCCAGTGCAGGTTCTTATGATGTCCAGCTGCCCTTTTACCTCAGCATCCTTGGAAGTTCAAGTAAACCAGAAGTGTAATACAGATCAGTGGTTAATGCTTTATGTGACCAGAAGGCACATGTATGAAGGAGGTAAACAACTGATAGGAAGTCTGTGTCCTTCTTTAATTTAGTCAAGACACTGAAATAAGTCTGGCTGAAAACTTTCCACATTTTGCAAACCAGTTTTTACCTCAAATACTGATTTTTTATTTTTTTTTTAAGCTAAAGACAAATTAATTGTAGTTGAAAAAATTATTTATAAGGTGAGGACAAGTTTGGGGAGTTTTTGTGTGTGTTTTACAGAATACTTACTTTCGTTATTTAAGAAAATAAGTATTTCACCCAAATGTGGCATTCCTTTTATTGTGGGACCCCCTTTTTTTTTTTAAATTTTAGGAGATGGTCGTAACAGTCTATGTCAGTCTGGATGGACCAGACTCATCTCCAAGGATGTCAGCAGGCACTTTCCAAAGGCCTATTTTTTTTTCTTTTCCTGAGAATTTAACCTTTAACACACACTCATCATTAACTGCAGTCATTTAAATGAAATGCCAGCAGCAGGATAGTTTTCCTGGTTACCGTGGCAACATCACAGGGCATCAGATGGTGTCAACAAAAATCCACTGAAACATTATTATTTTTGAGCTGTCTCTCTTAAGGCAGTTTAGTTTATCTAGGATCAGGTGGTGATGAGTTCAGTTTGTATTTTTGTTCCTTCATGTGACATTTGGTATGTTTGTGCATGTGTGCCTCCTGGCGTATATTGCCTGCCTACATCTCCCCCTACTCCCTCCAAGGACTGCTGTGCTAAACTGAGTTTGTAAAGACTCATCAATCCCCCTGCCTTTTGGATGCCTGCAATCACTGCTGTTCCTCTGCCTGATGAGAGTAAATGTCATTGTGAGGGGGAGGGGGCTGCATTCACCAAGCCTTTTATTTTCCTCTCTGCCACTTAGTATTTTATAACTCTTTTTAACGTGACTTGGAAGTAGCTGTCTGTGCACTCCTCTGGTCCTCATGTCTCATCAGGTATCCAGGGCTCTCTGCCCTTATCCTGACTGTGCTTAGGAGGCAGGTGTTTATTTTGATGCTCGACTTTCTTTTCCTTCTGGCACATGGAAGAACAAAGATGAAAACACCTGTATAGCTCTCTATAGTTTTCTCCCCTGTTGAGTTCCTTGAGTCGAATGGTGGAGGGCTATACCTTATTTCTTGGCAGGGTTTCAGACAAAACATTTTTGGTATAAGCCATCTGAAAGCATCAGCTCCTATATTGGAAAAGCTGTGCAAACTTTTACAGAAGTGACCTCACTTCTCTTATGAATACTGTCCTTGACCGTTAACTGCATCTCATGATACTTAGGGTCCCATGGAAACAGAACTAATTAAAGCAACATTCACAAAAGCTAGAGTAAATGTCACATTTCAATACAAGCATCCAGTACCCGGATGCAAAACCACATGCAGAATTCTGACTACTACAAAGAAACAGAGTGATTGCATTTCAGTTTTCTGATATACATCATGCTTAGAAAAAAAAATCACTGAATAACTAAAAATTATATGTGAGTTCTTTATAAACACTAGATGTTATTTAGAAGAAAGGGTTTTTCTCCCACTGCCAGAAGGAAATATCAATGCTCAGAAAACCTGATTAGTGATGTGCCACGAGACAGACCTGGTGTAGTTCTGTGTCCATCTACTCCCAGATATAAAATAATTCAGTTGAAAAATCATGATGCTGAGATAATTTCTACAGACTTTCCAGAAGTAATGCAAAATATTAAAATAACTGTGTACAGTCAAGCAGTGTTTCCTATTTTTCTATCACTTTCCCACTGTTCCCACTTCATTATCTGTATTCTAGGTGTCAAATATTCAGCTCATGTGAAATGTATAGCTTCTTTTTCCACTACTATGCATGTGGCTCTTGAATATATGGGACAGTATGATCTCTGAGACAGAGTTTATTTACCAGGATGTAACTTCTTACTACCAAAAACCTCAGCTAAAGATTTTTAAGAAGTCCCCTGAAGTAGTACCTGAATGGGAAAAGTTTATCTATTTTGAAAAATAAAAAAATTCAGTTTTGTATGCTAGAAGCCAGTTTCAATATGACACTGATATAAACAGGGAAGAGCTTAAACTGTGCTCTGTTCAAAGTGCACACATCTGTAATAAAATGAGGAAGAGTACACAACAATTGGAAGGAAATTCTCACACAGGAATTGGAAAGAAATCCTTGTAGTTATTTTTATTAGTACTAGGGGTTCGGAATGAAAAAAAAATAATATCATTTTCCAGGTTAGCCTCTGGATCCCCTGTGAGCACTTCTTGACTGTAGATATATAAACAAGCTTCAAGCACAAGCAAATTACCATACTGATAAGGTGGTGTCAAATGCTTTGTTACTGTATAATATGATCCAGAGAAACATTCTGAATTCAGGTAGTCACAAGCTATTCATGTTTCTGCAGAGAAGTATAACATTATGAGTTCAGAAAGTTTGTCTCACTGCTGAAAGGCAGAAGAAAGGCTGAATAAGTTCGTAGTCTGAACACAAGCTGGATAAATTATTAAACAAGTTGTTCTTTCCACAGATAAATTAGAGTTGCTAGTGTGCTCCTGCGTAAGCACAACTCCCAAAGTAGCCTGACTTTTTTTTTCTTTTTTTTTAATCTTTTTACCTGAAGAAGAAATAAGTTCCACTTGCGATTTTAGATAGAGTAGTCCAGGGCAGTACTGAAAACTAAGCTTTAATTGTAGATAATTGAGTTAATGGAGACTGTCACTGAATAAAATAATTAGTAATCAGGGGCCCACAAAATATCACAAAATACTTGAACAACAGGTCAGTACCAGCCTTACACAGATGTAATAATTTTTTGTCAGGATTATTTCTTCCAAGAACAGTTAGTGTTTGCTGTGGAATTTACCTCAATAGACAAAGATTTTGAGACTTTTTTGTAGCCCAACCATGTTACATATGTATTTCTTTATAACATAACACATAGATTAAGGTAAAACCTTGTTTTACCTTAAACAAGGTTTTAGAGTAGTACAGAGATGAAGAATTTCATGTGCCTTGAATTAATTAATTTCAATAGTTACAAGAGTTCCAAAGAAAAAGTTTAAGATTGAAAATAATCTGTAATATAAACCTGCATGCTCTCATAATCAATATAAATGCCTAATTGGTGGTGGAGTGGAGTGGGGATGGCTTTTGCTTGGCATGCAAGAAGACTTACAGTAGTAATCATTAAATGATGCATCGATAATAATTTCGTGGGTTTGTAGTATACAGGTTTTGAGAAATTAGCACACCCTTCTCAGGTATGTTATTTGTTATTTTCTGTTATTTACTTTTTCTTCTTTTTTTTTTTTTTTTAAATAAACCTAACAATCAGCTCCTAAAATACACTATTTGTTAGATTTCTAGTTCACTGAATATCCCTTTGTTGTTACAC
The DNA here is from genome assembly GCA_033628505.1 of Tringa tobata. Classification (NCBI taxonomy): domain Eukaryota; kingdom Metazoa; phylum Chordata; class Aves; order Charadriiformes; family Scolopacidae; genus Tringa; species Tringa tobata. The sequence goes on along the minus strand of JAHREE010000297.1, from coordinate 501,799 downwards.
TAACAAAGGCCTAAGAGAAGTACAATTCACCTTCTCAAAAACATTTTTGGGCAACAAAAATATTGACTGGAGGATCCAGGGAACTCCAGGCCTGTCAGTCTCACCTTGGTGCCTGGGAAGGTCACGGAACAGATCATCCTGGGTTCCATTATGCTGTGCATGAAGGACAATCAGGTGATCAGGCCTAGGCAGCACAGGTTCATGAGAGGCAGGTCCTACTTCACAAGAATGATCTTCTTCGATGTCAAAATGACCTGCTTGGTAGATGAGGGAAAGACTGTGGATGTTGTTTACCTGGACTTCAGTAAAGGCTTTGACATGGTTTCTCACGGCATTCTTCTGGAGAAACTTGCTGTTTACGGCTTGGATGGGTGTACGCTTCACTGGGTTAAAAACTGGCTGGACAGTTGGGCCCAGAGAGTGGTGGTGAATGGAGTTAAATCCAGTTGGCAGCAGGTCACAAGTGGTAAGAATGTAACTAACTCATACCTTAACCAAGGCTATAAAACTGCAAAATACCAGAGACATGAGGCAGAGAGAAGTCAGGTGCAAGAGGTGGGAAGGAACACCATGGATACCCTCTAACTAATAAATGTAATCAGCCAGGAATGGAACGATCATATTCCATTATCTTTTGTAGATATCCTTTTATTGGTGACGATAAGAGAAGAGAGGCCTGGCACTTAAGTGTATTTCCCATCTTCAGATATCTGAACTATTCCTAAAACTCAGCCATGGAACCTGAAAAGGTGAGGTGGGACTTCTGCTCTAGTAACATTTTCCCCTGCTACTGTTCTTGATGTCATACTTAGTCTTCATTGACTGTTTTTTGCTTTCATTCTAAATGGGCATGGTCATAATACGCACTGTTGCCGCACATAATGCACTCTTCTGTAGCATTGTATAATAAATTCCTTTTTATATGTTAGCATGAAGATACAGTTTTCTGGGGTGGGTTTTGTTGATTTTTCAGCTAATATCTGTCCAGGTGCTCTGCTGTGATATACGTGAAAGTATTCCAATAGGTAGGTTAAGGCTGAATTTCAGAAACTGGAAAAATGACCATGGATAGCTGTAGGCTCTGGTAGCCTAGACCAGGCTTTCTTTGGCCCAGAATACATATGCTTCACTGTAAGAAGCTCTAAATCTGAACGAAGGTGCTTACCCTGCCTAAAGCCACTGAACTCAGACACATAGTAGTAATCTTAAACAAACAAACAAACAAACAAAAAGCTCTGCAAGAAGCAGCTACAGGTGCTATCAAATGCTATTTCTTGCTGCCTCTGATAGGACTCATTGTCAATGCTTCTATGACTGCTGTGACTTTGAGTCCAGATACCTTGCATTCTTCTAATTGTTTTATTTTCATACTACTTACCAGGGGCTAGGCTGTGCCAATTCCTATTTGTACAATTGGGAAGAAAAAGCTGAGTAATTTGCCTAAGATCAAAGTAGGCTGACAGTGGGGAGGTCTTCCTCCCTTGAAGACAGTCTGAATTTTATTCTACATTTAAAACTGAGATGTCCATGTGCCCTCTGTGCATGTTGGGAATGGAAGAGCTGTGAAATTGGAGACAATGAGTACCTTCAGCCCAAAACGCTGAGCCAGTGAAAATAATACATTTATGAGCTCTGTAATGGAGCTGCATTTATCTCTGAGAAAACACAACTTTACAACAGAAGGCTTTGGGCTACAGGAAGACTTGTCGCAAGTCAGCTGATTTAGCCCCCATGAAGAAATTAGAACAGAACATGCTCTTTTTTCAAGTAAAATATAACAACAGTAACAAGTGGAGTGGCTGTGCTGTGAGGATGGGACAAAGATCAGGGGTAGTTTAATTATACCATGCAGGCTGAGCAATTATTTTGCCTCAGCCCTCTCTAATGACGGTGATGGAAGCTCATTATGACAGGAAAAACACAATATGAAGGGCAGGGAAATGGAAATTGCTGTATGCCGAATGTATAGAAAGCACCAACATTTTAATGAATTTAGGGATTAGTCAGATGTTTGCCATGTTACACCACGTACTACTCTTTCATTGCTAATACTTACAGCTCTCAAGGGTTGAAGGTCCCCCATGGAGAACCCTGAGGCATATCGTGACACCAGTAAAGTACAACTCAGTTCTCAGTCTAGTTTTGCTCTTTCATCATCTTCCTCTGGATCTGACGACCTCACAGTGCGAATATAAGCAGAGGAAGAATACATTGCCTTATTTTGTTATACAAATTTCTGAAACATCTATTTGTGGCTAACATTGTCAATGCAGTGGGAGCGTCCAGGGGAAGAACTCTAACTCTCCCTTAGACTGAGGTGTGCTGTGACTCATGGCTTTCCATGGGATCATGGAAAGCCAAATAATTTATATCCAGATGGAGAGGCAGCAGATTCTGAATGCAAGGAGCTAATATGTGATGTGCAGACATGAGATGTACATAGAATCATAGAATTGTCTAGGTTGGAAGGGACCTTTAAGATCGAGTCCAACCATCAATGTAACACCACCCAAACCATCATTAAACCATGTTCCTAAGCACCACATCTACCCATCTTTTAAATAACTCTAGGGATGACAGATTAATAACAAACTCACTTGAGACTAAATGTAGAATGGAAGGCTGCATCAAGTGTATTGTGCTCTGTCCTATCTAGATTTCTGTCATACCTGTAAATACAGTATTTGAGTAAGACTGCAATTGATGACTTAAAGACCATAAGTATACTGTGATTTTGTAACTGCCTTATGTGTATGCAGTGCTAAGGAATTTCCTAGAGTTTCAATTATTTCAAAACAGCAAAATAATTTGGCTTAAGAAATAAATGCCTAAGCCAGAATGTTGAAAGTGATTTCAACATTTGAAAGCGATGTATAAAATGCATTCCAAAATGCAGACTTCAACTTTAGTGAAAAGTTGTCAAAATGCTCTGAAAATTATCCTTGTTGACGCACTCTTATTTCCCCAAAATCTGAAGTTCTTTTCAGTGAGTAAAAACAGTTTTGAAGGAATCCAATGAAAAACTTATGTCATGCTGTTTCCCTACAACCATATGATTTCATTCTATATTCTTGATCCAACAACAGCAACACTTTTGAAATTATGTCATTGGATGAAAAGCATCATATTTAGGCTATGAAGGATCTTTGGATGTCTTGTCATACTCCTATATGTCTTTTGTGTTTACTTCTTAGGATTCCTATTTTTAGGAAGGCTAGATATGTATACTTGAAATAAATAAGCCTGGCAAAGAGAGAAAGCTGACAGGCTTTCTGGGAGACTTTTAGAGCATTCAGAAAACCTACAAATATTGCTAGGCCTGCAATTAAACTGCAATAGTTAGCAACACTGGTTTAACTGATTAAACTCTGGTGTTTTTTGTATCTGATGTCCTTAGCACCTGTTCCATCTGACACATGAAATTTTTCACACAAAAAGGCCAATTTATGAAAGCCCACCACAGAAATTCTTGGACGTGAACCAGTTCAAAGTTTAGAGCGAGATATCATAACCTAAATCTACATCAGGAAGATATTACAAACAACATTGGTTTAGAAGAACAACACAAAAAGTAGAACAGGGTTGTCCACAAGGTTGTCAGTAGAGCTGAAGCCATATTTAACTTACTCTGAAACCTCATAGTTTGGTACAAAGCTGAACCAGATTCAGTTCTAGTTTTACACAGCTAAACCTGTTGAAAGCTTACAAAAGCCAGATGGCCATGAATATTCCCCATTCTTAATATGGCAAAAACCACACAAAAATAAAATAAAATCTGGTATTAGAAACAGACAGCAATTGGTTTCTCTTGTTGTCCATTGCACCGCAATGTTAAGAGCAACTGGTCATCTAGACTTTGTACAGGAGAAAGGTGCTCTAGCACATAATTTAAACTCAACAAAAACTAGACATTTGAATTAGGTCAGCTGAATGAAATGCTAAAAGTGCACATTTTTCTTCACTGACAACAGAGGTGTATAGATCAAAAGCAGATATATCTATCACATGAGCAAGACAACTTCCACCTACTAAATGCCGTTTCTCTTGATGGTCATCATTGCCAGTAGGCCCTAGTGGACCTCAAACTAATCTTAAGTTACATTACCAGAGAGGAAGAAGATGAAAAAAATATTGAAACATGGAATAGAGTTTTCTAAAAATAAGCTACTTGAAACTTTTTCTTGGCCTCACTGCCACCATAGGAAGTTCCGACACTGACCTGCTGGCGTCACTAAATCTCAATGTCTCTGGAGACAGAATGGGTGCCCAGCCCTATCTAACCAACAGTATCTAATCTAGTTCAGTTTAGCACAGCGTATTGCCATCTCTCAGTTGCCAAAGGGAAATACCATTATACATAGAATAGAGATACAAATTTTAGCTTTCACTTGAGAAACAATAGACAAAAGTATCTTACTCCAAGACCAGTCCTGCTCCCCTCCCAGCTCTGACACTGCTTGTTATTATCAATGTTTTTGAAGTTTGCCAACACTTAGTTTACCCATCCTTGCTGAGCTGGAATTAATTTAGAGAAAAAAAAAATACCTAAAGTTTTTTATATAATAAAGTAACTCTTCTAGCTCAAATAAAGCGCATAAAGTGTAGAGGGGATTTGATATATAAAAGTATATCAAGGACAGCAAAATGCTTTACTTGACTCAAGAGTGTCAGTGTAGTTTTCTTGGATCACCTCCTGAATCCAAGTAGTCTAGTCATGACTGTTTCATTGTAGTCTCTTAAAGATGGGGAAGGGATTATCCTCTGATTCATGATGTTTTTAGTGCCTTGTATGGTTTTTTTTCATAACATTTGGCCACACTTCCACCATTTCTTTTCATTCTTGTTCAGATTATATATAGCACTGGAACTAAAACTTCTTGCTATTAATTCTAATAGGGTAAACGAGCATTCAAATTTCTCCTGATTAAAAAAAAAAAAAAAGGTGCTATAAAGTTTGGCAGATGGGAAAAGAAGTTAAACTCTCTTGATAATAGTTAATGGATCCACTTTAGCAGAGTCTCCAGTAAATTGTTCTCAGCACCTACCAGCAGTTCAGGGAGTTGCTGTCATCCTTGTTTTGCAAGTGGAGACTTTGAAATGCAGAGAGTTACCCAAAAGAGAGCAACTGTATAAAGACTTCCCATCTTTTGTTCACAGTTAATCCAATGGCCCGATAAAATGTGCAGAGTGGACTTAAATTGTGTTTACAAAAATTAAGCACTCGACAAAAATGAAGGTACCTAGATAACATGGGTGGAGTTACAAAAAGATTTGTTACTCATTGATAGCAATGAGAGGCTGCAGTTCTTCTTAGAAGCTGTGCTCAAGGTCTGTAGCCCAGACAGCTCACTCGATCCTAGTCTCAGGACACAAAAAGTTCTGAATGCGTCAGAGAGTTAAGAATGACAGCTTGATGGTATCCCGTTTTCTTCATCATCTTGGGACTTCTTGGAGCTGAGCTTTGCCAGCATCAGAAATAATCCTGGCTGAAAACTTTCCACCAAGATGTTGAGGCGTTCTCCCCCAGGAAAAAACAGCTTTTGCAAAAGGCCGGAGGTCCATGTGCATTCTTCTGCAAAAAAACGATCCCTTTCTTGGGAAAGGGGGAGAGAAATGTTGAATTGGTGGCACTTTTTGCCACCAAAACAGAAGTAATTTTTCAAAACTTGTAGCTGTCTTTGGTCAAAAGGCTTTTACGGGTGTTTGTCTTTTTGGCAGCTGGTAAATACACTGAACAGTTTTATGGGGAATGAAATTCTAAATATCTACAGATTTAATATTTCTCTTGCTGTTATCAAACTTTGATTTCAGGTCAATTTAAGGGAAAGTAAGTGTGATAAGAATTTTGTACTTGAAGATTAGTATTGTTATATTGCCTGTGGTTTTCTTTTTATTTAGACTTTGCTGTTCAGACAGGAAAACAGAGTTGAGTGAATTTAAATTAAGAGGAAATATACCTGCACAGGGTTTAACACAGGAAAAAAAATGGTGGGAAAAAATATTTAATAACTTCATCTAGGTTTGTGTTTGTGATTGTGCTCTTAAGTTACACTTCCCAGTGCTATTAAAAAAAATAAAGGAAGAAACCTGAAAGATTGGCAATGACAGAGCAAGAAAACAAGATAAACACAATGAGATACAAGCAAGTCCCTTCTAGTACAATTTCTTTAAAGTAGACTGCTGATTTAGATTATCTGTGAGCATCTAGGTATTGAGGCTATCAACACAAATATCTTAATTACTTTTCCACAGCTTTTACAAACTACTGCTTCTTTTTTATCTACTTTTTCTTGCAGACGTCTTGTTGAACCTCTCCTAACCAATTTACTTTCTACCAGTTTGGAATTCTTCTCATTGCTAAAAGTTACTCCATTCACTATAATTGCTTTGCATTAGCACAGTAAGTTTTTTGTTCTTGGTTCACTTGTTACTGCAGTGTGAGAAGCTCATATTTGTGTGGTCCATTCATTAGTCTGAACAAAGAGAAAGAATTTTCTACTGATGATGTGCTTAACATTATTTTCTCTGCTTGAGGTTGTGAGCTATTCACGGAAGGAATCAGCACATTGATCATGCAATCTTATTTCTCCTGCTGAATAGAGGACTGAACAGAGAAAGATTTGTTAGTTCTAACAAACCACGATAGAAGAGAAAAAACACTCCAGTAGAGAAGTACACACATGAAACATGTCTGACACCTACTCTGTTTGCTTAATTGCACTTGGGTTTTTGGGCCTTTGTTTCTGTGTGCTGAGTTTATGTGAAAAACCTGGCTATTTTACTGAGATGAATAAATAAAGAAAGATTTCAAAGGGATCTTGGGAGTATTGTTCAGTTTTCAAAAAACACTGTTTATTTCTCTGTATTGAAAATATTTCAGAAGGAGCCATTCCATCATCTTTCCAGGGATGGTGGTGAGGCTGACTGGCAAGAAGGAAGACCTGGGAAACTACACACCTCACCCCCATCCCTGGAAAGATGATGGAATTTCTTGTTCTTGGAGTCATCTCAAATCATCTGGAGGAAAAGAAAGCTATCAGAAGTAGTCAACACAGATTCACCAAGAGGAAAAATGTCTGACTAACCTGACAGCTTTCTATGATGGCCTGACTGGCGGACAGATGAGGGGAGAGTGGTGGATGTCATCTATCTTGACTTCAGCAAGGCTTTTGACGCCATCTCCCACTGCATCCTCATAGGTAAGCTTAGGAAGTGTGGGTTAGATGAATGGACAGTTAAGTGGATTGAAAATTGAGCTCTGAAAGACAGAGCTCAGAGGGTCCTGATTAGAGGCACAGAGTCTAGTTGGAGGTCTGTAACAAGCAGTGTTCCCCAGGGGTCAGTACTGGGTCCAGTTCTGTTCAATACATTCATCAACGACCTGGATGAAAGGATGGAATGTCCCCTCAGCAAGTTTGCTGATGATACAAAACTGGGAGGAGTGTCTGACACACCAGAAGGCTGTGCTGTGATCCAGAGAGCCCTGGACAGGCTGGAGAGTTGGGCGGAGAGGAACCTGATGAAATTCAACAAGGGCAAGTGTAGGGTGCTGCACCTGGGGAGAAATAACCCCCTGCACCAGGACAGGTTGGGGCTGACCTGCTGGACGGAAACTCTGCAGGAAAAGACCTGCGAGTCCTGGTGGACAACCAGATGACCGTGAGCCAGCAATGTGCCCTTGTGGCCAGGAAGGCCAATGGCATCCTGGGGGGCATCAGGAGGAGTGTGACCAGCAGGTCAAGGGAGGTCATCCTGCCCCTCTACACTGCCCTGGTGAGGCCCCATCTTGAGCACTGGGTCCAGTTGTGGGCTCCCCAGTTCAAGAGAGACAGGGAACTGCTGGAGAGGGTACAAAGATGATGAGGGGCCTAGAACATCTCTATCACGAGGAAAGGCTGAGGGACTTGGGTCTTTTTAGTCTGGAGAAGAGAAGACTGAGAAGACTCAGATCAATCAATGCTTATAAATACTTAAAGGGAGAGTGTAAAGAGGATGGGGCCAGTCTTTTTTCAGTGGTGCCCAGTGATGGGACAACAGATAATGGACATAGACTTGAACATAGGAAGTTCCACCTAAACGTGAGGAGGAACTTCTTTACTTTGAGGGTGGCAGAGCTCTGGAACAGGCTGCCCAGAGAGGTGGTGGAGTCTCCTTCTCTGGAGACATTCAAAACCCACCTGGACACGTTCCTGTGTAACCTGCTCTGGGTGGACCTGCTCTGGCAGGGGCTTGGACTAGATGATCTCCAGAGATCCCTTCCAACCCCATATCATTCTGTAATTCTATGAAAATGATGTCATAATTACTTTTGGGAGGGTGAGAAATATTTTGTAAATAACAGTGTTCGGTTTCATGCTGGGTGATACTAACCTAGAAAGAACAGTTCTGCTCCAGAATTTCAAGTGAGCTGTAATGGTGATACTGCCAACTCCTCTCTTCTCTGAACCAGGCTTTCCGACTATGCTCACTTGTAGGAATACTATCATTTTCAATATTGTCTCATGAAAGCCAAACAAACAGAATTTGTTCCAAAATATCAATTTTGCTTAATATTTTCTGCTTTCCTATTTGTCTGTTACTCCTTCTTGGCACTTTTTTGTTCATTCTTAATTTTTATTTTAAATTTTAAAATAAAAAAGAAGTGATTAGAGAAAATCAAAGAAAAAGGAGCGAATGTGATTTTTAAGTGAACATAATGTTGAGGGTTTTTTTCACTGATTGAGGAAACTATGATAAAAAGCTTCATCTTTTTGATTTTAATGTGGATACAAAACTGAGTTTGCAGTGGAGTGGTGTTGTGTGTGGTGCAGTGGAGTACTTCTTATCCAATGGGATGTTGTAACAAAACGCTGTTTCCATCAAGTGATGTGTTGTCCTAAAACTCAGTACTACCTGTATGACCACCAGTTCATAATAAAGAGTAATGGGTATATCAAGTCTTTAAAACACATTTTGATTCTGAAATGGGTAATGAACAAATACATGGGATGTTACTTTCACCTCCACAACATTTCTGTAACCAGAAATGGGATGAATTTAATGGCACATTGTGACGAAACGGGAAAGAGGACTTCACTGCGAGGTTCAAATTAATTTATTTGGACTTCACTCACAGGTCCAATACGTCACTGTTGCAGGTTCTATGTTTACAATGGCGATTACACTATTGCAATTCAAAAGCAATTCGCGGAATACACTGCTGCAGCCTACAAATGATCCCGACAAGTAACAATACCAACCACAAGCGCGCTAGATATGAATACCTTAAAAGAGTGCACCAATCACAATCTTAGTAGCATGCCATATACCATACGTATGTTTCTTAATCACTTACCCTCTCTCTCAGGTAAGGTCACTCAATCCCTGGGAAGTTACCTTGTACAGCGACCTGGACAAGGGGGGGACGGATCTCCTACAGGCCAGCTGTATCGGTGGAGGATTCCCCATTTTTCTCCCCAAACCTTGCGGTTTATATTTCCTGGTTCGGTGGGGGGGATTATGATTACCATATCTGGGATATTTATCTCAGGTGGAGTGATAGCCCAGTCTCCGTTGCAAATTTTGTGATGTCTGGAAAGGCCCCAGTGGATTACCCTATCTGGGACATTTACGTCTGGTGGTGAGATAGCTGAGTCTCTGTTGCAAATTTTGCGATGTCTGGCAAAGTCAGGACAGCAGTGGTGGAATGGGACTCAGGGCATTTTGTTTGTTAAGGTTTCAGTTCTTATTGTGATGCCTTCTCGAGACAACCCCGGGCTGAGCCGTTTTGCAGCTCCCCCCAAGTTATGTCTGCATCGAGGAGGCAAGGCAGAGATGAAGCTGAGTCGGATGACAACTCCCTGCATCTCACCTATTGTGGTCCGAAACCGGTTTGGCTGGGTGCTCCCATACACACATAAAGCCATGTAACTAGGATATGAAGTGAGGAACATCAGGAAACTTAGATCCCTGACTGTACTCCCAGGGATACCCAACGTATCTTGTGTAGTGCTTTCAATAGAAATTATCTCTTGCCCTTTGCAGCTTTAACTTAGCCAGGCAATGGGAATGCTCTCTTTGCTGTCCCCCACCATGTTGCCCTTGATCTGGAGGGCTTCAGGTGGGTACCTTTGGCCTCCCATTCTTCCCGTAGCATCTGGCCAGCTGAGGGGTGTGGATTGCAAGCCCAGAGTATCAGGATCTGACACAGGTGTTTCCACCTGAAAATTGGCTTGTGATGCACCCAGCAATACCCAAGTGAATGAAGCCAAATTGGCACCTCTACTTCGGAATCAGGACCCTAAACAGTCATGTTTACTGTATGAAGAAAGAAAAATAAGATTGCTGGCAATGTCAGTTGCTAGCTAAGTTACTTAATAGCAATCTTCCAGACTTGCGATGGTTTTCATCTCCAAAATACTTCGCTCATCTCTTTTCCAAACAGAATTGTTGCTACTTTGAAACAGCTCATAGTCATATCAAAAGGTTGCTTAAATGTTTCCAAGTATTAACAGTACTAAGTTCAAGAATTTTTGAACCATTTTATAGTAAAAAGAGCTTCTTTTCATTCTCAAACCATGACAGGGCCAGTTGTGTTCCCTCAAGAAATATTTTTGCCAAACTGTAAACAAACAAACCAGCCCCTGAAAATCCAAGAGTTCCCAGCATTGAATGACAGTCTTTTCACTTGTTCCCACTAAAAGAAGGCCTGCGGTTCCTGGGTGGGTCCCAGCTCTGTTGTGTTACTCTGTACTTGGCACATCCAGCCCTACAGAGTATTTTTTCCTACTTTCAAACCACTTAGATGAGCAGTACACATCTCCTTGAATGCACTTAGCTAATGTACCATTAGCCACTGGCATAACTACTGTAGATCAGAAGTGCTTTGAGAATATTATATCCTATAATATTTGCTCTGACAAGGCTTTTGCAGATTCTGTTTGTGGCTTTCAAGCTGCTCAGCAAAGAGAAAGAAACAACCCCCTGTTACATGCAAAACTTTTTGGGTCTTGGAGAGCAGAAGTGACTCCCCGTCTCTGAGGGATCCATTCTGCAAAAATACCCTTTTCCCCACCTCACCATAATCACCACTCTACTATCAATGCTATAGTGCTGATTAGGCTTTTTAAGCAAATCTAGTGATTTTAGCATCCATGAAAGGAATTTAATTGATGCAGCAGTGCTGGGTTAAGCAATAGAAGCAGACCCAGGGGACTGGCTGGCTACTAGCTCTCTGTGGAGACAGGAGGAGATCCTCAACAGTTTGTGCACAGTAGCTGATGATCTTATCCTTTACATTTGTGTTTTGCCAAAGCATAAGGCTGTGGGCAAACATCGTCTTTCAGCTTCAGCTGTGCTGCTACTTCCTTGAGCTGCTTGTGTCTGAAGGAAAACTTGTGCAAGGTTCAGCCACTGCTGGCTGCATGGTGCAGAAATTATTATAAATGTAAAATAAACACAGAAATCACTATTTTCCTTTGGGATTTGGTTTGTTGTTTGGTTCGGGGTTTTTTTTGTTTGTTGGTTTGGTTTTTTAAAAAAGGCTTATTTCAGGTCAGCTGGAGAATGTTGCTGCTCAGCTTTACCATATTCAGATTTTTTGCCGGCCATTAAGGTATTTTGTTTTAGATCAGCTCCTTATTTCACTTCCTTAACATTACGAGATCATAGCATCTTGAAAGCACTGTCCTGTGAATTATAAGGAGAACAGCTAAATGGGAAAGGTGAGCTCATGCAGACAACAGAAAGCTCAGTGCCAATTCCCAGGTAAGTAACAGTTGCTGACAATTTCCCATTAATAGGTCTTTCCACCACAGGCATCCTGTGTGTATTTTCTCTAACTATGCCGTCAAGTAAAAACTGCAGTCCTGAGCACTCAGTCAGTGTGACTGTCTCTTTGGCACATGACAGATAGTTAGATTTTGTAGTGGTGTGAAGTTTACATTCTGGCATTATACTATCACTTATGTGCTTCTTAAGCAATTGCAGTTCAGTTAGAGTTGATAAGCTCAAGATGATAAATTATAGCCTTCTGTGTCTTATCATTTTCCTTTAGGTTTTGCTTCCACAAAATATAAGAAGGTTGAACAGTCTTTTCAGATTCCTAGCTCAACTTCCATTGCCCCTCGCTATAACCAGGTATTTTAACAAAGGCTATAATCAAGAAAATAGAGGTGGTTTGCACAGTGCAGCCTCTTGCACTATTACATCTCCTTTATGGACAATAAACACTGACAGGCCTATGGGCTGTTAGACCCCATCTATTTCTGTGCCCTCCCTGGTTCAATGTTGTTGGGGATGATTGCTGTACTGTCTTTCTCCTTCTCTACTCTTGCTAGATATTTAAAATACATCTATGCATAAGAAAACTTCTGTCTTCCCTGGATAAGAGGGCCTTGAAGCCCTAGGAAAGGGCATTTAATGCATTTTTGAAAGTATTAAAAAACCTTCCATGGGTTCCAAAGCAATTTTTGTCTTGTCAGTGCCTATGGAAGGAGTAAACCTACAGCTCTTATTTTAGGTTTCCTCCAAATGACTATCTTCCTGCAGTTATTCAGAGCTCTCAGCAGGATGAGAACCAAAGTTCAGGATGGTCAAAAGTTCAGGGTGTCATGAAGGGATGAATAGGGATGGTAGAAGGTTATTTAGGGATGATGGCTCATTGGCAATGATGATAATGGTAGGGGATAGCTTAGCTGGCATGTAGAGACAGTGTTCTGTGGCAAAACCTTGTGGGGACAGTCTCAACTAAGTGCCACATAAGGTGTCACTCCACCTGTCTGGTTGACTCACTTTCTTGAGACTGGATTAAACATTTCTTGGTCTGCACTTCCATTTGTAAGCAGCAAGAATATTTATGCGGCTGCTTTCAGACTCATCTCCTGTAGATGGCTTATCCTGTAGGCAGGCTCCCTGTTACGGAGGAGCATTCTCATCCCAGCTGCAGCTCTTGCACCATAGTAAGAGCCGTCCCCCATGCTCAGGACTTTGCACTGAGGCAAGGTGGAATGCGAGTCTTTCCAATCTTGCCAGTCATGGCAATGCCTCAGCGTGTTTTTGCTCATTTTGTGCTTACTGACCTGCCTGTGTAACCCAACAGCAGTGTTTCTTCAGCCAGGTGTTTAAGTCAGGATTTCAGGCAGGTGAGCTGCAGGTGACAACCTCCATAATGGCGTATTTATGTGTGTGTTTTTCAGGAGTATCTTTCATATGCTCATGTTTGATAGGCTGACAGACAGTCTTTTATTAGTACGAGTTGCTTTTGCAGTTTTGTTTCAGCTGTTGTGTCTTACCGAGAAGTTTTTCTCACCTGGCTCAGGAGAGGTGGAAACTCTGTTTGAAACAATCTGTGAGAAATATACAAATAGCCTGATCCAGACTTTAATGCAGATTTTAATTGCTCCAAAAGGCAATCTCCTTTCAAATTGGGGTTTTTGCTCTGTCCTTGAGAGAGAGACAGGTGCTAGTTGCAGAATGCAGATCTGTAGGAAGGTTTTCAACATCCTGCTGTGTGATGGCCTATACTTTGGATCTAATTTCAGGTCACTTTCTAGCACTGGGTATTTAATTTCTCATCTGTCCTATGAGTCCTACTTTACTGTACAATTGTTGATGCCTCTGAAAGCTCCTGCCAACAGTTTGCCATCTGTTTTAAACTAAAACCATTTAGTTTCTCTTGATGTGAGACAAAAACATCTGATATGCAAATATGAACAGTAGGTGGCCAACTTATCTCTATTTAATGTAAATGAAAACTCACAAACAGTATGCAGGGGCTCCAGTAACTTTCTCCATCCACAGACCCTTTCCAGAGAGTCTCATTTAAAAGTAAGGGCAGCCAGCTCATAGAGGTGCACGATTATGGCTCCTCTCCAGCTCAAGAGACTGTTCTTTCATCATCACCACTGTTCATCTAAAATACGCATGAAACTGTAAGAAAACCTTGCTTTCTTGTTTGAAAGGATTCTCAGATATCTTAATTTGTGAGTCTTTTAAATGTTTGTCTTTATGCTACTGGATGTTCCTTAAGTGCCCCTGGTGTGAATGGAGAGAGAAATGACTGCTTACTCTGTCCCTTACAAGATGAATGAGGGCTGTCAGGTGAAATTAGCAGGAGGTAGGTTGAAAACAAGCAAGTAGAGGCAGTTCTTGTGTGTGGCACTCCTGGCCCATGCTGCACTGGCAGGAAAGGGTTTAGGGGGTTCAAGTGGAGACATGAAAAGTTAATGAAGAGAAGTACGCTGCGAGGGTTTCTAAGACATAAAAACAATGTTCAGCACAGGACGCTGGAGTTTAGGGAGTTACAACTGAAACATCGCTATACGTTTGACTTACTCTGATATTCCTCCCTAGAATATATCTCTGCCACTGCCAGGATCCAGAGGCCTCTGGTCAGAGCTAGCACAGGCAAGGGCTCGAGGGTGGGATGAAGGGAAAGGCACAGGATTGACTGTGTTTGTGGACGGGCTGTGAACATCTCTGTTGGATATGACATGGAGGGCAGGCAATGATGATGCTGCTGTATACATGGACTCCACTAAGCCTATGGTATCACCTAGGGGAAGAAAGTTTTCCTTCTGATGAATTGACAGTGACTGATATGTGACAAATAAATCTTCTCCAAGCCTTCTTTGACTGAAGCTTTGGCCTCAGCTTTCAAAAGTGCCTTTCATTACTTCAGGCCATTTTATCAAATTAGGGATCTAAAATGGAGGCAACAGTGAATTACTTTATATCAAAAATACACATTTCAGTTGAGGTGAAGCAACATGAAGCAACAGAGAAATCAATAATGACGCACCAGAAAATCTAAAATCTTTTATGGTTTCTGGTGGTGCTGGATCTTAGCTGAAATAGTGACTCACTGTTTGAAGCACTCCAGTCCCAGGGAAAGGACCTCAGAGCAGGCCCCAAATTGATTAATTTTTCTGGGCCTCTTAGATTGGATTCCCCACTGGTACAGCTGGAACAAGAGGCAGGAGTAAAGAGGAAGATGAGGAAGGCACTGAGGCAGATGTGGAGGGAGGAGAGCAAGTTGGGAGGCAGTGGCAGGAGCTGCGATGGAAGATAAGGAAGCAAGAGGAGCAACTGTCCAGAAATCTACATAAAACCAGAAAGGTCTCCAGAAACTGTGCCAGTTAAGAACAAAAACGTCCTGGAAAGTAGCTGCATAAGGGAGAAGGCAGACCAGTCCGTAGTTTGTTGCATTGTGATGAAATAAAGTGGCCACAGACTGTAAGCTCTTGTCATTTAGGAATCAAATTTAGGGCTTTACAAGCTACTGTCCTCTCCTCATGTTTCTGCCGTACTTTAAAAGTGATCTAATAACTTAAGGGAGTATTTTTCAAAAGCTATTATTGGGGGATTTGGGAGCATACATCTCACTCCCTCTCGAAAGCTCTTGTGCTCCCAAGTAAAGCTCTCTTGAAATCTCCCTAGTAACCTTTATTTATAACACAGCCCAATTGTAATAGTTGTATCTTAATTTTTCCCTTTCATTTATGAATTATTACTGATCATTTTAACTCCTTGAAAGATAAAGGATAATGGTACAAATTGTATTTCTTTCAAGTTGCATTTTTAGTGTTACTTCCTAGCCGGTATCTCTCATCATTTCTGATTTGTGAAATGCAGCTGAGTCAGCGAGAGAGAGAAGTGGGGAACAAAAGGAAATCAAAGCTCTGTTTGATCACTATTGGAATATGTATCAATTCTGAACCAAATGCTTCTGGCAGCTTCCAAAAAAAAGGGGTACACAAAAAAAAATTGTATTAAGGCAGAGTCATCTGCACTTGCATTCGAGCTCATCGTAAACAGTAAGTGACAGCACAAAATAAGGGATCCTCGGGGGAGTATGCACCTTTATGCATAACGGTGTTGTATGTTGTGATTCATTACATTAATTGATGCCTTGATCACAGCACTTCAGAGAAGGCTATCCACATGTGCACACACATTTCTAGAGCAGAATTTTTCTACCTCACACCCCCACACACACCTCCGCTCCATTTCTTAATTTTCTCCTAACAGTGCACTTGAAGACATATTACTGCCATTGACACCTAGCAGATAAAGGAGCAACTGGTGCAGTTCCTAGGACCACTCCTAGTGCAGACATCCTGCAGGATGCGGTAAGTATGAAGTTTCCCAATTCAACCCAAAAGACACCAGGGGAAAATGAGGGCAGGGAATGTGCCTTGGTTTATTGGAGCTGCCACTCAGGAAAACTAAGGGTCAAAGGGGACTGGCCTACAAGTGTGGCTGTATCCAATAGTTTTTAGTTCCAGAACAGGATACTGACTCTAAAAAAAAGACAAGCACTTGCCAAAGGAGCCTAGGCGACAGCTCAGTACTGAAAATGTTTTGACATAAAACTTCGAATACCATTCAAACCTCTTTAAAACAAAGGGAAACTTAATTTTAGTGGGTTTGGGGCTGCAAAATTCCTGCTTTCCAAGACATAACATTTCAGTCAGCCTTGTGGTTACATCTTAATTTGCTGTGTTTCCCTTTTGGGAAGAGGACGTATCTTTCCTTACTTTTAAGCAGAAAAGGCCAGACTTTCAGTTTCCTGCACAAAAAGTGTCCTTCAGTGCGGTTAGAGCAGTTCATTCCAGGTGAGGATCAGGTCTAGGATGCAGGAACAACCACAAAACCATGGATGAAAGGCAAAGAAAAATTTAATCTCAGTACCTCATGGATCAAGTAATCTCCGGAGCAGCACCCGGGTAGAGGCATGCACGCAGGGAATGCAGGCACTGTAGAGCAAGAGAGAGCCCTTGTTAGCAAGGGAGTGAGAGAGCAAGAGAGCTCACACTTGCTGTTCAGGTCTGTATTTCAAGGATTCCGGCAGGCAGAGTTTTCTGCTGTGCTTTGATCTCTTCAACAGCAGGGCAGGAATCTCGGGCATGTTCGAGAAGGTGCCCCTGAGTCCATCCCAGGCCTATGTTATCTAAGTGCAGATGTTCTACTTGTTGAGCACAGAAGACTAAACAACAATTAGTGTGATATATGTGTTTTCCAGCACCCCACGTGTGAGTCACTCGAGTGGGTTTGCAGTCCTCCTTGCCAATCTTCCATTACTTTCCCACAGGCTGCATTTGAGATCCATATAAAAGCATGACAGAAGTGTAATCTTATTCTCCTTTATTTTTTGTATTCTGATAATCTCCTTTCTCTTTCCTACCTCAATTAAAATTTTGTGTTCTATTAAAAAAAAAAGAAATCCAGACAGACGAGTCAGCAGCTCACTGACAGTGGGTTTGGTTTGTTGTTTGTTTGTTTTGTGGTTTTCTCTAAGGAGATTTATGATTTTAGTGATGAAAAAAGCAACCAGAACCAATAGCCAAAGCACCACAGCCCAAGTTGAGAATACAAGTAAAGAACAGATTAAATGGAAAACCAGCAAGGAAATTCTTCTCACTGCACATCTCTTTCCATGTGGAGTCCCAAGTAATCACTTAAAATTCCTACTGCACCCATCCAAAAATATTTGTTCTTTAATATTGCACCGTACCTCATCAATTGAACACATTCTCACATTCTACTGAAATTACTTCTCTGTGTAGCCTGTTTGTCATAAATGGTACAAAATTTCATTTGTTTTCAGTTCTTGTGTCATATACTAAAAGCTTCTTAGGCTCCTGAACTATTCTCTGGTGCTTAATAATGCCAACTCTTTCTTTTTAATTGTTTTTTTATTTTTTAACATTATTTCTCTTTCTCCTCAGAAATCATAGTTTGAAATTTATGCAGGCTCTTCTTGGTGTAAGGAAACGATTCTCTAAACACTGTTCCACATGTAAAGCTATACATTTTGAGCATCCACCTCACACCCACTCTGAGAAGCTTTGAGCTTTTCTCTCAATGATCGATGCCATTGCAGAGGTAGCAAGAAACACTCTCCTAAGACCATGCATATTATTATTGCACTCAAAGATATTTAAGAATGCTTTTAGAAGTCTAATGGGGCGGGACACTTTTCTCAACTCATTCTTGCAACTGCTGTCTAAAAAACATAACTACTAAGCAAGACTCTTTCTTTTGGAAAGCTCTCTTGGATCATGATGATGTATGTGCAGCTGAGGGTTTTAGCCCTTAGAGTTAGGAGACAGCTATACTTCAGAAAACCAGTTTCAGAAGGTGCAGAAAAGCAATAATTCTCTTCAGTGCTTTGCAAAGAATACGTGTTGGATCTGGGTCCCCTTGCCCAGATTGAGGGTTTGGTTGAAGCACACGAAATATTCTTTCCTGTCTGTATGTTTAGCTGCCCATTTGATGGAAAGTAGACTATGTGTGACATATTGCTCCTCTCCTAAGATAGAATCATAGGATGGTTTGGGTTGGAAGGAACCTTTAAAGGTCATCTAGTCCAACACACCTGCAATGAGGAGGAACATCTTCAACTAGACGAGGTTGCTCAAAGCCCCATCCAACCTGACCTTGAATGTTTCTAGGGATAAGGCATCTCCCATCTCTCTGGGAGAGGTCTTCCAGTGGTTTACAACCCCTATTGTAAAAAACATCTTTCTTATATCTAATCTAAATCTACCCTCTTTTAGTTTAAAACCATTACCCATTGTCCTACAGCAACACGTGATGCTAAAGTGTTTGTCCCCATCTTTCCTGCAGGCCCTCTTTAAGTACTGAAAGGCTGCAATAAGGTCTCCCCGGAGCCTTCCCTTCTCCAGGCTGAACAACCCTACCTCTCTCAGCCTGTCCTCATAGGAGAGGTGATCCAGCACTCTGATCATTTCTGTGGCCCTCCTCTAGACCAGCTCCAACAGGTCCATGTCTTTCCTGTGCTGAGGTCTCCAGAGCTGGATGCAGTACTCAGGGTGGTGCCTCACCAGAGCAGAGTAGAGGGGCAAAATCACCTCCCTCGACCTGCTGACCACACTTTTTTTTATACAGTCCTGCATACAGTTGACTTTCGGGGCTGTCAGCACAGAGGAGGATGTTGTCCCATCCCCTACGTGTCTCAACTGTACCACTCAGCTTGGTGTTGTCCACAAACTTGCTGAAGGTGCACTCTATCCCACTGTCTTTGTCATTGATAAAGATATTGAACAATACTCATCCCTAGTATGGACCCTTGAAGGAAACCACTTGTCACTGGTCACCATCTGGACATTCAGCCATTGACCAGTAGCCTCAGGATGTGAACATCCAACCAATTCCTCATCTACCAAACAGTTCACCCATCAAATCCATATCTCTCTTAAAAAGAAGGATGTGGTGGGAAACTGTGTCAAAGGTCTTACAAAAGTTCAGATAGATGACATCTGTAACTATTCCCTTGTCCGCTGATGCAGTCACTCCATCACAGAAGGCCACAAGGCTGGTCAGGCAATACTTGCCCTTGGTTGTGGGAGAAAAGGATGTTAACAGGATTGTGGAAGAAGCAGAGGCCAGGAGAAGAAATAGAAGAAGCAGGAACACTGTCAGGGGAAGGCCCGTGATCAAGTCCTAACGACCCATAAACAATGCCTGGTGCCCGACTGATTGAGGGGAATTCCACCTGCTTGGCAGTTGGGGGTTGCAGGGGCGTGGGGGTTGGGAAAGAAGATACATTAGTGCTATATAAACTGCCTGCTTGTTATAATAAACTATTCTGGTTGCAGGACCGGTAGCGTAGCCTGATCGAACCAGGGATTGCCTCGAGGACTGACTTCACTGCTGGCTCATCACCTTCTAGAGGACAGAGGTGAGCGATCGGGAACCACGGGAAACACACTGCCGAAAGAGGAGCAGGGAAACACACTGCCGAAAGAAAGAGCAGCAAATGAATCTAAAAGTACTACAGTGTATTTTAAAAACTCAGAAGTGATCTGTACCTACCCTGTCTTTAATAACTTTCTGAGACTGGGTACGAAAAAATGTCCCAGACTATCACAAGAGCAGCACCTTTGACAAAGACATGTGGGTCCAAATTGGCACAAAGCTCTGGGACGCTGCTGCAGGGTCAGATAAAGCTGCAGCTCAACACTTACTAGTTTGGAGCCCTAGTAGAGCTCCGCAAAGAGACAAAACCTCTGAGGAGACCCTAACGAGTCCTTCTGCCCCGCCACCGCCACCCCCAGACAATACCTATGTTGCAGAAGAGAGTCTCTCAGGAGACTCCTTCGATCCTGGGCCGACTGACCCAGACCCAGAACCTAATCTCTCTCTGTCTGATAATAAATGGAAGGAGGCAGGGGGAATGACCTAACTCTCTTGAGTGATTATCGTGGTGTGGGAGACAAATGTCGAAAAGAAGCCTTAGCTAAAGGCGACACATTTTGCAGGCGTTTCCTATTATTTATCATGGAAATCGACCTGGAGCGTGGGAGGCTTTGAGTTATGATCATGTTAAAGAGTTGAGGAAATCGGTAAAAGATTATCGTCTCCAATCAGGATATACCATGAACTTACAGCTCTTGGTGACGGATATGTTATGACTCCTAATGATTGGAAACTGTTGTTGCCTATGATTTTGTTGACCATGCAATATGCTGTATTCATAACTGAGTATCGTGATCTCGCAACTGCTAAATCATTGGCTAACTTAACGGGCAATTTAAATCATATTGGTATGAATGAGCTCGTCGGTGAGGGACCTTGGGCTACTCCCGATGCACAAGCCCAAATGGACAGACAGTGTTTTGAGCAAGTAAAAGAAATTGTACTGCGCGTAATAAGACAGGTACCTGATACAGCCTCTCCAGAAGCTTCCTTTTAAAGTTCCTTAATCGGCTCCAAAATGCAGTAGAGAGACAAGATAACCGTGCAGCTCGTGATGTTCTCATGAAACAATTAGCCTTCCAAAACACTAATGCTGACTGCCGTAAAGTGTTGCGAACAATTAAGAATGCTAATCCCTCTATCACCAATATGATAAAAGCGTGCCAAGATATTGGCACAGAAACTCATAAAACGAGTCTCTTAGCTGATGCATTATCAACACAGCTCATTGTGGGGGCTGCTCTGAAGGCAGAGTGTTATAATTGTGGAAAGCCCGGGCATCTTAAAAAAGATTGTAAAACAGTTAAGCGAGGCGGTCGAGAAAATCGATTCATGCCAGACCGACCATGTCCCTGCTGCGGCAGGGGACTGTACTGGGCAAGTGACTGCAAATCCAAATTCCATATTGATGGTCGAACCCTAGGGGGTTTGGGAAAGGGAGAAATCATAATTATGGCTTGGACACTGTCTCCGCCTTGTTTTGTTACATTATGGGGCCGAGACTTGTTAAGCCAGTGGAGAATCCTCCTGAAAACAAATTTTTAATAGGGGCTATTAACAAGCAGCAGACCCTTTCATTGACATGGAAGTCAGAAGAACCTGTTTGGGTAGATCAATGGCCCCTGAAAAAGGATAAACTGCTGCATTTGCATGACTTTGTACAAGAACAATTGGCCGCTGGTCACACTGTACCCACCACCAGCCTGTGGATCACTCCTGTATTTGTAATACCTAAGAAAATTGGCAAACGGAGATTGTTTACATGATCTTCAAGCTATAAATGCAGTCATTGAGCCCCTGGGTGCCCTGCAGCCTGGTCTTCCTTCACCTTCTATGCTGCCTCAAAATTTGGCAATAGCCATCATTGATCTCAAAGACTGTTTTTTTGCTATTCCTCTACACCCAAAGGATGCACCCTGGTTTGCATTCTCTGTACCATCTGTTAATCAGGAACATCCCACACCACCATAGCATTGGACTGTGCTGCCACAAGGTATGCTAAATAGCCTGACTATCTGCCAATTAACTGTGGCAAATGCTTTGCAACCTGTCCGAAATGCAAACCCTCACGTTAAAATTTATCATTACATGGATGACACACTTTTAGCTGCCGAAAAGGACAAAGACCTGCAGACAGTCATCAGTCAAGCCCGCCTTGCTGGCCTAGGAGTAAGCTTGAGGATAGCAGAGGAAAAGGTCCAACATGAACCACCCTGGAAATATCTAGGATGGAAAATTTCAACTCATACCATCCAGCCACAAGCACTACAACTGGCATTACAAATAAAGGCTCTGAATGATCTGCAAAAATTGTTGGGAACTATCAACTGACTCAGACCTTTGCTAGGTATCACTACACAAGATCTTCACCCCCGTTTCAATTGTTAAGGGTTAGCCCTGACTTGAATTCTAAAAGACAGCTGACACCTACTGGACTGCAATGTCTACAGCAAGTAATAGAGGCTTTACAGCCACGTCAAAGTCACCATCTTTGTTTAACACTTCCAGTGTACTTAGTCATCATTCAAAATACCTTTCAGCCGTATGCTCTTCTAAGCCAATGGGATTCAGCAAAAGAAGACCCACTTATGATAATAGAGTGGCTCTTTTTGCCTCATGCATTTACAAAAACTGTAACTTCACGATTAGAAATGTTTGCCAACTTGATTCAGAAAGGTTGCCACTGACTTCAGACTCTAAAAGAATTGATTTCAAGTGATCCAGAATTCATTTATATTCCCAACAACAAAAAAGACTTGGACTGGATGTTAGCAGAATCTCTTAGTGTGCAGACTGCACTTGCAGACTACACTGGTCAGATTTTAATCCATTTACCCAAACACTCTGTGTTAAATTCTTTAGAAGAATTACCCCTGACTACTCGAACCTTACTTTCTCATACCCCACTCTCCAATGCAGTTACAGCATTCACAGATGGTTCTGGGAAAACACACAGAGCAGCAGTCCTTTGGTGATCCACTGACAACCTCTGGAACCAAGATATTAAATGTGTCGATGGATCGCCCCAGGTTGTTGAGCTTGCAGCTGTCACGCATGCTTTTCAGCTTTTTTCTGATGTAAATCTTAATATCATACCTGATTCTTTATACGTTGCAGGAATTGTTCAGTGTATAGAAGGCGCTTTCCTAAAGGAAGTCAACAACCCAGAGTTATTCGGACAACTTAAAAAATTATGGCATTATGTTTCCTACCATAAATTACCCTATTATATCACGCATATACGGTCACACATGTCTCTTCCAGGACTCCTAGCCGAGGGCAACCGTGCTGCGGACAAAGCTACAGTCCACAGTTGCCCTCGCCACACTGCAATTATTTCAACAAGCGAAGCTCTCACATAACTTTTTTCACACAAAACAGGAAGGCACTACAAAAGCAATTTCAGCTAACCACAGACCAAGCACGTAATATTATCTTGACATGTCCTGAATGCCAATCTATAGCCCCGTTGCCACAATTGGGAGTTAACCCACGTGGCACCTTACCACTGCAAATTTGGCAAACGGATGTTACACATTTTGGAGAATTTGGTCGCCTAAAGTATGTACATGTCACTGTTGATACTTTATATCTTTGCCACTGCACATACAGGAGAAAAGAGTCGAGATGTCTGATGACACAGCAGCTATCGCTGCTATGGGTATACCAGAAACCATCAAGACAGACAATGGCCCTGCGTATGCATCTAAAACCACACAACTTTTTTTTACAGGAATGGGGCTGGAATTCCACACTCCCCTACAGGGCAGGCGATCGATGAGCGTGCCCATCAAACGCTAAAGCAATTGCTAATTAAACAAAAAAGGGCGAGTCTGGAAGATCCACCACAGGAATGACTATGGAAAGCTGCTTTTGTTTTAAATTTTCTAAACAGAGACAACACTGAGTGAATTGACACTTCGGAGCTTCCCCAATGTTCAAAACACGACCAATGGTCCATATTCATGATACAGCCACTGGACAATGGGAAGGCTCCGTGCCATTGATAACTTGGGGGTGAGGATATGCTTGTGTTTCCACAGGAAATGGTCCCAAGTGGATCGCAGTGTGATTCGTTCGACTGTATCTAGAAGCTGAGCATTACGAGCAACCATCAGAAATGACAGAGCAATGAATCTTTTCTGTTCACAAAAGTCTGTTAATTATTATGTTATGTTTGCCATGTTTGTTTCCCTGTGTTACAAAAGCATAAATCAAGTCATGTATGCTCAAATGCACACTGTACTTGCTTTGCAAAGCTGTTGGAAACGGATGTAGAAACCAGCCATAGCATAAGAGAGTTAAAGAAATCAATAAGCTTAATAATATAGTTAATAGTAGTTTTATAGTTTATAGTAGTTTTAATAATATAGGTTCAATGTAATCATTAGGATGTAATATACATGTATATTAAGAGAAGCATTATTCTGTACATTAAACAAAAAAGGGGGACATGTGGGAAAATAGGATGTTAACAGGATTGTGGAAGAAGCAGAGGCCAGAAGAAGAAATAGAAGAAGCAGGAACACTGTCAGGGGAAGGCCCGTGATCAAGTCCTAAGGACCCATAAACAATGCCTGGTGCCCAACTGATTGAGGGGAATTCCTCCCGCTTGGCAGTTGGGGGTTGCAGGGGCATGTCGGTTGGGAAAGAAGATACATTAGTGCTATATAAGCTGCCTGTTCGTTATGATAAACTATTTTGGTTGCATGACTGACTGGGGTCTGTGCCTACATATGCTACACTTGGTGAAGCAATACCGTCTGTCTCACATTGCCTCCCTGTCCTCCATGTGCGTTAGCATAGGTTCTAGGAGGATCTGTTCCGTGACCTGAGGTTAGGCTGACAGGTTGGTAGTTGCCAGGATCCTTCTTTCTACCCTTTTTAAAAATGAGTGCAATGTTTCCCTTTATCCAGTCATCATCTGGGGACTTCATCTGACTGCCATGACTTTTCAAATATCATGGAGAGTGGCTTGGAAACTACATCAGCCAATTTGCTGAGGACTCTGGGATGCACCTTGTCAGGTCCCATAGATTTCTGTATGTTCAGATTCCTCAGGTGGTCACGAACCTGGTCTTCTGTTACACTGAGAGGGACTTTATTCACTGAGGCCTGCCTTGCAATCCATCCACTTGAGAGGTGTAGGTAGAGATGTTGCCAGTGAAGACTGAGGCAAAAATGTTGTTGAGCATCTCCACCTTCTCTTAGTCTGTTGTTACCAGTTGCCCAGTCTTGCTCATCAGGGAGGGGACACTTTCTTTCATCTTCATTTTGTGGTTGGCGTGCCTGTAGAAGCCCTTCTTATTTTTCTTTGTGTCCCTCACCAAGTTCAGCTCCAGTTGTGCCTTGGCCTTCCTGACCTCATCCCTATACAACTCAGCAACTTCCCTATACTCTTCCCATGATACCTGTCTCTGTTCCCACTGCCTGTGCATCTCTTTCTTGCCCTTCAGTTTGACCAGCAGGTTTCGACTTCACCATGCTGGTATCTTGCCCTCCTTACCTGATTTTTTACGCCTGGGGATTGAGAGCTCTTGCAGTTTAAGGAAAGAGTCCTTAAAGATCTGCCAGCTCTTCTCTGCTCCCTTGCCACTGAGGGCAGTTTCATAAGGGGTCCTATTGACTAACTCCTTGAAGAGCTGGAAGGTTGCTTTCCTAAAATTCAGAGAAATTTCCTAAAATTTCTGAATTAGACAACTTCAGGTCCCTTAATTAGATCATTTCTAATCTGTAAGAACCAGTATAAAAAGCCCTAGACAGGGACTCATATATGAAATTGTGTATATGCAACTGTAGTTAGCCTTAGTTAATATAAATATGGTCCATATAATTCATATTGATATCCACTTTAATGCCTGCTATAACTATTTTCTCTATGTGTATATTGAAATAGCCAGTTCTGCAAGGCCTTTTAATTCACTCTCCTATTGTAGCTGTAGAAATAGCTTAATGATTGCAGTGTGAAAGGCTCTTTATACAATAGGCTTTATATAAGACCTTTCCAGTTAACCACTCTGTAAGCAAAGTGGGGTAAAGTACGAGTCCCCTCAGGATGAAGTCCAACTATTTGCCAATTGGATTTTCAAAGGCACAGGCTGATCACAAGCTCATCCACCTTTGCCTTGATAAAACTTGTGCTGTACATCTAAAGCTCGTCATTCACACCTGCCATACCTGATCCCACTGTACATTCAGCATAGAAACAGCTTCCTGGAACACCCAAACAGTAAAAAAAAACCCAAAAATTTTCTCATCATAAACACATTTCAAGTGAAAAATTTTGCTCAGGGGATTTGATGAAAACTTCATTCTCAAACTCACAGAATTCCTCCCTTGCCAACATTAAGATTGTGCTGAGAGCTGAATGGTTTTAAACATTAGGGGGAAAAAAAGACATGAAGACATGAAGTGTAAGGCCATGAGCCTTAGCTGTGGTTTCTTGTTCATTGACATTCATGACACAAGATAGTTTTTCAGAGAGGCAAAGGGCTGTGGTTAGTGCAGGATATTCTACCTTTAGTTAAATCAGGTCATTCTGAAAGATTTTGGTACTTAGGAATTGAATTACAAGTAGCTTTTGTAATTAGCAGCAAAAAAAAAATCAAAAATTAGGAGGCTGTTCCTAGTCAGATAAAAGTTAAGCACATGCTTATATTTAATAGGATATACTGAAAACCCACTTGTGTCAACATGAGTGCTTACTTTTATGCATATATTTATGTTTAAGCATATACTTACTGTGAAATGGAAACCTTCAAATAGTTCTTTTAAGTGAATTGTGGTCCCATTAAGAAAGAAAAGCAGTCTTTGTGATAAAAGTGGTAAAACCACCTGTGTTTAGATTTGCTGCTAAGGAAGAAGAGTGTTTTTTCTGCCGTGTCACTACTACATTGAACGTTAGAAATAACACGTAAACACGTGTTACGGTTTGAGAAAAACCCATAACAGTCTATTGTCATTTAGACAATTATTCTATTACCTGATGACCCCTCCCCACACGGGAAGGGGAATCAGGAAACAGAAGGAAACACAAGGGTTGAAATATAAATAGATTCAATAGACTAAGACTAAATAATTAACAGCAATACTAAAGAACCAGTATTAATCCCAATACTGATATAAAATACAGGAATTATACTCAGCCAATTCTCTCAGCAGGAAGCTGTGCACTCCCAGCAGTGGACAGCAAATGGCGGACACTGCCAGCGCAATGGCTTCAGGAGGAAGGGAAGGCCTCAGGGGTCCAGCACTGGGGCAAGGAGTTGTCTGGACCTGCTGCCATCAAGGGAGAGAGAGCTACGCAGCAAACTTTTCTAATTTATATTGAATGTGACGTTCATGGGATGAAATAATCCTGTTGGCCAGCCTGGGTCAAATGCCCAGGCCTTGCTCCTCCTTGTCCCTGAGCCTGGCAAGGCTCGAAAACACCAAGACCTAGAATCCCACAGAGCCTGGCTGGCTACAAAGTAAATATTTTCACAAATGCAGACACTAGAGTCTTCTAGAAGTGCAATTTTCCTCAGTATTAGAAGAAAAGTTAGTCCGGTGTCTCTCAACCCAGGACAACACGTTAATTTTCAAAACGTCTGTGAAAGCTTCAGAGGGAAGACTCTCATGGGAGTGAATGAGTAGCTGTTCTGATCAGATGAACACTCAGTTTTCACTTTACAGAGGAGATGGAGCTAAACTCTTCTTGGAGGTGTGCAGCGTAAGGACAAGAAGCAATGCTAATGCATTGCAACACAGGCTGATTATTACTAGATATAACAAAAAAAAAGTTCTTATAGTGACAGCAGCTGAGCACTGGAGCAAATTGTAGAGTCTCCATTCTTTGAGTTTTGAAACTCAGCTGGACAAGACCCTACAGAATCTCATTTAATGAAGCCTTTCTTTGAGCAAGTTTGAACTTGAGGGATATTTGAAATCAAGAGGTCCCTTCCAACCTGAGTTATTCTGTGATTGTGACAATAATATCAAGCAAGTAAATAAGGGAGAACAAAGTGCAGGAATGTAAAATAAAGCAGCAGGTGACACTATAATCGAGGATGAGTTGCTGTGAAGGAGATGCATTGATGGACATAGACTTCATTAATGAGGGGAACATAAGATATCTGATATTATTATAGGGAACTGTGTGAAGACTTTGGGGTCCTGAAATTGTGCAGTTTGTGCCAGGTGGGATATCCTGAAGCACTTAGATGTCTGTTGCTGGAATTAAGGCCAAGAGCCCCCTCCACATTTGGAGGCATTTTGAATGCCTTTTTGGGACTCATTGCTCATGCAGGGACCCAGGTGAAGCAACCACATTTAAAAATGTCACCAGCCTTTCCAATCATACTGGCTTTCCTCAGGAAAAAATAATTCGTGTGGAAGCATTTGTCCCATCGTTTGATACCCAAAACACCTCTGTTGGGCTTGCTGAAAATTCTTCCTAAAAATCATTGGATTTTTTTTGATCAAACACATTATCCTTCTAAAGAATATCTCTGTGGAAAATCTGAGATTGCAAACATAACACCTTCTTCTCTACCATTTCTTATATTCATGGAGTCATAGAACCATAGAATCATAGAATCATAGAATGGTTTGGGTTGGAAGGGACCTTGGAGAACATCTAGTTCCAACCCCCCTGCCATGGGCAGGGACACCTCCTACCAGACCAGGCTGCTCAAAGCCCCATCCAGCCTGACCTTGAACCCCTCCAGGGATGGGGCAGCCACAGCTTCTCTGGGCAACCTGTTCCAGTGTCTCACCACCCTCACAGCAAAGAATTTCTTTCTGGTATCTAGTCTAAATCTCCCCTCTTCCAATTTAAAACCATTGCCCCTTGTCCTTTCACTACACTTCCTGACAAAGAGTCCCTCTCTGGCTCTCCTGTAGGCTTCCTTCAGATATTGAAAGGCTGCTATAAGGTCACCCCAAAGCCTTCTCTTCTCCAGGCTGAACAATCCCAGCTCTCTCAGCCTGTCCTCATATGGGAGGTGCTCCATCCCTCTGATCATCTTCGTGGCCCTCTGCTGGACCCATTCCAACAGATCCATGTCTTTCCTGTGTTGAGGACTCCAAAGCTGGACACATTACTCCAGGTGGGGTCTCACCAGAGCAGAGTAGAGGGGCAAAATCACCTCCCATGACCTACTGGCCATGCTTCTCTTGATGAGGCCCAGGATGCTGTTGGCTTTCTGGGCTGCCAGCACGCACTGCTGGCTCAAATTGAGCTTCTCATCCATGAGCACCCCCAAGTCCTTCTCCTCAGGGCTGCTCTCCAGCCATTCTCCGCCCAACCTGTATTTGTGCCTGAGCTTGCCACGTCCCAGGTTCAGGACCCTGCACTTGGCTTGCTTAAACTTCATGCGATTTGTACGAGCCTACCTCTCAAGCCTGCCCAGGTCCCTCTGGATGGCATCTCTTCCCTCCAGCATGTCGACCACACCACTGAGTTTGGTGTCATTGGCAAACTTGCTGAGGGTGCACTCTATCCCACTGTCCATGTCTCCAACAAAGATGTTGAAGAGCACTGCTCCCAGTATGGACCCAAGGAACACCACTAGTCACTGGCCGCCAATTGGACATTGAGCCATTGACTGCAAACCTTTGAGTGTGGCCAGCCAGCTCCTCATAGAATCATAGAATGGTTAGAGTTGGAAGGGACCTTAAAGATCATCTAGTTCCAACCCCCCTGCCATGGGCAGGGACACCTCCCACTAGAGCAGGTTGCTCAAAGCCCCATCCAGCCCAGCCTTGAACACTTCCAGGGAAGGGGCATCCACAACTTCCCTGGGAAACCTGTTCCAGTGTCTCATCACCCTCACAGTAAAGAATTTCTTTCTGGTATCTAGTCTAAATCTCTTCTCTTGCAATTTAAAACTGTTGCCCCTTGTTCTGTCACTGCTCTTCCTGGCAGAGTCGCTCTCCAGCTCTCCTGTAGGCTCCCTTCAGATATTGAAAGGCCGCTATAAGGTCCCTCCGGAGCCTTCTTTTCTTGAGGTTGAACAACCCCAGCTCTCTCAACCTGTCCTCATATGGGAGGTGCTCCAACCCTCTGATCATCTTCGTGGCCCTCCGCTGGACCTGTTCCAACAGGTCCATGTCCTTCCTGTTTTGAGGACTCCAGAGCTGGACACAGTACTCATCCACTGAATGGTCCATCCATCGAATCCATTAGTTTCCAATTTTGAGACCAGGATGTCGTGCGGGACAGTGTCAAATGCTTTGCACAAGTCCAGATAGACAACATCTGTTGCTCTGCACTGGTCCACCAAGTGTGTGGCAGTATCATAAAAGGCCACCAGATTTTTCAGGCATGATTTGCCCTTGGTGAAGCCATGTTGGCGGTCTCCAATCACCTCCTTATTTTCCATGTGCCTTAGCAGAGATTCCAGGAGGATCTACTCCATAATCTTGCCAGGCAAAGAGGTGAGACTGACTGGTCCATAATTCCCTGGGTCTTCTTTTTTTCCTTTTTTGAATATCGGGGTTATGTTCCCCTTTTTCCAGTCTGCGGGAACTTTGCCAGACTGCCACGATTTCTCAAATATGATGGAAAGTGGCTTAGCAACTTCATCCATCAGCTCCCTTAGGACCCCTGGATGGATTTCATCAGGTCCCATGGAATTATACACCTTCAGGTTGCTTAAGAGGTCTCGAACCTGATCTTCTTGTACTGTGGGCAGTTCTTCATTTGCAGAGCCCTTGTTTTTGCCTTCTGTGACTTGGGTAGTGTGGTTTGAGCCCTTGCCGGTGAAGACTGAGGCAAAGAAGTTGTTCAGTAGCTCAGCCTTATCCATATCCTGGGTGGCCAGGTCTCCCGTTTCCGGGCTAGATTTAGTTCTGCCTGGGGTTTTGCTTGCCTGATCTCGTTCCTGACCACTCGGACCATTTCTCTGTATTCTGCCCATTCTACCCATCTCTGCTTCCACCCTCTATAGGCCCCCTTTTTGGTCCTGAGCTTGTCCAGCAGTTCCTTATTCATCCACTCAGGCCTGCTGGCTATTTTGCCTGACTTCTTCTTTTTTGGGATGCACCTCTCCCGTATCTTATTGAAGTAGGCCAAAGTCCAACTTCATCTTTTTTGGGGGACAAAAAATTTAGGACCCACATGGTAAGCCATTGGAAAATTCTGGCATTTGGGCATTAGTTCTGCCCTCTCTTAAAAAGTCACATTCATGGATGGTTTTGTGGCTCTGTGAAGGATGTGGGGACTTTACCAGAATATAAGATGTTTCAGAAATTTTGATTTCAGATGTTGCCTCATGTATTATGTTATTTAAGATATATAGATCAAGCCAGATAGTGTGAGCATCTCAAATTCTCTAGTCTTCTGGAGCCTAGGTTGCTCTTAGGCTCATGTACTGATAAAGCAGAACTTAGAGTGTAGAAGTAAATTCACAGCTTGCTGAGCTTTGTTCTCTAAGATGAAAGATGATCATTAAAAATGACCTTCAGCATGAGTCTGGAGCAAAGTTCCACCTCTGTCTACAGAGCTGTCTCCTAGGATCATTCTGAAATGCTTTTAGGAATGGCCTGAATCTGATTGAAGTAAAAAAAAACAACAAAGTTTTACAACTAGTTTTAAGAAGCTGAGTAATGGTAGGAATTATTTTGAGAACCCCGCTAGAAGCTTCAATTTTGGGATCAACTGCTACTGGTGGATTGACGCAGAAAAGTAACTGGGGATATTTTGAAAAACTGAGAGTAACATTTTGCTTTGACCTTGTTCACACGTCTTTTGGTCTACTTCAGTCATAGATAAAATCTATACAGACGTCCATGAAAAGCAGATTTTTTAATAAATATATTTGGCATGGTAACCATCGCAACATGAGAATAATTAATCATTACCTCATCATCAAATTGGGGAAACTGAATCTGAACTGTGTTACTGTGGTAACTGCTCTTGCTCTTTGACTACACATTTGGGAATATCACATTTTGAAAATACTCTTTACATCATTTGGGGTCCAAACAATCATTTTCTTTCCTGTTTAAAAAAGGAAAGTCCTTAATTTTAATGTAAATATGCCAAGAGAAAAGCTGATGCTATCCTTCTAAAGTATACTCCACATCACATCTGGTAGGCTAGGACATAATTAATTACAAGCGGAATGTAAAGGAATGGCATGCCAAAATCTTTAATGCAATTCTGAATCATGCTTTATGCCAATCTCTCACTCCTTGCCAGTATGAACTGATGCATCCTATGGGTGGTATTTGATGTACTCTGAGACCAGAACGAAACTGTCAGTAGATTTTGGAGATAAAAATGGGAGAAGAGATGCACAGCTCCTAACAGAATTTACCAGGATAACATGTGCTAAGGGTAGCTTGACAACAAAAATCAGTGTGCGCTCCAGGAGCAAATGGTGGCATTATCCAGAGAGGAGACAAAAAATTCAGCTCCCAAACATCTCCCTGCCCTTATTGGACTGTGGAGAAACTCTTTTTTTGCTTCCCTACAGCAATTCTTCCTCCTACTCTCTTGCCTTGTGATTCCCTGGCCCTGACACTTATCCCTGCCATCCAGCTATGGTGAGAAGGATGGTGCTGATGTCTGTAGAGATCCTATTGACTTTGAGAACTTGGAGCTCTGTGCTTAGTCCAGAGAAAATTACATATCTCAACACTTGAACAATGAGACAGCTTGAAGCCCTAGAAGCACCCCAGCACCACCTGCCACAAGAGCATCCCAAGCTTGAACTGATGTAAGACTGCATACAAGGGCAACATAGACACAAGGGGTATTTGTCTTGCAAGCCAACTTCTTTTCAGTGTAACTGTAGCCTCTATGAAGAGCAGAAACAATTAGTAATTCCCATCAGTTGAACATGAGCCCTACAAGGTTGTCTTACTCTGGTTTCCGCCACAGTCTCTGTCAGAGGCAGATTGGCTCCATGCTGTGTGTGTGCTAACACCTAAACTTTAGCTCCCTTTGATTTCAGTGGTTCCAGCTCCTGAGGAAATGGGAGGACAGCCCTCTGTATGGAGAAGCCCATGTTGGCACCCGCCATCTTAGCAGCCCTGTGTATGTTCAGAGGCATTTGCAGTTTATCTTTCTTTAGAGAAGTGCTTTTCCTTACAAGGCCTATTCTTACTGCTGTCACAGTGGTAAGCCAGCACCAATAATGATATTCACCCACTTCACTGCCATGGGAACTCTGCGAGACTCTGATAAAGACCACATTTCCCCTAATGCTATCCTCATCTTGGTTCGCTTAGGCACCAATTCAGGAAGCTCTCCCCAGTTAAAAAAGGATATATACTTCGTGTTCCAAGGCTTCCTGACTATAGATGCTAGCATAGTAAAATTGCAAAGGAAGAGGCAGTTACACAAAAAAAAAGGGCCTTTTATTTTGGCTCAGATAAGTGGCTGTAAGGGAGCACCAGCTGGCATAAATTATTTCAAAAACATTTTTTTGTTTGTTTTATGTTTCATACCTGGCAGTGCAGGCACATACATTTGTGAGGACCGGGTCTTGTTCTTGGCAACTGTCAAACCGTAGGCAACTCATTTCACCTCCTAGCTTTAAACAGGACCTATTGAAGGCAAGCATTTTCTTTCCATATGTGCTTTTTGAATGCCTTATGGACCACAGCCTTGACCTTGGGTAGGATTTGATATTCACTTTTAGACAGTGTGTAAATCTGTTCTAATAGGAAAAGCCGTCCAGTGTCTTTTTGAATCAAGCAGTCTTTCCCAAGCTAGTGCACATGTATTAGCTTCTCTAGAAATGCCATAGTTTTCTGCGTGCAGAATAAACTCTGCTCCATTGATTTCAGTAAGATGAAAAGTTCCTTGAAGCACTGCTTTTTAAGGTAACTAAAACGGAGGTTTCATTATCTAAATTCAAGCACGTAGTGTGACAACAGTGATTATTTTGTTGAACCTCTGTCATGAATGTAAAATAGTATGAACTATGCTAAATAATTGTTTTATGCTTGCTTCACAGTACCTAAGTCTTTCATTAGAAGTATTGACCAACAGGACTCTATAGTGGGACACCATTCTGCTTTAAAGGTATGAGTCCATCAGAAAGTGATCTAGAGCGGCACTGCAGGGAGGCTGGATACTCTAAAGGTAGTAAAAGCTTGGTTTAGCTTAGAATTGCACAAATGATGTCGCTTTAATAGCTGAGTAGTTGAGGGGCAGGTAATAAAAACAATAACTGGCTGTTCTAATTTTGAACTGAACACTACGGTAGGAAGACCTGGAGTAGTGAATAAGGACACACACAAATAGACGGAGACCAGTCTTTCCAGAACATATCATGACACCTTAGAGCTCCTTACAAGCCTTTTTTTAAAGGATATGACAAATAACTATTATGTATCTCCCAAATGACAAGCAAAAGTGTAATCAAGGCTATAAGCTTTAGATGATTTTAGTTTTGCACTATTCTCCAAAGCTCCAAGCCTCCTGGATATATCAAAATATGGAATATCACCTGGCTTTTCTTTCTTTATAACGTCAGCAAGAGAGCTCAACTTCTTGCTTAGTTGGCCACATTGGTGAAAATAGATGTCCAAATTTCTATATGTGAATATGTGTGGCTATAGCTGAGCAGCAATGTGTGCTCCTGTTGTCCACCCAGCCTGAAACTTTCCCTTATTGAGCATCACATGGCCCCTGGAGCACAAACCACCACCATCCCGGGCATCCTAGGGAAGCACTGCTATGTTCTCAATACTGCTCCTGTCACATGTATCTGTAATCCAATTTAACAGCAACTAATCTCTGAATTAGGCATTCTTCTGAAGAGCTCATGGTAAAAACTGTCAAAGGAGTATGGATGCTAGATCTTGCTGATTCTTCTTTGTTGCAGGCAATCTTGCTGTCTTCTGGCATTCCCTTCTCCCCGTCTTGATGATTGCTGTGTCTATGTTTTCAGTATGACCGAAATGTAGCCTGACTATGTATCCAAGAATCACAGAATGATATGGGGTTGGAAGGGACCTCTGGAGATTATCTAGTCCAACCCCCCTACCAAAGCAGGTCCACCCAGAGCAGGTTGCACAGGAACATGTCCAGGTGGGTTTTGAATATCTCCAGAGATGGAGTCTCCACCACCTCTCTGGGCAGCCCTCTCCAGGGCTCTGCCACCCTCAAAGTAATGAAGTTCCTCCTCACATTCACAGGCACTTCCTGTGTTCAAGTTTTTGCCCGTTTTCTCTTGTCCCATCACTGGGCACCACTGAAAAAAGACTGGCCCCATCCTCTTGACACTCTCCCTTTAAGTATTTATAGGCATGCATCAGATTCCCCCTCAGTCTTCTCTTCTCCAGACTGAAAAAAACGAAGTCTCTCAGCCTTTCCTCGTGGGAGAGATATGCCCCTAATCATCTTCATAGCCCTCTGCTGCACCCTCTCCAGCAGCTCCCTGTCTCTCTTGAACTGGGGAGCCCAGAACTGGACCCAGTGCTCCAGATGGGGCCTCACCAGGGTACAGCAGAGGGGCAGGATGACCTCCCTCAACCTGCTGGTCGCACTCTTCTTGATGCACCCCAGGTTGTCATTGGC
Organism: Tringa tobata; assembly: GCA_033628505.1. Taxonomy (NCBI): domain Eukaryota; kingdom Metazoa; phylum Chordata; class Aves; order Charadriiformes; family Scolopacidae; genus Tringa; species Tringa tobata. The sequence continues at coordinate 466,581 of JAHREE010000297.1, read as the reverse complement.
CTTCTCCCCTTTTGAGTACTCCACTCTGCAAAGGCACTTCACAACAGGGATTGTTTTAGGGAAGCCCATGCATTCAGACAACCAGGATGTGTCTGGTTCCTTATTCAGCTCCAGTATTACCCCTTTGTGTGTGACCTTCAGCCCTACACCTTCTTGGCTCCAATCCAGCAGAGCACTTAAACACTAGATCTGGGCTCAGCTTTCAGCTGAAGCTTATTTTAATTTGAAAAAAAATATCTATTTGGCAATACTGAAAAGTTTCCAAATTTGTCTCAGGTTTGTTACTGTAAAAAATAAAGTAGAAACAATTTTTAAACCAATATTTATTTTGTCACTTTTAAGGGCAATGTGTTTGTTTCTCTATTTAAAACAGGAGGAGGAGAGGAGGAGGAGAATAGAGGAGGAGAAAAAAGCCTAAAAACCTCCTGTATGGTAGACCAGGAGGCAGGTGTCCTCCAAAGAAGGAAGGAGGCAAGCATGACTAACTCTGAGACTGCCCCCAAAATGACATTTTTGTAGGATTTTTATCCATGATTATATAAATATAGAAATCATCTCACTCTATCAGCTGAGTAGTATGTTCAAATGTACTTTAAAAATATCACAGGTCAATTTTTTTCCTAAGCAGTTTCTGCCAAGCATATCTACCAGAACCTTTTTAATATCTGTCTGTTTTCTGAGGCACGTGGAAATGTATTCTTTTGAAAAATCTCTCCTTCAGGCCTAAAAGAAAGAACCACTCAGCCAATAACAGAGCTACCCACACACAACAAAACAAGGCTAAATTAACCATTTGGTAATCTGAAACCATGAGTAACAGGGTAAACCAAGCCTTCTTAGGCTTGATAAATAATTTATTTTCAATTTAAATCACATCTCTATTCATAATCTTGTTTCTTCTCACTGACACTGTACAACTGATATTTTGCCTGTTCAGGCAAATCCATCTATTTCTTACACTGTTCATCTTCACCCTCATTCACCACACCAGCAGTGACTCAGTGCCAAGTTGCCCTGAACGTGAGCAGTGTGTCTGCATTCCTGTTGCTGATGAATTTTTCTGATATGCTGGTGATGTGTTATCTTTCTAGTCCCTGTGGTGAGGCAAGTGATTTTATATGCAGTGTCTATAATACCAGCCTGTTCCCACAAGAATCGATGACAGCCAGAAACAGAAAATATGTTTGTATTAAATCAGGAGCGTGCTGAACTTAAAGTCTGTCACTTCATGTAGCTCTGGCTCTTGGTGCTCTCTTCTTCATTGAGTGTCTGTTTGAAAAACGATTGCTCTTGCCATGCGTTGATACGGCAGATGTTACACCATGATACTTTAAAGAAGGGATTCTAGTTCTGCCAGTTTCTAGCATATGACAGTTCCCTGGGGTCACTTTTGTTTTTGATACCCCTGGTGAGCTTTTGCAGGGAGGTTCTTTGCCTTCAAAACAGCTATCAACAGCAATGGCCCTGATGCAAGTTTAATCCTTAATGAGTATTTGTCCTGCACTGCTCTCATTTTGGGAACCAGGGAATTGAAGATTGAACGAGTAGGAACACAATACGGTGAGGATATTAACCTGGGAGGCATAAAGCCTACCTTTAGTCCTTGTTCCAGGAGCAGTCTTTGCGGTTGGAGTGAAAGTCTCCAGATAAAATGCAGAATAGGAAGGATCCTCCTCCCTTTAGTTTTGGGGTTTCCAGGCATCTGGTGTGGCTCAGGTGCTGGTCCAGATCATTGGCTCTAGAGCAGCATCACCGTGTAGGAGGCTTCCCTCCTGCATACAGGCAGAACCTAAGAGGATCGGGCATGACATAGATCAGGTGCCAGATATGCAGAGGTTTGGAATCTGTTGCTGATCCCAAGATTATGGATGTAGGGACTTTAGGGAGCAAGACGTGAGGCAAGAAAATCAGTTAAGTAATTACAGAAATGTTGTTCCTGTTTTTTAAGATCTTAGCATACTACTATCTTCCAATTATTTTTTTTTCCCCAGGGTATGATTCTTGGGCATCTTTGTTATGCTGTAGAAAGTTTGTTGTGTGCTGTTTCAGGCTGTTAGGCTATGTTGTGGTCTGGCTTCCTGCATGTTTTGATGTGATTAATTGTGATGCTGAGCCTGAGGTTTGTAGGCTCTTTATCAGATTGCCTTTATACACCCTAGATGTGGCACAGAAAAGAGCTAAAGGAGACAGGGAAAATGTTATTCTTTATTCTAGCAGGCTGTGAAATACAAAACTAGCATGAGAGGAACCACAAAAACTGAAAGCTTGCAAAAACATGGTTCCTGGAAACATCACATGACTTTACCTCTAAATAGATAATCTATAGTGTTTCAGAAGAAATTATAATCTGTGCTAGAGCTGGATCCAATCTGTGATAATAGATTAACTTTCACAGACTTCAGTCATAGGACAATGTGTTTCCCTGAGCTCAGTCCTTGTTGCTTTCTTGGCTTTCCTCAGATCTGCAGGAATGCATCGAGACAAAAAGAATTTAGCTGACTGTTCCCAGTCAGAGCACGGAAGTGCTTATCTGTGTATTACCAGAGAGTGCCATGTTAATCTTCATGTAGTTTTTTCTCAGCTAGTGAGAGCTCCAAATCAGATTATTGTATAAAAATGTACTGTATAAAAATGTACTGCTTTGAATTGCTTCTCTAGATGGTTTATGTTAATTCCATTCTAATGGAGCACAATCAAGCAATCATCATGGTGGCAATTTTCACTGCTTTTATAGAAATTGAAGATAGCTTGGCATGTGCCCAGAAAAATGCTCCTCAAAACACAGACATCAACTCTTATATTCTGGGGAACAATAAATGTTCTACAACCTTCCATAAAAATATAACAGAGTAAGATTATTGAGACACTCATTAGATGGGGAGCGTTCATTTGTGGGGTTTTTTTTCATATGCAACATGTCTTAATGATGCATTGAGTACAGGATTGCTTTGGTAGGGATCTGAAGGGAAGAAGCCCAGATAGCAGAAGAAAACTCTTTTTATGTTGATAAAGCATTAGGAAATGGAAATAACTCATAAGGTATCTATTAAGGCTGAAATAACGTCAAGGGATTTTAAAGAGTCTTCAATACCATATTTGCAGGGGAGAGAATCCCACTCATTGCATTAGTACACAGAACTTTCATGAAACAGTGAATAAATATGCACAGAAAATAACACAGTGTAGAAAATAATATTTGATGCTTAGCTTCTGGCATTTCCTCAGTCAAAATTCCCACTGATTTCAAGCCAATTAGCACCTTTAGTCACTCCCACAGGAGCAGTATGTGCTTATGCCACCATACATCTAGGGATGATATGGCTAGCTACTGCGCCCATCTGCCTGCGCAGCCATGTACCCACATGTGTAACATCTGCCTTATTTCACAACCATATGTCCTGCTAACAAAGAGGTAGAGATTTGTCTAGAGGTCACATGCAATGGTCTTGTACAGAGTTGTCCTGAACTGTAGGTAAGTATAAAAGTGTTGGAAGCTGTGCTGGTGTTATACAAGCTTTCCAGCAGCAGGCAGTTCCTGCCTCACTGAGGAAACAACCCTTGAGGGCCACATTTTGAGAAGGCAGCTCAATTGTTTCCAGGCACAAGGCCATTCAGAGCAGACTAGCCTGGATGCCTTTACACTCTGCTTCCTACCTGACTTATTCTGGCCCAGTCCTGACCCTCAATTCACCAGTAACCAATTCATGTAGACACTGACACAATTGCTGTATCTCTGACATTTGTCTTGTGTCACGTCCTACAAGTAGCTTGGACCAGCCCAGGCTCACTGGGCTTTCATCTCCACATGTTAACTCGTTTCTACAGCTGTTCTGGGAATGTGCATTGTGTTCATGTGGCAAGGTTGGTGGAGGGGGGTGGGGGCTTCCATGAGAAGACACTGGGAGCTGCCTTCATGTTGGACAGAGTCAATTCCAACCAGCTCAAAGAAGGACCTCCTGCTGGCCAGAGCTGAACTCATCAGTGATGGTGCTAGTGCCCCTGTGATAACGTATAAGAAAGGGTAAAAACTGCTGTGCAACAGCCCCTTGGAGGGAGGAGTGAGGGAAGTAACTATGTAGGCATCAAGGCCTATGCAGGTAGAGGAGGAGGAGGTGCTCCAGGCATTGGAGCAGCCCATGGTTAAGACCATAGTGATGTAGATTGGCCCCTTGCAGCCCACTGAGGACCATGGTGGAGCAGACATACACCCTTCACCCCATGGTGATCCCCATGCTCAAGCAGATGGATGTGCCCCAAAGGAAACTGTGACTCCGTGGAGAGCCCATGCTGGAGCAGGCTTCTGGCAGGAGCTGCAGCCCATGAGAGGATCCCATGCTGGAGCATGTTTTCTAGCAGGACATGTGACTCCATGGAGGATTTACACTGGAGCAGTCCATTCCTGAAGGACTGTACTCCATGGAAGGGACCCATGCTGGTACAACTTGTGAAGATCTGAAGCCCATGGGAATGACCCACGTTGGAGAAGTCCATGAAGGACTACCTCCTGTGGGAAGGACCCCACACTGCAGCACAGGAAAAGTGTGAGGAGGAAGAAGCGGCAGAGACCAAGTGTGAGGAACTGACTACAACCCCCATTCCTCAACCTCCTGCACTGCTCAGGGGGAGGAGGTAGAGAACCTGGGAGTGAAACTGAGCCTGTGAAGAAGGGAGGGGTGTGGGGAAGCTGTTTTTAGATTTGTTCGTATTTCTTATTATTGTAGTCCAATTTGACTGCCAATAATTTATATAAATTTCCCCAAGTCAAGTCTCTTTTGCCTGTGATAGTTTTTGAGTGATTACTCTGTCCTGTGGTCAACCCACCACAGCATCGTGTCCCTGTTTCCGCATGGGGAAGAGGAGAGGTGGATGTGGAACTCTTTCTCTGGACCAGCAGTGCCAGAGCAAAGCTGGCCCTCAGCTGAACCAGGTGTTCAAGAGAAATCAGAAGGAAAATTTCTCCTATTCTGGACAAAAGGATCCCAAATTCTTGGACAGGCAGGAATCTCAGAACCCCTCAGCACTATCTTGAGCTATAGCTACTACCATAGGTTAAGTACTCCAGGACACCTCACGCCTCATAAAGAGGTTAGATCAATTTATCAGGGAATCGGGGTGTGTGTAGAAATATCCCCCTGCCTGCACTGCCTCTTGAAATCACTAACCTTGGTGAGGAACTACTTGCAGTAGTATGCTCTTGATATGGCACTTCTGAAAACTCCATATCCCCCCCGTTGCCCACTGCTACTGTGGCCTTGTGATAAATCACCATATTTCTCCTGTGCCCTTTTGTGCTGCTTATGCAGGTCAGAACTTTTTGTTTGTTTGTGTTCAAAGATGATGATGCTTCTTCATCAAGTAAGCAAGAGATATTTGCTAAAAAAGCTCAATTATGGAAAATATTTTTTGATGTGTAAAATTACCACAGGTTAACATGGGAGCTAAGTCATTGGTTATAGAAATGGTGGGGGATCTAATCTACATTTTGTATGTAAACAGTCGCTGATAGAAAGTAGCAAAACATATAGCTTTGCTTTTTGGACTTTGTAGATCCAGTAAAACTGCTTGTGCTGTTTTGCAAATAGTTTCCCAGGCACAGCCTTTCTACGCCAAGCTCCTAGCAATGTTCATGCTGGACAGTCACCACAGTCACATGGGGAGCTGAAGATGACACCAGCATCTATCAGGGCCAGAACTCTACATCTCTGCTTGAAAGCCCTTTCTACCCCTGGTTTGCAGAAGAAAGAAACAGATGCCCCTTGGGATCCTCTTTCAAAGACATCTCTTCCTGTGGAAGTAGGAACATAAGGGAGAGGGCCCTTTTCTGACTTGCCAACTGTAACAGAAGGAATATACATAATTGGTTCACGTGGCATTATTGTAGCACATAGTATAGTGGATAATACAGTATAGGACAGATTATGAGTATGGAGTTTCTCCTTCTTTGAGGGGTTAGAATATGAGACACTGAAAGATGAGATTACATGGAGGCCCATAAAAGTTTTATCTTGTTTCCTTCATATACCATTAGGTGAAGTCAGTGAAACAAAATTAATGCAATTTAATGAGACACATATATGGCAAGGATAACCCCATCCTTAAGTCACTCCTAGCTCAAAGATAAAATCATGTGTGAAAGTTTAACAAGAATTATCATGGTCTGCAGCATGTGGTGCAAGTTGAACCTCTGGGGATCTTTTCCCCACCTGCTAAGCTCCTACCAGGAAGAACTTTCCACATCGTAGCAGCATGTGACTGTCTATAACGGATTTTCTCTAATCTCCCCAGCTGCTTTACTGCAGCAAGATCCAGCATTAGCTTGTTAGAGGAGATGCAGTTGGTTTCATCTATGTCTTGAGATTCCGTCTGGAGCTATGTGGAAGACCCTTGAGCAGCTTTTCATATTACTTCATCATCATCATCATGTTTGAGTCCTTTGACTGAGGAGAATGGTTGCAGCTGATGTAGCTGTAGAAAACATTTGGGTTATGTCCTCTACTTTTCCCAGTTTTCTATGAGAGAGAAAAATGACCAATAGTGCTATGGTCCTGTGGTGGGCATCTTTTAAGTGCACACATGCCTCTGAGAGAAGGCAAGGTTAAAGGAAGGTTTCTTGTACTTGGAGGTGGAAACTCTGAGAGGTTTGACGGCTCCTAGGCTTCCTCCCTAGCCTTTTTCTAAAGGCTGAGGTAGCTCTCAGGATGTCTGGTCTCTCACACAAATAAGTTTTCCTTTTTTAGGGAATGTCTAATGGAGCTCTTAGGTTGCTAAAAGAAGTTTTGCACCTGGATGGAAAAAATGTGTCTCCAGACTCTCCCTTTGGCACTCTCCAAGTGAACAAGCTGACCCCGCTTTGCTGTTCCAGAGCACATGATCAGTTAGGCTAAAACGATCAAGTTCCTGTTGTTGCTTCAGCTCTGTAGCTTACAGTGGTCCTCAGTTTCACTGGTATGTTAAACCAACACTAACTCCTTGGGCTTTAGGGACTACTTTCATTTTCACACATCTTCAAAATGCTGGTGCATTTGATACAAATGAAGTACCCACCCAGGCACGTATGCTCTGCTGGGCACTCCACTGAACACCCTCAAGCAGTCAACAATTACCATCATTACAGTGAGGGGATGGTTTCTGGTACACTGTCCTGATTCTGTGCAAACTCCAGGCAACCCAAATTACAAAAAAAAAAAAAAAAAAGAGAACTTACCTCAAATTTTACAACCTAATGTGGAGGATATCTCTCTGGAGATATTCAAAACCTGTCTGGATGCGTTCCTGTCCATCCTGCTCTAGGTGAGCCTGCTTTGGCGGGAGGGTTGCACTAGGTGATCTCTGGAGGTCCCTTCCAACCCCTACAATTCTGTGATTCTATGATAGGAAAAGGATTCATTCATTCAGAATTTGGGAGAAAATGTAATGCAGGGCTTTTGCTTCTTGCTTTTGATATATGTAGAGCTCAGTATCATTTTTAGTAGTTTCTAGAGTCTTTAACAGCTCTAATGAGAGAGAAAAAGACAAATTCCCTCTGCTCACTAGCCCCCATGTAACATTTATTTTCCATTTGCTCTGAGTTTCCAGAGTCTTGTATTGTCCTACATGTCAAAAACAAAATATTAAGACAAGATGTATTTTCTCTCAGAAACAAGTGGATCTGAACAATTTGCTTGTTTGTATTTGTGACTTTAAACATGTTCTATGTTTTTTTAAGCACTTGTTGTCCGTTAAGTTGCAAGGGAACAAGATGTGGTAGCTATGCCAGAATGTTTTATTGAAGTATGAAAAAAAGGAAGTGACTTATAGACACCAATAAAATGGCATCCTATATCCCAAGCTAGCAAACAACATGAATTTCATTAAAATTTATATATAAACCTGAAAATAAATCTACTGTTACCGATTGTAGCCTATTAAATTAATTATGTGCAGAATGGTCCATGCATAATTAGCATCCCCTTCACCCTAGAAAATCTAAAATAAACATAAAGGGCATCTTAAATCACTGGTATTTCCTAACGGAACATTTTTCTATGATGTTTCACTACAAAAAGGTACATGCATTAGTAAACAATTACTCATTGCCCCAAATGGTATCCCTAATTTGCCTTGGTTTTCTTGCTCCTCCATGTTCATAGCACCATATTCCAACACTGTGTGAGTGAGTTGAGGCCATGACTTAGAGTCACTCCACCTAAAGCTCCCATTTCTGACTTTCTCGATAGCAGGCAGGGTGCAGCAAGGCTTTCATTACTAGCTTCCCAAACACACAGTTGCCCAGGAATTAGTGAACAGGGCTTGGGAGTAGAGGGATTAGAAAATGAGTAGGGTCACAGGGAATTGTCTCCCATGTCCTAACTCGCAGATCAGTTTTGTGTGATATGCTGACACAAAATATACCCACCGCCACACTGAAAATGGGGAGCTTTAGGCTCTCAGGGACAGAAGCAGCAGCTCTGGGCTCATCTGGGGCAGTCCAAACACCGCTTACCTTCTGCTGAGGCCACCTTCTTATTTATGTCCTTCTCGGTTCCTCACAATGTTTGATTATAGTTTTCAGGGAATCATGTATTAAAGACAGAGATGTATTAAATGAAAATTATTTATGTTCTGTGCTGGGTAGCAGGTTGCCATAGTCTGATCTGCTGACAGTGTATTACAAATGACTTCTCTAAGAGGTCTTCTAATAAATTATTGGAAAAGGTAGTCACATTAACGAATAATTTTACCACTTTCTGCTTTTTAAATAATTTTCAAATGGAAAATGGTATTCTGTTGTAATTTAAGTTACTTAAGTAAGTATTGATGAATGGGATTCTAAAACTTTGGGTTCTGTTATACTTGTGTGTTTATATATAAATAGCTATACATGCTTGCTGAGTCCTCCTGTGTTCAGTAATGTCACAGAGGAAATTACTGCTACAGAATGCTGTACTATGTAACAGCATGGAAACACATATAAAGATGTGAATATATATCAGGGGAAAAATATGCTTGAAACATTTTCATTTGTATTTAAGGTGTTAGAATAAAAGAAATTCATATTCTTCCCTACGGTTTCAAGGCATCACATCTAGATCTACTGCTCAGACTTTTATTCCCACTAAGTTTCAAACTCTATTAGTACAGGCAAGTGGTGTTGCCACATTGCTCACATTACTAAAAAGGAGATTTTTTTTTTTTATCAGTGATTTTGTTCTGACCAAGCACGTTTCTAGACAAGAAACAAACCAGCTTACGTTCACAATCTGGTGCACCAAGGTTCTCAAATTAGACAGAGATAAGTATTCACGGCCAGGCCTCCAGACATTTTCAAAAGCTCACATCAGCTGCTCAGCTTCCTGTGAGTTGAAAGGCACTTTACAAAAGCACTTCCCATCCCTTGGGACTGACATTGAATCAAAAGGCCAGAGAGTTGGCACACAGCTTGAAAAGTATTAGGCAGGATGTACTACGAAGCAGAAAGTCATGGCAGAAAAAGCTACCTTCACTTGAAGGAAAAACTTCCTAGAAACTCATCCTCTTATGTACTCTTTGGGAAACTCACTTTTAACCAGGTAAATTGCCAAACCAATCCAATGTCCATGAGATTGCAGCTTCCTTCCTCTGGTTAATGATGTATCACTGTGGTTAGGGGATCAGGCCCTTTATCATCAGTTTTGCATAGCTCCAATATGACGTGTAGGTAGAGGAAAAAATGATTGAACTTCTTCCTGCTAAGCATGTGTAAAAACTAAGGTATCTTTGCAAAACTTCTTTCTGATACATATTTTTTAAAAAATATTTAAAATTATATTTCTAACATACGTCAAGGTAGGTCCTTTGGAGCAGAGCTCTGAATAAGAAATGGTTCTTTTGGAAGGAAATCTCATTTGAAAGGGTGCTGGAGAGAATCAGAGGGTGTTCCTTAAGGCTCTCTTCTATTCTGCCATCTCTATTATAGTTTTGCATGACTGCTTCTTGCTTCATTATGCGATTGAATTGAGGTTGTCTCAAATTGCTCCTTTGGTGGTAAAAACTCGCATTGACCAACATCATAGAAATGATTTAAATATATTTTTCTGTCAGCTAAAATGGGACCTTTCTCCTTTGCTCTCCCTGCACTCCTCACAGTTATCTTCTGTTACCAGCCAGGACAAAGACCAATATTGACACTGTCATCCTGGTCACTCTCCCTGCCTGTTTTGCTCAGTAGTCATTGTGCCTTAGTTAACATTCATTAGCAGATAATTGTTTCCAGACCAAAGGTGGGTATACTGTAATTAGAATCTTTCTCTCAATGAAGGTTTCATATCCTCTAATGAGTAGGTAGATATGTATACTGCCATGCTCCCTGCATAAATATGAGTATTCTTATCCTACCACAGAATTAGTTTTACTGTGGTATTTTGTGTGCATATATGTGGTTTTTTTAATAATGAAACACCGTCCGTGAAATCCTTGATTTTCCTGATAATTTTATTTACTGAATTTGTCTTTGCAATCATTTGGTTGTAAACCACTCAAACCTTTACCCTTTATCCTGCTGTAGATGCATTTTTTATTATATACTTGGATAGTGTCTGCTACAGTAATGCCATGGACCATGACTGTGTAGCACATGCTGCCTTAGCAAGGGACCAGTGTTTCGTGCTGCATATGACAGATGGGAAGGTCACCTTCTCATCTAGCTTCTCACTAGCTGATCTGCACCAGCACCGTATAAACCAGGGATTTTCTAAGTGTAAGACAAATGTGTCCATATTATAACACAAGGCTCCTGTGTGGCAACAACAGAAGAGCAATATAGCAGTAATGCTGTAAGCTACCCTGAGTTCCCTTTCTTTGTACGGTCAACACCGAGCACATGAGGAACAGAGAGGTATTACTGAGTGACATTGTTCCAGTTGTTCTTTCAACAACTTCAAAAAGCCACTGGAGGCTAGCAAAATAGATCCTTCTAGCAAGAGATATTTGTCTTCCCCCAAAGTGTCATCATCCAGAGATGCAGCTTCAGCAATGTTGAGTTCAGTGTTAGGAAGTTCTTCACAGGCTTAATGTATGTCAGTTTTGAAAGGCTGAAAAATGATATTAAAACTTTGGGGAAACCTTCTGCAAACTAATTGCCAACACTGCAATAGAACAGCCAGAAGTGGATATCCAAGGACATCCTTGGATATGAGACCTTAAAACCCTATGCTTTTGAGTACAGAATATTCATTGAAAGCTATTCAATTGTTCAGCTAACATCTGTATTATTTGCTTTTATTTTAACCTTGTACTTGATTGCCATGGAAGTCTGCACGTTTGAGTCTTTTTCCATCATGTCAGATTACACTTGTGGTGTAACATTTTAGACTGAGTTTGGATAGGGGTCTTTTAAGGATTTTTGTATACAAATTTAGCTAAACATACACTGTTTCCAGTGAGCAGGAAATCCCATCCTTCCTTTCTGTATCAGATAGAGCTATGATTAAAGTGTCCCTATTTGCAGATCCCAGTGAGGGCAGTTCAGTGGAAGAGGTGATTAGCTGGGTGTCCTTTAACTTTACAGCTCCATGGAGGTGATGGGAATGAGGAGGTGCACTTCCTGGACATCCATTCCTGACTAAGGCACAGTTCTTAGGTGATATCGTAGGACAAAACACTTCATCGTTGTCAGGCTGGTAATTTTCAGCAAAAGTTTGTGGTTTTATTATTGCTTATCTGAATTAAATTAGTGTCTTGTTCTTTTTCCCCTGATGTTTCTCAGTGTATGTCATTTGAGTCTATTAGCAGGCAGAGGTCAGAGAGATGTGGGAGGGTCCAGAGGTACTCTGGGGCAATTTAGCCCTCATACAAGCACCAGCTTGAGGTGCACAGATTGCTCTGGCACACCAGGGCACAGCTGGCATTCCAGTCAGACAGAGTATGCCTTCATCCTCCTTCTGCCTTCCAAAACTAGGTCTCAGGCTGTTGCTTTTATCTCTTTCGGGGAATTTTTCACAACTGTCTTCCCCGTTATCCCTCTTTAGCACACAGACGTGGCATTATGCCCCAGCCTAAGAAATTTAATTTGCCTCCACTAAGCTCTAGGTGGGAAAGACACGAAACTCATTGTCAAAGCAGATGAAGGCTGTGCAGCAGAGTGCCCTTTTAAAGCCTGCAGGAATCTGACTGACCATTTCAGCCAATTTTACTGGGGTACAGGTGCTTTCACGCAGTCCAAGGACAGCACTTTTGCTTTGAATTGGACAACAGTAAATAACACAGCTCTGATGCTGTTTCCAGGTGGACAGAGGTAGATTTACAGCAGAGAAGAGCTGCTTTTCACGAATCTCTTTATCATCTGTCTTTGTGGGGGTCATGAATATGCCATCTGAGATCTGTACTTGATTAGTCATAGGAACAGTGCCCTCCCCAAAAAGCATCCAGTCTAACTAGACAAGGCAGATTGATATAGTGGCTAGGGCACGTGTCTTGGGCCCTCAATTCAGAGGTTCTAATTCAGTGCTTGGAGAAGAAGGGGATTTGTACAGCCAGCCAATAATTTGGTACAAGGTGTTACATGGGACTGGCCCTAATTGATTTGCCCAAAGACTTGCTAAATAGGTCCTCCAAAGAAAGTGCTCTAAGCAGTCCCATGCCAATTTCTGTAACTACATAATCACCTCTACAGTAAAGCACTAATATTACAAAAGAGGAGAGATAAAACAGCACTGCAGACAACATTTTCCTCCACCTCCACAAGAAGACTGTGACTAAAGCTGAGTAAATAATTTATAATTGATTTTTTTGATAAATTTTGGCTGTTTTCCATTAATGAAGTGTTCCCAACATGGCAACAATTTTCTCAAAGGTACTCAGAATTACTCACTGAATAGTGTCTGTAAATAGTCCTTAGTCTTTAGCTTATTCGTGAACAATTTCTTGCAAATCATGTCAGAAAATGGAGCAATTTTGACTGGACACACCTCTCATATGGCATATTCTTGTGCCATGAAGAAATTTGTGAGATATTCTGAATTTTTGAAGCAAATTCTTTCTATAACATATTCCACCTCCACCTTTGGTGAATATTTTAGTGCATACACTATTTTGAAACAACTGCAGGTCAAAAGAACATCCACTGAGATCACTGGAAGTCCCGCTTGTTTTGAGTATAATCTCTCAGATCTTTCCTAGCTTCCAGCAGATTGCCCTCTGTACCTGCAGGCTGTGATGGGGTTGGAGGTAGCCAGTATATCTGCTGTGGCAGATAGTGAGGAAAGGGTCACAAGATCCACTGATTCCTCCTCCACTTTTGTATAAATTAAAACCTCTTTAGACTTCCAAGAAGTCTAAATAGCTCAAAGAAGTGCTACTTCATGGATTCTAGATAACTTTGCTCCCTTCTCCCTGTTAATTCCCTCTCTCACTCAACTTCACGCTATCCCGGCCCTTTACAGCATGCAATGCTCTGTCTTTGTGTGGTTATGTTTTACACTAGAGCAGATGACCTATAAACAGCTGCATACTTCACCTCCTCTTAGCATAGAGTTGAGGGTCTCTGGATCTTAGCACTGACCTCAGAGAACTGAGGGGGGAAGCTGCAGGGGTACTTCACGGATGGATGATGCCAGGAGTCTCCTATTGTAGAACTGATTTGGAACAGATAGATTTTCTGAGGCATCTGTCACCTGACCCACCATAGACACCTACCCTGGGCAAGCTAAATCCAACCCTTGAGGAGAGCAGGAAGCAGCAATGCCATCTCCCACCTGCCCCTGTGTCTGCATCTATCTGGTTCTCTGGCTGCTCCTGCACCAAAAACTATCCCTCTGCTGTGCCCAGAAATTTTGCTACACATCAGGAATGCTACTGCAGGTTGTGCTGTCTGTAACCATCAGAATAATTAATCTGTTTTTATCATGCTTATTATCTTTAGCGTTGCTGTTCTTTCCCCTGGACTGTTTAATGCATTTGCCCCAGACCCAAAAGATCTGGGTAGGTATTAAAGGGTGTGGGTTGCTTAATTTTTTTAGTGAGAGACAAAGCAAGCAGTTAACTGTGAGAAAGACAGCTGTACTTAAAGATGGCTGTATTTTTGAGAGAGAAGAGAGCCACGTCTGTACACACCTAGTCAGGCACAGAAGAAAATTATGATTGCTCTTTGGGTTCTAAGGGTCTCTTGTTTACAAGGCACTCTGGCTCCTTGTTGTAGCAGGGAACAGAAAATGTTTCCATGTAAAACCTTGCCTGTCCCTTTCACTCCCATACAGAGCTCTGCAGCTAAGATTCCCCTACTGACCTAATTATCTGTTTATTTTGGACCACATGTGGCTTTGTGCAGCACAAAAAGCAAACAACCAAAGGTGGATGACCCCTCATGAAAGGAATCAGAAGACCCCCTGGAAAGGCTAGACCAGCTCTGTAGCATCCTTTAATCTTACAACTTGCCCGGTCATGTCCATGCTTTACAATACTGTTGCTTCATGGCTCTTCCCAACCTTACACTGATGTAGTCAGTGTTCCCTTCATATCCTCATTGGCAGCGCTTCTGGCTCTTTGCAGGGTTTAGAGACCTATTTTACTTTAATTGCTTTTCTTTGCTATCTACATTCTTTATTAGCATTCAAGTACTTCACTGGAAGCTTAACTAACTTAACTGCTAGGAATGGTGCTCCACTTCTGCAGATAGTTCTGAGAGTCAAAGATTCTGAGATATCAAAGTCGGGCATAGGCAGTGAGAAGTTTCTTTTTGCTGAGGTTCTTAATAATGAATCTTAATTTATTGCAGTCTGGTGTGGTGGTTGCCACTGATCATTTGGGTCACATAAGAAACCATGATGAAGGATAAAAATGTGTCCCTCTTACTCTGCAACTATGACAAGCCACTGACCATTAAACAGATTTGAAAAATATCTTAGGAGAGAAGGTGTGTTGTTTATTTCTTTGGGAACTTTGATCAAAAAGAGTCCTGTAGCATTGATACTTCTTTCACTCAGTTTTTGCAAAAGAACTAATATATCTTTGAATGCCATTGGTTTGCAACAACATTCAAAATGAAATCATTTTGCCAGCAATCTTTTGCTGCTTCTGAAATTTTGCTTAAAAATAAATGGGAACAACTCATTTTATCTCAGCTTTTCATTGCCTTGTCTTCTTTCTGAAGAGAGTCTAACAAAGGAAAAGCAGTTAAAAAACAAGAATAAGTAGGTCTTGCCCATCAAAACAAAGTGAGCCACATTTAAAGAACAATTTATTAATTAAAACAGCCTGTGAAAAGTTTCCAACATTGCAAATCATCTTTGAACTCTTAATTTTCCCTATAAAACTTTTGACTAGCCTTTTTTTCCAGTCAGTGAACACATACCAATATCTCTCTCCTTTCTTTTAAGCTAGGTAAGAAAAAATTATGTTCTCAGTGTTTACCTGACGTAGAGATAGATTTTCAAAGTCTTACTGTCCTACAGTCTTTAATGTATAGTTGTCACTAGACTAAATAGTATGAAATCTTTATGGAGTTGCAGGCCTGAAGTTACTAAATGGACAGTTAAATTAGTCTACTTTTTCTTTAATTTCATATACTACATTAAAAAAATAAATAAATAAATAAATAAAAAACCAAACAGAAAATAATTGCAGGACAGAAGTTCTCCTAATGTTACTGTCAATCACCACAAATGAACAACATTGAAACATCTCTGAAATCTCTGCTCCTATGAGCAGACCTGACTTCAGTCAGTATTTAGCTCTGTTGGGCAGTCTCTCACACATCCTTCAAACATTTCTCTACAAATGCTCTCAGAAAGATTCAACCAGAAACACAGATAAGCTTAAGTGGAAAAGTCTAGTTGTAGTGCTCGGTTACTATATGTTCCCTAAGAGAACTCATAAACCACCTCAAATAGAAATTGTTTCTTTTTTTTTTTTAATATATGTATAGGCTTTCTGCATGTTTCATGGGCAGCTCCATGGCATTTCCACCACAGAATCCTTAAACGTGTGTTTGCAAGTATCCCAGTGGTATCTCCCAGGGATATAAGCAACAAGGGAATCTTTGGTGACTGCCTTAAGAGGTAAATTGTGCCTCCCTTCTGTGTATATCAGCAAAATTGCAGTGAAGTTAATTTCTCTGTAATGTAAATAAATAGCTTGCTGTTTATTCTCTTCTTTAAGAAGCAGAAGTACAATGTTATTTCCTTTTGTTGGAGTCTATAAACACTAAAAACATCCACTGTCAAGGTATCAGTGCCTCTCTAATGGCTCACTGTAGAAGGAGCTGAAACTACCAATTTGTCTTCCAGCAATTTGCTTTGTAAAGAGAGAGTTGATAAGGACTCTCAACAAAGTAGACAAGCTTGTCTTTTAAAAGACAACTGTCTCCATCTTTCAAGGCCTTCATCTTTTTCAGGCCAAATATTTCCTAGACATTGATTTTTTTGAGGGTGGCATGACCCTCCAGTGGCATTTATCTATCATGTTCTTTGCTGAGAGCATAGGAAAGAAATGAGAGAGCCAGAGAGAGCCCCTCTCCTATCTGGTCTTGGCCCTTCCCTGTCAGGTTTTTAAATGCCACTACCGGTGTGGTGTAACTGCAGGTTCAGGAAGATGTTCCCAGGCTTTTGTAGTAATGTGGTCACTTAAGTGACCCTCACTGCAAAAAAGACTTGACATGATGGATCATGTCCAAAGAAGACCAATGAAGCTGGCTGAAGGGTCTAGAGAGCACGTCTTATGAAGAGTGGCTGAGGGAACTGGGGTTGTTTATTCTGGAGAAAAGGAGGTTCAGGGGAGATGCTATTGCCCTCTACAACTACCTGAAAGGAGGTTGTAGCAAGGTGGGGGTTGGTCTCTTCTCCCAAGTAACAAGAGATAGGACAAGAGGAAGTGGCCTCAAGTTGCGCCAGGGGAGGTTTAGATTGGATATTGGGAAAAAATTCTTCACTGAAATGGTTATCAAGTATTAGAACAGATTTCCCAGGGAACTGCTTGAGTTAACATCCCTCAAGATATTTAAAAGATATGTAGATGTAGTGCTCCAGGACATCATTTATAGGTGGACTTGGCAGTGCTAGGCTAGTAGCTGGACCTCATGTTCTTAAAGGTCTTTTTCAACCTAAATGATTGTCTGACTCTGCTATCAGAACCTGTATGCTTTTCTGGGCAGGAAACTGCAATCAGTTCTCAACAGCCCTGCCAGAAAGCCAATTTCACTGAATTTCACTGAATTTTAAGAGTTGGAAGGGACCATAGAGATCATCTAGTCCAACTCCCCTGCTGAAGCAGGATTGCCCAGAGCATGTTACTCAGGACGGCATCCAGGCAGGTCTTGAAAATCTCCAAAGAAGAGGACTCCACACTCTCCCTGGGCAGCCTCTTCCAGGGTTCTGTCACCCTCACCAGAAATAAGTTTTTCCTCATATTTGTTTGGAACCTCCTATGTTCCAGCTTGTTCACATTGCCCCTCGCCCTCTCACTGGCAACCACTGAAAAGAGTCCGGCTCCCTCCTCCTTCAAACCCCCCTTTAGATACTTGTCAGCATTGATAAGATCTCCCCTCAGCCTTCTCTTCTCCAGACTAAAGAGTCCCAGCTCTCTCAGCCTTTCTTCATAAGGGAGATGCTCCAATCCCTCAATCATCTTTGTTGCCCTTTGCTGGACTCTCTCCAGTAGTTCCCTGTCCCTCTTGAACTGGGGAGCCCAGAATTGGATGCAGTACTCCAGTTGTGGCCTCACCAGTGCAGAGTAGAGGGGAGAGTGACTTCCCTCGACCTACTAGCCATACTCTTCCCTATGCAGCCCAGGATTCCGTTGGCCTTCCTGGCCACAAGAGCACACTGCTTGCTCATTGTCATTTTGCTGTCTACCCAGATCTTTCTCTTTGGAACTTGTCTCCAGCAGATCCATGCCTAACCTGTATTGGTGCCTGACATTCTTCTTCCCCAGGTGCAGGACCCTACACTTTTCCCTGTTGAACCTCATGAGGTTCTTCCTTGCCCAGCTCTCCAGCCTGTCCAGCTCTCATTGGATGGCAGCACAGCCCTCCGGGGTGTCAGCCACCCCTTGCAGTTTGGTATCATCAGCAAACTTGCTGAAGATACACTCTGTCCCCTCGTCCAGGTCACTGATGAATATGTTGAACAGGACTGGACCAAGTATTGACCCCTGGGGGACACCACTGGTTACAGGCCTCCAGCTTGACCCTTCCCCATTAATCATTACCCTTTGGGTCCTGTCACACAGCCAGGACTCAATCCATCTCACTGCCCCCTCATCTAGCCCACATTTCCTTAGTTATCCAATGAGGATGTTATGGGAGACAGTATCAAAAGCCTTGCTGAAGTCAAGGTAGATGACATCTGCTGCCCTCCCCTCATCCAACCAACCAGTTATAACATTATTGAAAGCTATCAGATTGGTCAAACATGATTTACCCTTGGTAAACCCATGTTGCCCACTTCCAATAACCCCCCGTTCTTCAACTTGTTTGGAGATGACATATAGAATGAGTCACTCCATTACCTTTCCAGGGACGGAGGTGAGACTAACTGATCTGTAGTTCCCAGAGTCCTCCTTCTTGCCCTTTTTGAAGACTGGAGTGATGTTGTCCTTCCTCCAGTCTTCAGGCACCTCTCCTGTTCGCCATGACCTTTCAAAGATGATAGAGAGTGGCCCAGCAATAACATCTGCCAGCTCTTTCAGCACTCGCGGGTGCATCCCATCAGGGCCCATGGACTTACGAATGTCCAGTTTGGCCAAGTGGTCCCGAACCTGGTCCTCCTCTACTGGAGGAAAAACTTCCGCTGTCCCTACCCTCCCTCTTGCCTCCAAGGCCAGAGATTCATGAGGGACAGCCTTAGCAGTGAAGACTGAAGAAAAGGCAGCATTCAGCAACTCTGCTTTCTCCGTGTCTTCCACCACTAGGGTACCCATCTCATTCATCAGTGGGCCCACATTATCCCTAATCTTCCTTTTACTGTTTACATACCGGAAAAAAACCTTATTGTTATTCTTAACTGTAGTGGCCAAGATGAGGTCAGCTTGAGCCTTGGCCCTTCTAATTTTCTCCCTGCATATCTTCACCGCTTCCTGGTATTTCTCCTTGCCTGCCAGGCCCCTTTTCCAAAGATCATAAACCTTCTTCTTGTTCCTGAGCTCCAGCCAAAGCTCTCTATTTAGCCAGGCTGGTCTTCTTCCCTTCCTGCTTTTTTTTTCGGACTTGGGTATGGCTCTTTCCTGCGCTTTTAAGAGTGTCTCCTTGAAGTACCACCAGCCTTCCTGGGCACCTTTGCCCTTAAGAACTGTCTCCCAAGGGACACTTTCAACCATGCTCCTGAAGAGGCCAAAGTCTGCCCTTCAGAAGTCCAAGGTGGCAGTTTTGCCCCAAGTTTTAACCCCATGCTAGCTCAGTAAGCCACACAAAATTAATCCACTGTATCTTGCTGTCCTGTTTCCTAGGAGTGTGCTATTTGTCAGTGCTAATTACAAAGATGGCAAAGTTTGATTCATTGGGAGATAAGAGAGGCAGATGGCATGTTCATTTATTAAAACCAACCCACTCCTCCTATTTGCTGTAGCTCTTTTTCCTTTCATTAGGATTTACATTTTAAATTATCAGGGATCTGATACACCAGCATGGCACCTCATTTTCAAGAATGTATCTTCAGGTGACCTGAAGGAAGAGTCATGGATTTTTTCCGCTTCATATCCCCTGGTTTAAGAACCTGCTTCTTGCTTTATCTCTGCTAACTTCAAAGTTTCCAGTTGTGTGAATGCAGCCTCCAACTTGGCACAATGCAAACTCAAAACTTTCAGCTGATTCCAAATAGTATTCAGAGGAATGTATGAATTTACAAAGTTCTGGCGTGCTCAATGGAAGCCTTTAATTAGCCATTAACCAAATATCACCTTTTGATGCCTGGGACCAGGAAGGAAGAGAAGGTAAACAAAGCTTTGTAGGCTTACAGCTTATTCTGGAAATCACTGAAAGCGCATTTAGTTTCTGTTCTTAAATGGTTGCAACAACGTTAGTTATGGCTCAGATATGAGATGCTGAGAGCAACAGGGGACAGTAGGACCATACATCCTCTCTGTGAAGATCAGGTGTAGGACAACGATAAAGGCATAATCAGAGTATCTTCTTGCCACTTTCCAATCATTATTTAACTAAAAATGGCCTTATAGATTAAATAGCAAGTTGCAGCTAAGTTAGGCAAGTGCAACATAAAAACGATACTGATGTTTAAAGAAATTTGCTGAACTTAGTCAATGAAGCATAGCATCTCATTCATATTAATTTCCAGCAGAGACTTGGTTGTTCCAGTGACTGATTCAATCATTTGCTTGCCTAAATATTTTACTTCCCTCTGTGCATTCTTTGTCACATTCTTCCCTTCAGCATTCACCTCTTTCCTTGCAGGTGTTCCCAAGGTTAAATTCCCAGCCCTCACTCCTTCTTCCTAATCGTAGCTTCTGGGGAAAAAGGGCTCAAGAAAGAAAAAGAAATAGTTAACAGCTAGAAAAGTGAGAATGTGTACGTAGACATATACATACCCATGCACACATTTATATTAAAAAAATACCTGCAATGTACCATTAACCTCCATTGTCTCTATGTGGCAGTGCTACACCCACCGGTAGACGTTGGCAGCATAATAAAATCCTTCTGTGTTTGAAGACTTGTAGTTATGCTTGCTGCAGAGCTCCACAGCAGACTGGGCTGCACTGCCAGGAAAGTAGCTGGAAAATGAAGCGTTGTCAAAGCTGGGCAACCATGCTGCAGTGAATAAAGACTAGTGCCCCCACCACTACCCAGTATTTCCTTGCACTGGCTATGTAGGATGATGGGGAGTGAAGGGCATGTCTTCATCTGGCCATTTCATATGCACATGCCCCTTGCGAAATGCTGCCTTAAGCTAACAGCATGAAAATAGCCAAATACCAAGATTCGTACATGGAATGTTCCCTTGCTTCTTTTGTCAATGTCTTTTTTTATGTCCTTGGTGTCTTGAGTAAATGTACTTGGGAAATCTGGATCTTCTCCTTGTCAGACTGGGTGCAACAAGACAAATCTTTTAAAAGAATCACATTCCTTTGAGCAAGTAGCAGGGACCAACCGATGGCTATGGAGGCTTGATTCTGGTGCAGCTCCTGCTAAGGAGCACATTGCTATCAGTCAGTCTGTGCTGTCAACAAGGCTCTGTAATTGCAATTCCACACTCTGACAAGTGCAGTAGAAAAATGGTCATAGCTTAATAGTGGAAAAATATCTTCATAGGGGAAAAATACCTGGGAGACCTGGTGAACAATCAGAGGATCATGAGCCAAGAAGGCCAATGGCATCCTGGGGTGCATCAGGAAGAATGTGACCAGCAGGTGAAGGGAGGTCATCCTTCCCCTCTGCTCTACCCTGGTGAGGCCCCATCTGGAGCATTGTGTCCAGTTCTGGGCTCCCCAGTTCAAGAAGGACAGGCAACTGCTGGAGAGGGTACAGCAAAGGGCTATGAAGACTATTAGGGGCCTAGAACATCTCATGAGGAACGGCTGAGGACTTGGCTCTTTTTAGTCTGGAGAAGAGAAGACTCAGGGGGGATCTGATCAGGGCTTATGAATCCTTAAAGGGAGAGTGTCAAGAGGATGGGGCCAGTCTTTTTTTCAGTGGTGCCCAGTGATGGAACAAGAGAAAACAAGCACAAACTTCAACACAAGAAGTGCCATCTGAATGTGAGGAGGAGCTTCTTTACTCTGAGGGTGGCAGAGCCCTGGAACAGGCTGACTAGAGAGGTGGTGGAGACTCCATCTCTGGAGACATTCAAAACCTACCTGGACACGTTCCTGTGCAACCTGCTCTGGGTAGACCTGCTTCGGCAAGGGGTTGGATTAGATGATCTCCAGAGGTCCCTTCCAACCCCATATCATTCTGTGATTCTGTGGTAGCTGTGAACCCCTTTCCTTTGCTTGTTTTTTGTCTTTGAACTCTTGGCCATCTGAGGATTTTAATTGCAGTCACAGGATTAGGAAGACTGGTAATTCTAAGAACAGATGTTATTAAAATGTGGGTGGTCTGAGAAGAATCAGGATTATAAGAAAAATATTTCTCTCTCTGCCATCTTCCTTTTCAATACCAGCCTTCTTGTACGTAACTTGCACCAGGGGGGATTTTTGTTTATTTGTTTGTTTTTCTAAGAAGAAAGAGATTATACGTAAACAGAAGAAAGAATGGCATTAAATTAGCAAAGATAAAATATTAATTATGGGGAAATGCAAAGCAAAGAGAGAAATTAATTGTGAGGAAACAACATAAGAAAAGAACCTCTTAGCCTTGTCAGATGCTTTTCGGGAAAAAGCCTTCAGTCAGAAATGTGCTGATACTAAATTGTATCTGGATCTTGTCTAGCTCTAATAATTGAAAACTCCCAGTGCTGGAACAGAACTGGCTTGCTGAATGACCACTAATTTCTCAGACTGGATATTAAGTAGACAAAGCTGATTCATTTATCTAATCAGATATGTATTTTTATTCCATGACACACTATAGTGTGTTATGATTGAAAATTATCACAGTATGCTCTATGACATACGTAGAAGAGACGTGGATTTTCTTTAGCACTGAAGAATTTTCTCTTCTGTCTTTGCAGCTGTGAATATAAATTTTGAAAGCAGATTTTCAGAGAGATATATTAGAAGAAGTGCACAGATTAAGCCATTTGTTTGTTTATTTACTACCTTATTAAAACCTCTAGCCTCCAGATTTTGTAGTTCTGTCTGTCAGAGCTCAGTGTAATTTTGCAGGTAAGGCTTGCGTGTGAGTGCTCTCCTCCTTTTGTTTGTGCGTGTCGTTCCTCCATGCCCCAAAGAAAGATTGCACTCTAGTAACTGTGGTACCAAACTATCTGAACTGTCTCTGTCTCTTTTTTTCCCCAAAAGAAGGAGGATTTGAAAGATAAACTGTGCGTTTTACTTGTAAAATAAGATATGGGAAAAGGTAGCAGAAAAAAGACTACAGATAGAATAAAAATCCTGCTCAGGATTATACATTTAAAATTCTTTAAATTTTTTACCTACTGTGGCTGCAATAAAATGTTTAAAATTCAGTAAATAGTTATTACTTCAAGGGGACTTGGTGTTTATCCTTCTTTTCCTCACTAAGTTTTTTTGAACTTTTCAACCTTATCGCTTCTTCCTTTTAAGGCCTACTAGCAGCTCTTACTGCACATTTCCCACTGTGGTCATGGAAAGTTTTCCAGAATCACCACTGAAAGTTCGATTTGTCCTTTGTGTCCTGATTCAGGACAATAACATATCATATCAGGGCACCCATAACAGTACAGACCAGCTTTAAGGTGAGTACTTAAAGCATATGTGCACATCTGACACTGGGTTACCATGTTGGATTACAAGCTCCAATGACATTCTCTGTTCAACCAAATACATAAACCAACACTGTAAAGCAGTCAAGGAAAGGTAACAAGAATTACTGCAGCTGAGCAGAAGCTTAGTGCTCTGTCTCAATACTAAAGTGTCAATTCTATTTCATCAGGAAAACTTCTTCAGTAATGTCTTACCGATTAACTAATTCTCTGAGAGACTTATGCACTTGCCACTAACCTTCATAGAATAAGTGGTTTAATATGGGACTTTATCTCACAGTGCAGCAAGAAGTTGTCATGTGAACATGCTTTAGAAATGAAGTTGTTTTCTTGTACTGGGAAGAAACATTGTCATCATAGATTCATCATAGTATGGTTTGGGCTGAAAGGGACCTTCAAAGACCATGTAGTTCAAACCTCCCTGCCATGGGCAGAGACATCTTCCACTTGATTAGGTTGCTCAAAGGCCCATCCAACCTGGTCTTGAACACTTCCAGGGATGGGGCATCCACAACTTCTCTGGGCAACCTGTTGCAGTGCCTCACCACCCTCACTGTAAAGAATTTCTTCCTGAGATCTAATCTAAATGTACCCTCTTTCCATTTAAAACCATTACTTTTCATCTTATCACTACACTCCCTCATAAAGGCTCCCTCCCAGTCTTTCCGTCCCTAAAGGGAGTTCAGTAGACTCCCTTTAAGTGTTGGAAGGCTGCTATAAGGTCTCCCCAGAGCCTTCTCCTCTCCAGGCTGAACAATCCTTACTGTCTCACCCTGTCCTCACAGGGAAGGTGACCCAGTCCCCCAGTCATCATTGTGGCCCTCCAGTGGAGCTGCTCTAACAGGTCCATGTCTTTCTCATGTTGGGGGCCCCAGAGCTGAATGCAGTATTCCAGGTGGGCTCTCATGAGAGTGGAGTTGAGGGGGAAATCACCCCCCTTGACCTGCTGGCCACAGGATGCGATCGGCTTTCCAGGCTGCAAGTGCACATTGACGGATCATATTCACATTTTTATCCACCAATACCCCTAAATCCTTCTCCTCAAGGCTGCTCTCAATCCACCCGTCGCCCAGCCTGCATCCATGTTTGGGATTTCACTGTTTGTGTCTCTCACCTTCACTCCCCATCAGTACAGAAGAGTAGTCCACAGCGAAGTTCTGCTGGGAGCATAACAAATACTCCTTCATGCTTTCTGGCACACAGCAGAGCCAAAATAAGTTTTGATTTTCAAATATACTTTAAAAATTAAATGCTATTTGCTACTAAACATTTATTCCAACTTTGATGAGCAGAGTTTTCATTCTACTCTGAAAGGAATGATTTATAACTCTAAAGAAAGCTTTCTGAATGGGTATTCTTCCACCTGCTCTACAAAAGGAGGTAGCCTAAACTAAATAACAAATGTAAAAGTAAATGAACTAAACTAAAGTAAAAAAAAACTTAACTAAAAAGTTGTTAGTTAAGTTATAACTTAAGTAAGGTTCATGCTAAAGTAAAGTAAAGTAAATGCTTCAGCACATTGAGGTGCTGGAGCGTGTCCAGAGGAGAGCCACCAAGCTGGTGAGGGGTCTAGAGAACAAGTCCTACGAGGAGAGGCTGAGGGAACTGGGCATGTTTAGTTTGGAGAAGAGGAGGCTGAGGGGAGACCTCATTGCCCTCTACAACTCCCTGACAGGAGGCTGGAGAGAGGTGGGTGTTGGCCTCTTCTCCCAAGGGAATAATGACAGGACCAGAGGAAATGGTGTGAAGTTGGGGCAGGGGAGGTTTAGATTAGATCTGAGGAAGAATTGCTTTCCTGAGAGGGTGGTCAGGCCCTGGAAGGGCCTGTCCAGGGAGGTGGTGGAGGTATTTAAGAAACATGTAGACATGGCTCTTCAGGGCATGCTCTAGTGCCCGAGATTGTTGGTTTGTGTCTGTTTGTGGGGTTTTGTTTTTTTGTTTGTTTGTTTTCTGGTTGGGCTCGATGATCTCAAAGGTCCCTTCCAACCATGAAGATTCTGTGATTCTGTAAATAAAAATGGCACAAGTCACTAGCTTTTTCTGCTCACAAAACATGATGGTATTTAGGGGACAGTAAGAACGAATGAGAGGAAAGTTCAGGGAAGAGAGAACTGTGGATGGACAGCTTCTTGGCACATGGCTATTGCCAGGGAGATTATCTACAGTGTCATTGACAGGTGCAAGGCACCCTGTCCACTTGACGCGCTCCCAGCCTGTACGTGGAGGCCTCTCTGGGCATGACTATTGTTAAACCAAGTTACTGAATGCAAAATGTGTTTCCAATACCACCTGCCACCTGCACCTGAAGAATCACAGTTCTCAGATAATAAGTTCTCAAAGAATAATCCCAGTCTGGATAGCAGGCTTGACATTATTCCCCAGATGTAATGTAGTTGTGCCTGAATGTCAGTGGCTTATGCAACTGGAAGCCTTTCCCACCAAAGGGTGATGAAGACAGAGCACAAGGGGCAGAATATGCACCTTCCATCTTGCCCGAATGCTGGAGACTGAAGAGGAAAACACAAGAATGAGAGTTATAAACCTGTATCTAAAAATATATATACAAGTTACGCCTTTGTTGTAGTCTTGAGTGCATTGGGGATTGTGTTAACAAGGGGCAGCACTTGTGAAATCCCATAACAACCCTTATGCCATGCACTACATCAGCTGAAGGTGTTTACAGTAACACTGTAGTGTATTTGACCCAGGTCAGCCAGCAGGACAGCAATATCACTGAGAATTTGCACATAGCTTACATCTTCCTGTGTCTACATTACCTGCTGGAGATCAGAGACGGTGAGGAAAGAAAGGCCTCAAACACTTTAGTTCCAGGGAACTGAATAAACCAGTAAGGGCTCAGTTTGTAGCAGAAGCCACAGAGCTGTTTTTGTGGGGATACTGAGCTTTGGAGGAACAGCAGCAGGGTATCACACAAAACTGAGCTGTTACACTTCATCCTTTTCCCTTTTCTGGTCAGTCGACCAAATCTGCTCCGACCAAATCTGCTCCATTTGTAATTCTGCTATGGTCTTATTGAACGGCATGCAGATAATGATCTCTGCTATGAAAGCAACTTGGCCATTTCATTCCATTCCATACCCTGGGGGAGATGCTGAGGAAAGGGATGGTGCTGCATAACGAGCTTCTCCTGTGGTGTCAGAGGAAAAGAAGGATTCAGAGCTTGAGATGGTCCTGGATGGCTCAAGATGAGAACAGATGCATGTCTCCAGGGCTTGCCAAGCTGGAAACTCTCCTCCTTTATCATGGTTCAATATTCCCCATCGTTAAGATGCCAAGGCTGCTCAGTTTTATGTTTGCCAGTTGGGAAAGGTGAGGCCACAATTCTCTTTCAGTCTGTGAAGCCTGATTCAAAGTGTTTTACTTTGACTGACAGGAGAGTAGTAGCAGAATCTCCCAGGACAACTGCCATCACTATTGGGTCCATCGCAAATACAGTTGTTCTTGTAATTCTGAGCAAGTACTATCCTGTATACTGCTCTGTTATACGCACAACTTCACACGGCCAGACAGTGGGTAAGTTTGATAAGCCTGGCTACTGTAGAGCTAGCCAAAACATGGAACTAGTGAAATGTGTCAATCCAGGCTGCAAGTTTGGGGAGGTGCTCAACTTCTAATGTTATACTATGACTTAACACATGTATGGCCACTGCTTCGGCTTTGACCTGACCTCCGTCAAACCATCACGCCATTCTGCATACTCCATGAGGAAATTCAGAAAATAAGTGGAGGGTGGAAACTTATATAATATTAGCTTGTGTGAGAGTTACCCAGGTGGATCTTATTCTGAATAATTCAAGCTGAACTTGCTGGGGATTATTATGTAACAGTTTCCATGGCACCATGTGGATGGGAGCTATGATATGGAGTGGAGCTGCAACACCAGCTGAGCTGCAGCAGCCAATGTCATGAAATTATTATCACACCCCTGGGCCTCTCTGCAATATGGGGTGGTGTCATCTGTGAGACAGAGCTTGCAACTGGGAATGCTGCGTCACATTCTTTGTGAATGAGCAGCTAAAGAGATGCTCCCTAGTAAGCTCCACATACTCCACAACCTGTAGCTCCAAACCCTGTCTGACTCTCACTCCAGAGATCCCTGTGTTCTCAGAGTTTACAGAGACAGCCCTGCTGCAAGGCATCCCAGCCAATAAAACCCTGTTCCTCATCACAAAAGGTTTCTGCAGGGCCACAAATGTTGACTGTTCCAGCTAAAAATAAACTCCAAGAAACAATTTTCTTCATCCAATGTCTGCATAGTTTTTAAGAGAAAATATTTCGGTGATTTTTTTCTCCCAGGAGCCAGGACATGGGCAAGTTAAGTTTAAAAAATACTTGAAAATCTGATTCTTGTATTCCTTCTTGCCTTGACTCTTGTCAAGACAAAGTTCTTTATATCTTACATGCATTGTCAGCATTCATTTTTCCTCTAAAATTTTGAACCATTATTACCCATCTATTTCTAAACACTGTTTCTCTAACATGTCCTTTGATGTCATGAAACCTAGTTATAGGAAAATAAGGGAACAAATCTCTTCCCCAAAGGAAGAAAATCAAACCAAAATATATATTTTTTAAAATGATCTATTTCATGTTTGCAACAAATTGTACTGTTCATATCTCAAGACGTGGTGGAGACCAGAACATATTGCCAAATACTTTAGGAAAAATGGTTCTTGTCAAGTTAACATTTTGACTGAAGTACTAACATAGCTGATCCTGAATTAATTTTTATAAATTCAGAAAAATTGTTAAGATAAGGTATAGAGAAACAAGCAAACCTTAGTGTTCTTGCCTAAGCAGACTTCACAGAATAACTGAGGTTCTGACATTAGCTAGGTTATCTGGAGATTAGAGGCCTCAGGGCAACAACCATTCTTCTTGATGGTAGTAGATCAGTATTTAGTACAACAAGATCCTATGCATTACTACAATAAAAATTTAAGAATCAATTTATTATTGGTAAAAAAATTAATCATTGCTGGTATTGCATTATCAGTAGTAGAAATCTATCTCAAGTATTGAAAAAGAATAAAATGGAAATCCTCCATAATTCCACTGTGGAAACTAGTGAGAGCTACAAAATATTACTACTTAATGACTTAGTTTCAGATCATATTCAAAATGAGATCTTGGTCAGTATCCATGCGATGAGTGCCTTGAGTTTCAAAAGTACTTTTGCTTTTACTTCTACACTTTCTACACTGTGATAATACCTTGGTCTTTAAGTATCTAAGAGATCCCCAAACTCGAGGAAAGGACTGCTAGTCCTTCGGAGTGCTATGGGATGGTAATAGGAATTAAGAGCAATAAAGTGTGATGAACTGAAGAGTTTGTTTTCTGTCAGGACACAGCCTCTTATTTCTGTGTTCTTCTACTCCAACAGAAGATGAATAATATTTTTTTTTTATAGTTTCAGAAAATTGCTTCCAGGGGCAAAGGAGAAAAGAGGCTAAACAGGAACTGCAACACATCCATTGTAAAATTATCAATATGAAAATACCAGATATCTGTGCTAAAGATGGCATTATCATTTGCAAACAGGACAAACATGACAACAGTGATATCAAGCAGTTGACAATCATGCTTTTGTTACAAACTAAAGGAGCTCTTTTCATGATCCACTATTAATATATAGGGCATGATAAGACTGCACAGCTCAGGGGATTCCAATGCGGTGGGGTAAGCAAGGGCATCCTGCGGGTGTTTACCTCTGCTAGGTATTATCACCACATCTTTAAACACTCCTTCAGTGCTTGCTTTGAGAAAAGCAGAAACGCCCCTCACCTCCCCCACCCTCCTCTGCATCTTGTTAGAAGGGTATACTCAAGTGACTTGCATCTAAAAGCTGACCTGGGAGCTGACCTTATGATCCCTGGGAGTAGGCTTTGTAGCCACAGACACTGGAGTCTCAGAGTCTCTGACCCTGAGGCGATCCACCTAGAAACCTCTGGAAGTTCAATTAAACTGGAGTAGCCCACATCAGCAAGCCTTGTCTCACTGGACAAGGAAGCGAAAATAGACAGCTCTGTATACACTTCCTTGTGTGGCTCCATTGTCACCCACCTTGCTTAAAACTTGCTTAGGCATCAAGTGACAAAGGTCCCCAACAGACCTATGAAAACTAAGCTGTTTGTATATCAGGATGCTTGTTTGCTGCTTACCAGATATGTTCTAGCATTTTACCTTTGAAAGAACAATTTCCCAGCTAGGAGATGAATACTGTCATAATTACTGAAAATTGCTTGCTCTGAAAATAATAAAAATGTTATCATAATTGGCAAAATGATGGTTCAGTAGTTTAGGAATACTTGCTATCTTGACAGCAGTAAGTTGTGGGCCTCATCCAAAGTCCAGGAATATCAATGAAAAACCTTCTGGTGGTCTCAGCAGGTCTTGAATCAGACTCTTCATTAAGATACAGGAAGAAAACAACCATTGCTATAGTGCTGAGACAGCATGCATGGATAAAGTACAAGTGCTAAGGTTAGTGAAGTGGTTCCTGGATGTAACATGTGAAGTATAACAGCATCCAAAATGGTATATCAATACAAGACAATATTATTATTCCAGCTATTGGGACTCACAGGCATCTCTACTACTCATTGGATGTTCACTCTGTTTTCTGACAGCATTTTAAAACTCATTAAATAGCATATTAAACTAATCATGATAAATGATAAGCCAGATTTCATTACATTCTGGTTAATTACAAAATCATATCTACCTAGTCTTATAAAAAGCAAATTAGTTGAAATGCAAAGTGTCTTCAGTGAATAGCCATGTAAGGAAAAAGCTTAAGAGGGAAAACAGGCAGTAAATCACCTAGTCAGTGCAAAAGGATTTAGATTCACCCTTTTTGCTGTGCCCCATAATAAAAATATCTCCCCCCCAAATATCAGGTGATACCATCTAAAAGGCTAAAATGACCACTCATTTTTATACTGGGATTTGGTTTTCAGCCTGTATCTTAATCCAAGCAATTCCTGCACTGTTCTACTGATTCATAAGCGGAAAAGATTGTGTCCTATTTCTAAGGAAACAGCATACAATCACACCAAAACCTTTTTTTTTTTTGCAATTACTCAGTAACACTTATTAGAATCATAGAATCATAGAATCATCTAGGTTGGAAGGGACCTTAAAGATCATCTAGTCCAACCATCAACCTAACTCTGACAAAAAAGTAAATAAGAAATAGGAATAAAAATTACTAAACCATATTCCTGAGGACCATGTCTACCCGTCTTTTGAACACCTCCAGGGATGGTGCCTCAACCACTTCCCTGAGCAGCCTATTCCATTGTTTGATAACCTTTTTGGTGAAGAAATGTTTCCTAATATCTAATCTAAACCTCCCCTGGCACAACTTGAGGCCATTTCCCCTTGTCCTATCTCCTGTGACTTGGGAGACGAGACCAACCCCCACCTCTCTACACCCCCCCTTCAGGTAGTTATAGACCATGATAAGGTCTCCCCTCAGCTTCCTCTTCTCTAGACTGAACAACCCCAGCTCCCTCAGCCTCTCCTCATAAGACTTACTCTCCAGACCCCTCACCAGCTTCGTTGCCCTTCTCTGGACCAGCTCCAGCACCTCAATGTTTTTTTTGTGGTGAGGGGCCCAAAACTGGACACAGTACTCAAGGTGAGGCCTCACCAGTGCCCAGTACAGGGGAATGATCACCTCTCGGGTCCTACTCACCACACTGTTCCTGATACAGGCCAGGATGCTGTTGGCCTTCTTGACCACCTGGGCACACTGCTGGCTCATGTTCAGCCTGCTGTTCACCAACACCCCCCGATCCTTTTCTGCCAGGCAGCTCTCCAGCCATTCTTCCCCAAGCC
Organism: Tringa tobata; assembly: GCA_033628505.1. Taxonomy (NCBI): domain Eukaryota; kingdom Metazoa; phylum Chordata; class Aves; order Charadriiformes; family Scolopacidae; genus Tringa; species Tringa tobata. Next base: position 435,415 of record JAHREE010000297.1, on the reverse strand, counting down.
TGTAGCTTGGGGTTGGTGTGACCCAAGTGGAGGACCCGGCACTTGGCCTTATTGAAACTCATCCTCTTGGTCTCAGCCCATCGATCCAGCCTGTCCAGATCCCTCTGCAAAGCCTATCTACCCTCCAGCAGGTCAACACTCCCACCCCGCTTGGTGTCATCTGCGAACTTACTGAGAGTGCACTCGATCCCCTCGTCCAGATCATTGATAAAGATGTTAAAGAGAATGGGTCTTAGTATGGAGCCCTGTGGGACACCACTCGTGACTGGCCGCCAACTGGATTTGACTCCATTCACCACCACCCTCTGGGCCTGGCCCTCCAGCCAGTTTTTAACCCAGTGGAGAGTATTCCCATCTAATCCATGGGCAGCCAGCTTCTCCAGGAGGATACTGTGGGAGACTGTATCAAAGCCCTTGCTAAAGTCAATGTAAACAACATCCACAGCTTTTCCTTCATCCAGCAAGCGAGTCACTTTGTCATAGAAGGAGATCAGGTTTGTCAAGCAGGAACCCATGAACCCGAGCTGACTGGGCCTGATCGCATGGGTGTCCTTCATGTGCTGCATAATGGCACTCAGGATGATCTATCTGTTCCATGACCTCTGAAATCAAAATTCAGGAGGAAAGATTTTTATAACTGCTGAAGCAGCATCTCGCATTTCCAGATGCTTTGCATGAAAGTGACATTTTAAATCCCTTAAAATACTACAATGAATAGGCAAGTTACTGAGGACAATGTTTGCTTATTTAATTAATAGAGGGCTGCACATCATTCAGCAATAAAGCCTGTGCACTCGGGTCCACTGGAAGTCATATGTTCCTCAAGTAAGGATGATGTAGGATTTAGGTTCTCCTGTCAAAACCTCGATTCTTCAAAATCCTCATCAGCTGCCATCTCCCACAGCAGAGTCCACAATTTTGAACAAAGTGTGCAAGGGCACTTTCCTGGTATGACCTGTGGAGAAGAAAAAGTAATGGCAGACAGTACTACCGTGTAAAGCTCAGCAAAGAAGGATGGACCCCATTAGAAAAAACAACAAACAAATACAAACCAAACAGCTAGATGGTAGAACAGGCAAACTGCTGGGAAGAAAAGACTTTGATAAACTCCAGGCCTCTAGCCACTACCTGTGAAGACATTGAGGTTAAAGGCACTCCTCCTGCTTGCTTCCTTAGCCTCTTACAACAGTAGCTTTATGCCTTTTATCCCCACTAATAATCAAGGAGTAACTAGCAAGCTGCCCACAGGCACAAACTCCTAGTGATCAGAGTAGACTTAAAAACAACTCAGAAGAAAGAAGAAAGGATGATAAATTCATTTGCAATGGGAGCAATACGTATGTTATGAGATAGTGAATTACACTGAATGTATATGCAACTCCCATCATAGCTGTATCTACTGCATATACTTCATACTTCCCCACTTATTTCTGTCTAATAGCTATCTTTTGTTGGTGGTTCTTTTCTTGGCTCCTCTATTTCACTTGCCTTTACTGCAGAGTTTGCTTTTAGTGAGTTTTATGTGCTAGGATTTTGAAAGTGGCTTAAGGCTATTGACTTTCAATAAGATTTGAGTAGTTAATTGGCTTCTCCTTTGTACTTTACAAATTCTAGACATAGCTCTTTTGTGAGTTCATTTTAGTCTTTTATGATTGAATTTCCTGGAATGTTATATCCCTCTTGGGAGGAAACAAAAAAAAATGAAGTGTCCATGCTTCTTTTTAAACCAAGGGAAATAGTTGTCCTTCTTCCTTTAAATGTCCACAGCTCTTGGTCTCTTATCTATTTAAGTTAAACAATACAGATGTCAAATGCATTAATTCAAGTCTCCTTGAGATCTTGAATCCAGCCCGGTAGAGGATATGGGTGATACAGTTTTTCTCTGCAGTCCCTCCTCAGTGCAGTATTCATTTACAGCCTGTTAAGGGGGCCAGAATGCTAAAACTTAATAGATACAGTCTTTGGACTGCCCATTCAGGTAATGTGCTTCTAACTAGAAAGTTTTTTTAATTCTTTCAAAGCCATCTACATAATCCATTGCTGTCTGTCAGACTTGGCAAGCATCTTAGACCTCTAGTAATTCAGAGTGTCTTGTCTTTTATCTCACTACTGGTTAGCTATGAGTTAAACCCTGCTTACTGCCAATCTCAAAAAGCCAAAAGCAGAAGATGGTTAGTACAAAACAGAAGTAAATCACGCACCTAACATAGTAGATAACTCCCATTAACAATAAAGGAAAAAATATAGGTAATATATGTAAAAGTAGCAGAAGTCTTACAAAGGCCTTCAGAAAGGCACAGCAAGGGACAGAAAGAGTGCATGAAAGAAGCAAACTGCAACGTTTGCAAGCTTTGGTCAACTCTTACCTCAGCAAGAGTGAATCAGTCAGATGCACACCTGAGAGAATCACATGTAGAAAAGAAATTAGGAGAAACCAAAGGTCGCAGGAAATGAATAAAATGCAGGGGGAGGTGGAGAGAAGTCACTGGTTACAGTCTGTCCTTTTTCCTATTTATCTCTGTCTTTACTGCCTGTGTGGATTGTGCTCTGGCTTCTAACACCTCAGTGGCCTGCTCAGGAAGGAATGCGGATAACTGTACAGAACAGGTGTGCTGTAAAAAGTTTTGAAAGTAATTTACACAAAAGGACACTTCACTGGAAATGGAAAAGAAGTAGGAATAGAAAAGGAAATAGAATAGCCTATAGTAGCTTTTTTTGCCCAACATACTAGTTCTGTGTGACTGTCACTAGGACAAAGAGGTACCTCCATTAGAGTAAGAATTATTTAAACTCCTCCAAAAAGGTACTAAATGGAGTTACCAATTTTTTAAGGTCACACTAACTTTCGGAGGACTACATTTGCCTAATAAAAGAAGACTAGACTGCTATTCTATTAATTAAATAATGTAGAGTCTCCAAGATAATTTTGTGGCAGCGTAACTTGTGTCAGACTGAAAATCCTCAGGGCATTAGAAGCTCATTTAGAAAAACAAAAACAACAACCCCAACACCCTTTCCCACCCCGACATACCAGTTAAAAGTCCACTTATATCATAGAATCATAGAATGGTTTGGGTTGGAACAGAACTTAAAGATCATCTAGTTCCTACTCCCCTGCCATGGGCAGGGACACCTCCACCAGACCAGGTTGTCCAAAGCCCTGTCCCAAAGCATGGCATATATGACATCTACCATTTGGGTCCTAATTTAATGTTGACCATAGCACCTTCAAGACCAGGCTGTATTAATTTCCATAACCTGATCTAAACAGTCATGCTGTCCAGCTGTCATGGGAAAGACATAATGTGAAACATGGGTAAATGCTAGACTAGCCCCATTCTTGAATCAGAGCCTGTTAAATATACAGGGAAGGACCTGCAGTTTCTGCTAAGTAAACTACAGAGGAATTTATTGTAAAAAGATCAAAAAGAGATACATGATGCATGGCAGATTCCACCTTAACAATATTATTCACGTTGGGAAGAAATAGCCTGAGACAAGAGAAACAGCAGCAAAATTATTTTCTAGAAGTGAGTATCCCTAGTTTATAAAGCTCACCTTGTTCAAAATGGCACAGACAATTTAATTACATCAATAAGGAATTTCTGATAAGTCATTGTATAATTAGGCAAATTTGAGTTGATATGCCAGCAATTACCAGCACAACTGGTACCAGCACAAGTTGCAAGTTAATTGTTTTATTGAGCATCAGTGCTCTCTATTTGGGAAACTATTGTGTTTCAGGTAATCATAATGTAAGAACATCACAGAAAGCTAATAACACATGTAAGTACACATCTTTCCCGCAGTATTATAACAAGCTATGAGATTAAAAGTAGCATTTCTTGATTTGTGGTAATGTATTATCATTCCACAAAATGCCACTAAAAGTAATTCAGTTTGCTAAGAATATGCCCAAGAGTCTTAGACAGAGGAAACTTCCATACTCAATACCCATCTCATCTGCCTCAGTAGCTCAGAGCATGTCTTCCTAGAGTTTCACTACAAAGAGATGGTCACTCCTACCCATGACAGTTTGGGGCAGAAAAAACACACCACTAGCACCCTTACTGGGTCCAGTGACGCCCGACCAGTCTGTATCTATACACTGGACTGCAGGACTGTGCAGCAAATCTTGTCCTACAGGCTGACAGAGCATGAAAGCCAAGGGCCTGAGGCAGTTTATCATCATCTCTGAAGTTAGCCCAGCCTGCTTCCTTGTGCCAGATGTGCTGGAGAAGAGGAGCCTTAGCAAACTCACCACCTGTGCCAAACCACATGCTCTTGCTTACCAGAGATTTACATTTCACTGTCTGGCATCTTGGATCAACAGCTATGCTATTGTAGGATCCCTGATGTAAGGAAGAGGAAAAAGCATTTTCCTCATGACTAAATGATGGGATTTTTCTCAGGAAGGGTCTCTGAGGAGGGTGCTGCAAAGACATCCTGTGCTGTTGTGGAATAAGGGAAATCATTCTCAAAGTTGCTGATTGAGTTCTTGCACGTTGGGACAGCAGATATTTCTGTGCTTCAAATGTGTATAGACTGGCAGGAAAGATGCTTGAATTTGCAGTCGCTGTTACAGAGCACCCAATAGCATTTCTCATCTGAGGACACCAAGCCTTAAAATGCATTTGAAGCTAAGAAATCCCTTCTAGAGAGGGACAAAATGAACTTCAGAAGCCTAACTTATTTAGGGCCAGTTAGAAGGCTGAGGGTAGGGCCAAGTCCAAGACTTCAGTTGCAAGTCACAACCCCGTGATTGTCTTACCACCATCATTCCATCAAAGTAAAATAAGTAGTGATCTCCCCTCAGATCAAATATGTTTCACGGGACAGATTCCTTCCCTTTGCCAACAGAACTATTCAGATATAAACCTACTGTGACCAAAAGTCAAACCACCTTAATAATGTGAATTGCTTTATGTTACTTGTTTCTACCTTTCTCTCTGCTTTACCTCTTGACAACCCTATTCCAAACTTTGATTTCAAATAGAAATTCTAGCAGTGCCTCATATAGGCCATGTTGATTTGGAGATTGCAGGAGACAGACAGGAGGAAGTTAATAAAATTGGAAGATTACTAATAGCCACTTGGTGTTATTTAATGTTTCTTCTGTTCAAAAGGGTCACAAGGATCTTCTTCCAGTTCCCAAGCAGGAACTGGATCACAAGTCATTTCAAATACAACAAATGCTTCTACCATAATTTATGACAGTTCTCCCTCTGTGTCTGATCTCAACATCCTCCAGGTTCCTACAAGAGCTGACAGGCCTTCCGTCCCTCCTCTGAGTCCAATGGAAATTTTAAGATGGGGTTAGATTAGATCAGTGTTTATTAACAGAAATTAATATTTGCCAGAGATTGTTCGTGTGACATGCAATTCAATGTAGACCGCTTAGACCTTGCAAAATCTGCCATATCTTGCTCGTGCTTAGTTCAAGCTGCGATAACACTGATGAGCTGATGTTCTCTTATGGAGGAAGTCATGTGTTAAGAGTCAAATTTGTGCATTTGTGTCAAATTCAGTCCACTGCTGAATTGCATAAAAAATGCAAAAAATTTCTACCACTGGCTAAGGATTACATTGTACTTCGCTGAACCATGACTAAATATAAACAGATTAATAAATCATTAAAAATAAACTCCTAATGGGAATTTAAACAATAGAAAGTGTTAACTCCTTTCCCACACAAAAAAACCTAAGGAATACAAAGGTGTAATCTAGCAAATAATCACCACATAGCTGCTTGTTCATTCCCCACTATGTAGGGCAAAATTGAGAAAACTTGTGGGTTAAGATAAAGACAGCTTAATAGGTTAAAGCAAAAGCCATGCCCACACACAAAGTAAAATAAGGAATTCCTCCAATAATACCCATTGGCAGGCAGATGTTTGGCCATCCCCAGGAGAGCAGAGCCCCACCGTGTGTCACAGATACTTGGGAAGACAAATACTGAATGTCCCCCCTGACTCCTCCTTCCCCCCAGGTTTCATTGCTGAGCACGTCACATGGAATGGTGTCCCTTGGGTAAGTTGGAGTCAGCTGTCCCAACTGTGTCCCCTCCCAACTTCTCACACACCCCCAGCCTGCTCGTTGGGAGAGTGGTATGAGAAGCAGAAAAGGCCTTGACTCTGTCTACGCTGCTCAAGAATAACTAAACCATCTCTGCTTTACCAACACAGTTTTCAGCACAAGTAGCAAACATAGCCTCACACAAGCTACTATGAAGACATTTAATTCTTTGATTTAAAGGCAGTATTTCTATTGTTGTTTTTAAAGTCAGTGAAGAAACAAACTTCACTTCCATATCCACTTTTTAGTTTTGGGGCTTTAGTTCTTTAAATTTCTTCCATCATATAATGAGTTTCTTCATGGCAATAAATTGTGGTTGACTGTTTCAACCTAAGGACAAATCAAAGTCTAAAGCTGTTTCATCCTTGAGTTAGCACCTAAATAATCTGATTGAATTCTAAGGAAAAATGATAACGCATATATATGCCTGGTACATTTCAGGTCCTACCCAAACACTTCTGCTCATTATATGACTGCTACTTATCTAAAATCATATATTGTTTTAATGTCAAAAAGCATTTTCATTAAAAAACAGGAACGTGCATTACACATATGCCACCTTTGCATCTGCAGGCTGAAATTAAAGTTATTTAAAGTGGTTGGATAATACAAATCGAGACTTTACATGCAATCAGGAGCTGGTAGGAGGTTCAAATTAGAATGATTAAGACACAGATCCGTGTGACTTCTTGTAGCACCCAATTACAAGCAGGCAAAGTACAATATTTTTTCTGTACTTCTGTCAGTATCAATGACCTGGCAAAAACTTACGCAGTAGAGAAAGGCTGAATGGAAAGATAATTGGAGAGAGAGGAAAATATTAGTAAGATACAAACCCCTCTGCTGTTAGAACATTGATACAAATTTGGTCCAGAGTGAGCTGCAATGGAAACATATTGTTGGGCTAGTAATGTTCATGGACATTGTAGTTCCTAGAGGTCAACATGAGCCAGCAATATGTGCTTACAGCCCAGAAAGCCAACCGCATCTTGGGCTGCATCAAAAAAAGTGTGGCCAGAAGACCGAGGGCGATGATTCTGTCCCTCTGCTCCGCTCTCGTCACCCCACCTGGAGTGCTGTGTTCAGTTCCATGGCCCCAACATAAGAAGGACATAGATCTGTTGGAGAGAGTCCAGCAGAGGGCCACGAAGATGATCAGAGGGCTGGAGCACCTCTCCTATGAAGACAGAGTGAGAGAGCTGAGGGTGGAGAGCCTGGAGAAGAGAAGGCTCCGGGGAGACCTTATAGCAGTCTTTCAGTACTTAAAGGGAGTCTACAGAAAAGATGGGGAAGGACTCTTTATGAAGGAGTGTAGCAGTAGGATGAGGGGTAATGGTTTTAAACTGAAATAGAGTACATTTAGATTAGATATTAGGAAGAAATTTTTTACTGTGAGGATAGTGAGACACTGGAACAGGTTGGCCAGAGAAGTTACGGATGCCTCATTCCTGGAATTGCTCAAGGCTAGACTGGATGGGGCTTTGAGCAATCTGATCTAGTGGAAGGTGTTCCTGCTCATGGCAGGGGGGTTGGAACTAGATGATCTTTAATGTCCCTTCCAATCCAAAACATTCTGTGGTTATATGATTAATTAACATCATCTGCTTTGGAAATCTGAAGAAAGAAGTTGAAAGATGGGACTGGAAATCAGCTCGAGACTGCCTGGCTAATCCAAACAGATCCAAACTGTACAGATGGTAAAGAAACATTTTACAACTGAGTTAAATAGTGCTCTAAGTCTACCCACCAGAACCATTTGACATCCATCATTGTCACTGCTGAATATTTGCATTTGTCTAATGAATAACCATGCAACTTAGAGAGCCAAAAAATCATCTTCACATGAAAACTATGCTTTGTTATGCAGTAGCAACTAAAACACACTTTCTTCTCCTGGTGCATTTATAATCCCATTTTTGATTGCCAGCAGTACATATCTCTGAGACTTCTTCTGAGGATGGAGCTTCAATTGCAACATATAGCTATGTGGGTAACAACATGCACAACACCAAACATTTGAGCTTATTTGCTTAGCAAATGGGAGTTTGGTTTGAAGAGAAAAGTCTGTTAATATTCAGAAATACTTAAATTATGAGAATCCTCTTGACAATCTAATTTTTACTGGACCAAATGCCATCAAAAGACACTTTTGTTTCTTTTCTCAAATATGTCTCTGAATAGGTTTTAATAGGTCTTGACAGTTCTCCTTATCTTAGTTTTTCTGCTAATGTTGGCCAAGAAGAGTATTTCCAAATATGTGTCCATTCAGCAGATACTCTGATGACTTCTTTATGGTGATTGCATTTAAATTATATTTTCCCCACTTCTGACATTCAGTTTCTCCCTCCATTTATCAACTAAAATTTATTTCCCATTTGTCCCTAAGCACTTTGTTATATTTTTGAGTGTACAAGTCTACACAGATACATGCTCAGGAATTATTTAAGTTGAAATGGGAAAACATTATTTAAGCACACAGACCCTCTATCACACACAGAGCCACTACTCACAGTAATTTAGAAGTGGCTATAAGAGAAACATAATGCTAAACTCTACAATATGTTTTGAATATGCTTACAATTCATTGAACACATTTCTATTTGTAGCTGAACTAGAAGTAAGACCAAAAACCTTTGAGATCTACAACTGATTGGCAAGTTCTCTTTCAATTGCTATGCAGTTTTAGTCTTACTACTTTAAAATAAATGCTTTCAAAACATAAAGAAAAACCTGTGCAAATTCCACCTAACCCTGCTACACAAGCTGGTAAACATATCAGCTCAGTGAAATGAAAGGAATATAAAATTTGCTGTAGAGTCTTAGCCTCACACAGAAATTGACGGCTCTAGGCTGACACCAGCCAGAAACAAGACCTTGGGCTTGTAGAAAATAGATAAATCCATGAAAATAGCTGTCTGACATTTCATTCTTCCATGAAAATAGCAGATAAGCTCAGTAGCAGTCAAAAAAGCAAATCAGCTTTTAGGATTTTTTAGGAAAGGAGTAAAACAAGAAAGATAATTATGCCACCATGTGTATCCATGGTTCTCACACTCTTTTAATGCTGCGTGCATCTTGGAAATTGTATAAAGTCTGAGAAACCCTGGAGGAGCTCCCAAGTAAAGAATGAGTAGACTACCTTTCTCCATCCTGGGCAAGAGACAACTGAAGGCTATTAGTGGTTACAAAACCATTAATAACACAGAGAGGATACAGAGAGATCGACTATTCACCCTCTTCCAGTACAAGCATCAAGTGTAATCAAAATGGGACAGCAAAAGCCACCTGCAGCACAAATTAAAGGAGGTTTGTCTTCAGGCAACAAGTTCAACATCCTTCCAAAGGACATTGTGGATGAAAGGAGTTTACATTAGTTCAAGTGGAGATAGGATGAAAGACTTGGAAGAAAGAACCATGAAGGCATTTCTAAACACACAAACATACAAACCAAACATACAAACACATTAGGAAATACCCAGCTCTGCAAGTGGTTCAAGAGCAGGGAAGTATCATACATACTTTTTTGAAGAGAGAAAATGGGACTAGATGGGATCTGTCAGGTGAACTAGTAGAGCTGTTCTTATCAATGCTTTCCATGTTTTCATTTCTCTGTGTATATTTCTTTCCATGTAGCTACACTGCACAGCTTTGGAGAGTTCAAGGAGGACCTCCCTCAAATAAGCTACAGGAAATACTCTTTGCCAGATTTCAAATTAAGCTGCTTTGCAGGGAGATTCCTTTGTCCCGAGATCTGCTGAACACATCGGTTCCCTAATTTCCTGTATAGAATAAATACATCATTATTTATGGTGTTGATCCCCTAAGCACTTTGTTCTTTGGAGACTGTTCCCTTCCCCTGGTGAGAGAGGGAGAATGACTCTATTTTAGAAGATATAAGGCAATCAAATATTTTTCCTCACCAGAGGATGGGATAGGGCTTTTTGCACAGATGAAGAGGTATTACACAGATATTACTATGACTATAATCAAATGAGCTCAGATTTTACCTCAAGCAGTTTTCAGAGACTCACTTCTATCACATTTTGCAGGGATAACAAAACACAATTTATAGAACTTTTCAATAGTGTGGTGTGGAATAATTACTAAAATGAACTTACATTAAAAATACATCATTGTTCACACATTAAGGAAAGATGTAAAACCAAAAAGTTTCCAGGGTGGAACACAGCTGCAGCTGGTATGTGAGGAATCCTTTCCACTGTGGTTCCTTGAACAACATTGCTTGCAAAGCAGCGCGGAGGGTGGAGTGGAGATTCTGCAGCCAGGCTCCGTGATAATACAGCAGAGATGGGAACGAGATGGGCCTACGGAGCTGATAAGATGCATATTTGCTACCCTGAGCCAACGGTCTGTCAGATTTTGACAAAATGCTGTCGTTTGTGTGAACTTTGCTCATTATAATGTCATCATAATACCAAAACACACCTCCATCCCAAAACACACCTCCATACCAAAACACACCTGCATCCAACATGTAACCACTCCTCCCTGAGGCTGCGCCCTGAATGCGCCCATAAACTATACCTTTAAATGCGAGGCGAGAGAATTTTACACCAATCATAATAAAGGTATTTATGACTAGAGTCACTCAAACTCTACCTTGAAGGTAAAAAATAGTATAAAATGGCCCAAGAAAGGTGGGATATTAGGGAAGACACCATTGAGAACAAGTCAAGGAGGACCCCATCACGGAGTGCTTTTGACTTCTGGAACCAGTCGATGGGCTGAGCCTTTCTTCCCCGCCCCCATAGGGACGCCTTTTGGTAAGACTTAGACTATACCGAGTGCTTCCTCGGGGAACTTAGAAATCTTTCTATAGAGTTGCTTCTCTACATTTATAGCCAGGCGTGTTTTGTACAATTTTGTCACATTTTGTACAATTAACAATATGTTTATTTGCACGTGCTTTGCAGACAGTGTATTTATCACCAGCAATCCATAAGAACCTTTATAGCTGTTGCTTGAATAAACTGCAGACTTAAGTAGCTAGTCATTACGGTTTCTCATTGAACGTGACCAAACACTAGAGTGTGGCCATGGTAGATCATGAGCATGACCAGACTGAAGGTGCAGCCCACTGTTAGTGTATCCAGAATCAGGATAGATTAATATATTGAACACGACTGGACTGATAGTGGCGAATTTGGCATCACTGAGAATTTAAACCTAGCCGCACCCAGCTTCCCATCTCAGTGAGAACTCTTACAACACAAGGGGGGTTATTTTCTGCCAAAAATACTTCGTCTTTTAATGCAACGTATGACTTTTGCAGACCTAGAAGTTTGACTTGGTACAAGAATACTATGGGAGAATCTGTATGTTGGTGTAAAGTGAGGGAAAATGGAATAGATGGATGTCATTGGCTCCTAAATTTCGATGTTCTTTCAGAACATTCCCAGCTTCCAGTTCCTAATGAGATATTCAATACTTAATTTGGGCTCTAAATACAGCATCAGGAGGACAACCAGACATGTAAGACTAAATGTTGTCAAGGAAGATTGTCCCATCAGTCATAAACTTCTTTACATGTCTTTTGATCGTGATACTCTGTTAACATATCCAGGTTTGATCTGCCATAAAGGTTAATTAAATACGATGTGTTATGAAGAATAAAAGGAGTTTAAAATAGTGCCTGTGCCAGTACTGTCAGACATTGGTCTTTTGCTCAAATCTGAATGGTTTAAAGCAGAAGAAAACACAAAAAAATCCCCTGTGGACAAAAAGAGCCTCTGGACCACCTCCAGGGAGAAAAAAAAAAAAAGTCATACCAGAGAAGATCAAAAACTTTGCGGTGAGAATGCAAAAAAGGAAATTTGTACAGGAAATGCAGAACTCGCATACACACAGCCCAGCTCTACAAAGACCTAATCCTAAACCCATCTGATGTACATAAAAATTAGCATGGCTTTGAGAGAGCTCTGCAAGTCCAAATACTGCCAGAGACAGGAAGACAGAGCAGTCCAGATAGCCTTGATTGCAGAGGTTAACGGTAATGGAAACTAATAAACATGTTCTTTCTTGCTCATCATCTGACGGATTTCAGCTGAAAGCAGTAGTTAGATCTTGGTATTTATGAGAAATTTGGGTGATCTGTGAAAGCACTTGAGGAACACACAGGAGAAGGATGAGTTTTTCATCATGACAGCTGTGATTAAACTTCTGTATGACACAGACCTCTGCTGAAATAAATGTTAATGCTGTTAAGGTCTACTGCCAAATGTGTGGAATTCTTCAATGTGGTACTCTATAGTTTTCTTTATCTATCTACTTCTCATTATTTCAGGACTCGTTCTATGGGAAAATCAACAGCCATGATATCACCGCATTTCATCAAGATGTTCATCCTTGTCTTCTTACCGTGGATTTGTGTGATTCATTGAATATCTTTTGTTTTATCAGTAGAGTTTGTTTTGTATTCTGGTGACAGGATTAACAACCGCTCCACTGACACCGAAAAAAGCCCCACCTCATCTGAAAATCTGAATAGGGTCCTTGGCACTACTATCTGAAAAGCTGACAGGAAGCATGATGGTCATCTTTTGTAAAATGTCTCCAAAATTTACATATTCTTACTATTTGAAGTACTTAATCTATTGTTTTCAGAACTTTTGATGTGGATAAAGTTTTACTTAAGTTTTTTGCAAAACATATTACAGAGAATTTTCCTGATACCTACACACAGTATTTGTAATTAAGAGTACTTTCTTTGCACAGAAATCCTGAATGTGCTGGTTTTGGGTAGGATAGAGTTAACTTTCTTCATAGTAGCTAGTATAAGGCTATGTTTTGGATTTGTGCTGAAAATAGTGTTGATAATACAGAGATTTTTTTTGTTATTACTAAGAAGTGTTTACACAGAGTCAAGGCATTTTCTGCTCCTCACACCACCCTGCCAGCCAGTAGGCTGGGGGTACACAAGAAGTTGGGAAGGGACACAGCTGGGACAGCTGACCCCAACTGACCAAGGAGATATTCCATGCCATACAATGTCATGCTCAGCATATAAAGCTGAGGAGAAGAAGGAAGGGGAGGATATTTGGATTTATGGCGCTTTGTCTTCCCAACTATCTGTTACACGTGATGTTGCCCTGCTTTCCTGGAGATGGCTAAAAACCTGCTAGCCAACAGGAAGTGGTGAAGGAATTCGTTGTTTTGCCTGCATGCACAGGTTTTTCTTCACCTATCAAGCTGTCTTTATCTCAACCCATGTGTTTTTTCTCCTGTTTATTCTTCCGATTCTCTTCCCCATCACACTGGGGGGACGTGAGTGAGTAGCTATGTGGTGTTCAGTTACCAGCTGAGGTTAAACCACAACACCGAACAAGGCCAATGTGACACCAGTTGTCACAGTGCCAAGATACGGCAACTAGAGCTGATACAGCATAATATCACTTTCAGGCCAAAGTTTTGTAGAGATGGAAGTCTTTGATCAAGAAACCTGATGAATTGATTCCTTTGCAATATAGGGACAGAGAGTGAAAGCAGCATACTAGCCATTACTGAAATGAGGTTGTGAAGTAAGGGG